>RDRW01000154.1:600000-1168437 GCA_007896445.1 Puccinia hordei
GATACTCAAGGGAAAATTTCAAAGCTTGGAGGTCTTAGGACCTAAGAGCATCCACCATTGTCTTGCTAACTTTTCCGCAACTGCAGAGAGGTTAGCAAGCGTGATGGGTACCCTACCAAGAAACCGCGCCCTTGTGACCCGGTAGGGGCTCTGCAGCTGGCTAACCAAGCGTCTCCACACTTGGGGACTCTTCATGTTGCTCGGTACACAGGGCTGTAGGGGAGAATCAAGGAGTTGATTGTGGGAATGGAGGAGATCTTACCTTACCGAGCTTGTTAGAGGTCTCTAACTTTAGAGACCCCTAACAAAAATCTTAAAGATTCCTCATTTAAAGATGCCTAAAGAGGCCATGAGGGTGGCGCGTGGGGGCTTTGTCTTGGTAAAGTTGGCTTCCCAAGCCACTTTAAAGAGAAGGTGGTGGATGCTCTAAGCTCTGCAGGAAGTATAGAAGATATGATTTCCATGAAATCAAGCAGGTAGAGTTTGAGAAGGATCATTATGAGCATGAGGAATTACGGGAAAGCAAAAGAGATGAGAAAGAAGATGATTGATATACTATTCAACTTGCGTGGGAGCGTGCACTATAAGAGTGCAAAGCCAAGAAGATGCTTGAGCGCAAGGCCAAAGCTGAGGAGTTGCGGGAGGACAAAAGAGGCTTGTTCATGCAGCTGCTTGGTGAAAAAAAAACTACCACCAGAGATTGAAGGTATAATAAGGATGATATATAGCTATTGTATTCCCTTTTAATCCTTGTGTATATTCCTTACAATTATGAAATAAATAACTCTCATCTCACTTAATCAACCTCATCTCACTTGGATGATTTGGCTGTAAAAATGGATGTCCTTAAGTAGATGAAAAAATGATAAATATTTATTTAAAGAGAAAAAACAAAACTAGAAAAAAACCTGAGAGTACAAGAGAAAGTGATCTATCTAAAGTCATTTTATTGTGTACAAGAGAAGGTGACCTAACTAAAGTCATGTTATTGCCCAGGCCATAAATCAAGAGGAACAAAACAAGCAAAGATGAATGAATAAATAGATAAAAGGATAAAGCAAAAGTGATCAATGACTTAGTGGCTAGAGAGGTAAGACAACTTGTTTGTAGTTGTAAGAGACACATTCAGCAGTCAAACAATTGCAGAAATCTTTTGCATCTTGATTGATACACTTCATTTTCTTGTGAAGCCCCTTGGTCATCTGAATGCAACCCCATCCATTGGTCTCAAAGTTGAGCTAAAAAGTTGTGCAGTATAATACATGCGTAAAGCCAAGTGCAGAAAAATGCCTCATGTGGGCCCAATTATACAACTGCAGTTGAATTTCTTGGAGAAAGCTCCATTGTGCCTTGAGGATACCAATTGTGTGTTTTTTGCAAACTTGGGCCTTTTCCAAGAAGTAGTTGAACTCTGCATTTATCTGTTTGTATTCTTCTGGGGCCTTACATGCAGGTATGAAAGTGCTGGTCAATTTGTACACTAAGCTGAATTGGTGAGCAAGTATTGGCCTGAAAGGTGGAGAACAATGAAAATTAGTTTCAGGAGATATTAAGTGCAAAATAAACAAGGAGATTACACTCACCTTCATCACAGAAACTTGCTTCATTCTGGTGCAACTGCATGTGTTTGTAAACTTGACTGTCACCGCATGTACCAGGCCAACCTGTGATGAATGAGGTGATGTACTTATCACAGGCACATATTATTTGAGCTTTGATAGAATATGAATGTTTTTGATTTTGAAATAATTTGCCATCATAACCTGGCCGCTGATACGAGGGGATAGTGGTCCCATCAAAAAATCCAATGTGCAGCCATAAAATCCCTCTGTTTGCATCACATCAGACATTTCAGCACGGCGAGTAGAATCAGGCCATACCACCAATTGGCAGACAACTGAGATGATGGCCTCAATACATCTGCAAGTAACTTTGATCACTGTACCTTGCCCAACATTTATGGTTTGTGAGAATTGTCCAGCCAAGGCACCGTTTCCATTCATTCCCAGTTGGTCAAGAGTAATGGCTAGTTGATGGGCTATTAGAAACTGGGGTTGAGGCCCACCACAATGACAGACCGGATTGAAACAGATGAGATCTAAGAAATTGATAAAGCCTGACTTGGATTTCCTTGCTGCTTGTTGGAAATCCTTCTTGGAAATTGAAAATAGCCTTTCTAGGTCAAACTCATCACAAGTCTGTGAAGTTCAGATATTGGGTTGACAAGGTAAACTGGAGAAGATCTGCAAAAAGTGCTTGGTCACTAAACAAAAAATCATACATCTTTTTTAAGGAGGTGGTTTGGGGAAATAGGCATAGGATTCTTTCTCAAAAGGCTGTCAATTGCTTCAAATTCCACCCAAAAATTTATCAAACATAGGCCGCATATGAGACTTTTCCTTTCAGGGTATCCACACATTTTGGTCTAGAAGAGAACTCTTTTAGTAAGATGAGGTATAGAATAATGGATGGTATATGTACTTACAGGTATGTTAGCAAGATGGTGGGATGAGTTGATGAGGAGGAGTGGTAATGGTGATTGAGATACAGCCAACACAGAAAAGCTTGCGGGCTCGCAAGGGTGAAAATTCAAAAAAACAAATTTTGGATTTTCAGCCACAGGTGTCCATACAGCCTGTACAGCTCAAGTGTAAAGTCTGTGGGATCACCTCCGGGCAACTGTTTGAGCCCTGGGATCTTGCAAGGGCTGGCAATGAGGGCAGCCCTTTGGTCTGATGGGGGTGCAACTGGTTGTGAAATTGCACCAGGATTCCAATGGTGCAGCTCTCCAAGCACCAAAGTTTAAAGCAAAGAAACTGGCAATTTTGCTTGTGTAATATTGCTGTATGCAAGTTTCCATACAGGAGCTGTACCGGCTCAAAGGCTGAAGTTTTCAGTGGCTGAAAATCAAAAAAATGTGCCTGCCCAACCGCAAGCTTTCCTGTGTTGGCTGTACTTGTGTGGTGTTTATGTAGATATCTGATTATATGTGTTTCCATCTGCTGGTAGAAATGGAATTTTATGGGGTTTTGTATGTGCATATGATTCAAGATTTAATTTTTTGCTGGTGCAAGGCCCAACTTGAACCAGGCTAATAACAATATTTTGGGACCTGGATTGTTAAAAAACAAAAACAAATGACATGTATTCATGTAAATCAATACATACAAGTTGTGTGGTCCATTCAAGAGGATTTCTGAGAGGGTAAGTATATAATACAGACTTTGACCAAGACAACTTGGCGAGATTTTTGTGAGAGAGATTGATTGATGAATAACCATTGAAAAAGATTGATTTGATTTGATAAGTATGTACATATTTCACATTCTTGTCTCTAGGCCCTGATCATGTGCTGTGTGTCTCTCCATTTTTATTATTTTATTTTTTTACCTGATTGTCAGCCAGTTGATAATGAGAACTTCACAGTTCACATCTTTCAGCAAACAAATCAATCAATCTTGGTCAGTATTATTTACATGTAACACAAAATGAGTGGCAAGCCAGCCATCAACAATATCAGTGTATGATGATCATGTGAATGGAATTTGCCAGGAGCCAAGCTTTGGATGTTTATAAAGATGAGTTGGTCTAAGGATTCAAGCCAAGATATGTACTCTGGACTGTTTTTGCTGGGGAGATGGGGTTGAAGATGCATTTACACTGCAGAAGTATCCAACAACCTGGCAAAGAGTATGTGTGTCTATTGATTCAGATTAATGAAGTGGGTGGTTGGATCAAGATGGAAGCAGAGTCCAGCTTACAGAGCGCATGGAAAACGTGTTATTTCTCGAGAGGACTGGCTGTGTTGGAGTGGCTCTGGCAGTTGCTCGCGTCTTGCTGAGATGGGATGCGCTGATTGACAGCCACCAATGGCTGTGGAGGAGAGATGGTTTTGGGAAGCAATACAATGTGAATGAGAGCTATGCAGTAGTTAGTGGTGAGGCTGGTTCAGCTGTATGCGACGCCCAACTATCACACTATCTATTAGCATATTATTGTACAAAATACTTATAGCTGTCGGTGTCTTTGGCTCACTCTCTTTTATCTTTCTTTTACCGACCTCCCAGGGTGAGCGCCACTACACCAACCACACAATATCCGAGTGGACGATAGAACAGATCGAGGCGAAGAGGATAATCTACAATGTACATGGCATAATTTGCTGTGAGCCAGGTGTGACTTCTGTCTCCTCCGGACCACACTATGTAGCTGGAATGGACTCTTATTGGCCAAAGAGAGACAGCCCCCACTGGGAGGATTAGGCGTGGTAGCTGGATAGGGCGTTGAGCTTGGGCCTGGATGGTTTGGTCAAGAGTCCACTTTGGATGATTTGGGTTTTCTTCTTGTTTTACTGGGACTAGAAAATAAATACCCCTTCCCTCATCAACCCGAGACCCTTTAATCCTAATTATTTAATATCTCTCTTCTTATCTTTCGATACCAAATCCAAAAATCCTTAATAATTATAATCTTAAAATTCTTGTTGTTAATTCTTAACTTATCATCATCGCCGTGCGAATCCTTAAAATCACTTGGACTCTAATAACCTTATCAACCTAAACCAACCAAACACCTCATCCAACCCTTCGTCTCGTCTATCCCTGAATGTATGCACTCTTTCTCTTCTTCTCTTGACCAGAATTTTCCAAGTTTGGTTCTCCCACTACATAGGAGCTTGAGTGAGTCTACAGAGGGGGGTATGTAGATAAGCGCCCCTCCGAACTTGTCACTCAACCTCATCCGCCGGCTCCACTTCCTCCGTGTCCAGTTTCAGGATTCATCCAAACCGAAACATCCAAAGACCTAACAAGTTTCCTACTTCTTCCACTCCCTCTCTCCTAATCTGTCTCAACCTATCCCCTTATCAGTTATCCTGCTCGCTTCAAGTTAATAAAATTCTCTTAACAATATTCCTATCGGACAATCCATACACCACTATCCACTCTCAATCACCTACTACTTCCTTATCCTTCTCACTTCCCTGCCCATCCTTCCCTTCCTATCCCTCGGCCATACCTCTCCTTATCTTCTTGACCCGGTTCAACCCACCCCTCCCCAAAGAACAAAAAACTGGCCCCCTCCCCCCTCACTCTCTTCCCCCATCATCATCACTCTTGCAAAACAAACCAACTCACTCACTCCAAAATCCTCATCTTTTGACTCATAGTAATATGGCTACCCATGCCGAGAAAAGCTTTCCACTCGACGACCCCCTCTCCAAGCAAGGCGCTGTCGAGGCTCAAACCTACGATCTCGAAGATCCTAGTAGGCAGAATAGCCACGACCAAGCTGCCGGAGCTGACACTCTCCATCGTGCCATGAAATCACGACATATCCAGGTGAGCTCTCACTTACTCCCCCCTCTACCTCCGCTAACTGTGATCACAACCGGTGCTCCGTAGATGATTTCAATTGGTGGTGTGATCGGTGAGCTCCAACAACACACAACTGTATACATCCACTCGTCAACCATGAAACATTCAAACAAACTCAAAAATCTTAACCCCTCACCGCTCTGCTACAGGTACCGGTCTCTTCTTGGGCACTGCGCAGACCTTGGCAAACGGTGGTCCTCTGGGTTTGATCCTCGGTTTCTTCGTCATGGGAACAGGTAAAACACAGACATGCACCTGTTACAAGCTGTTAGACTTTATGGAAACTGATCGGCTTGCAAATTCCAGTCGTGTGGAACGTCATGGCTTCCCTGGGTGAAATGGGTTGGTTCTCCATCCAGAACATTGCCCATTGGCTCCCTATGTACTTACTCCTCTTCACCACCCAGTGTCTCACCTGCCTGTCCCCGGTGGTCACGTCACTCTTGCCCATCGCTTCGTCAGCCCCAGTGCATCCCTTACTGTTGGTCACACAGTCTCCCCAATCTCAACCCCATCTGAGCTACATTCTGAGATAAACCTCACATTCCTCTCATTTCTTAGCTGGGCTACGTCTACTTTTACAACTGGGCCATTGGTATGCTACAATCAAAATCACTGACCCCTAATCAGTGCCCGACCACTGACCATTTGTCGATCAAAAGTTCTTCCAACCGAGATTTCTGCTTCTGCGATCCTCGTCAACTATTGGACCAAATCCGTCAACAATGCTGTCTGGATCACTCTGTTCTTGATCATTGTCGGGCTGATCAACTTGGGCGGTGCAAGGTAATGCTTTCCCCCACCCTTGTAACCATACCAACCTCTGCTTGATGCTAATCATTCTTGGGGTGTGTAGGTTCTATGCCGAGTTCGAATTTTGGTATGCCGTTTGCTGCGTGTTGTCTTGAAGACATTGCAGGCTGATGTGATGTCCCTCTTTCAGGTTTGCGTCGATCAAAGTGATGACTATTGTGAGTATTCTTATCCCTGCATGCCACTTGCAGTGAACTAAACACTACTCAATCTCTCTCAGGTGGGATTAATTCTCCTTGGAATAATCTTGGGTGAGTCTTTCGAAGCGTCCCCCCCTTGCGATCACCAGCTGCTCAGAATTTGTTTACCATATACAGACGCTGGTGGCGGACCAGACCACGATGCGATCGGCTTCCGACATTGGCGTAACCCGGGACCTTTTGTCCAACATCTCGGCATTCCAGGTTCCCTCGGTCGATTCCTTGGTTTTTGGTCAGTCTCCAATCCATCAGCTCGACTGATCTTAGATCCTAACCAACAACTTCTCATTCAGGTCGGTGCTCATTCAAGCAGCCTTTGCTTACAACGGAACAGAGATCACAGCCATCACTGCCGGTGAGGCCAAGAACCCCAAGAAATCGCTCCCTAGTGCTATCAAAGGTGTTGCCGTCCGGATCTGCATGTTCTACATCCTCGGCACGTTTGTCATCGGACTCTTGGTCCCAAGCAACGATCCCCGACTGAACCTCAACTCACACGATGCCACCTCGTCACCCTTCGTGATTGCCATCGAGAGGTCGGGTATCCGTACTCTGCCATCGTAAGAGCACTTTTTCTTCCCAGACACTTCAATAAACAGCTTACATTCTACACGCGAATCAGTATCATCAACGCTGCCTTGTTATCATCGGCTTGGTCGGCTGCCTCGAGCGACATGTACACCTCATCCAGAGCGCTCTATGCATTGGCACTTGCAGGCAACGCCCCTGCGGTCTTCCGAAGGACTACTTCCTGGGGTCTTCCATGGGCCTGTCTAATCGTCTCATTTGGAATTGGACTCTTGGCCTACATGTCAGTAGGTGCGGGAGGTGCTGGGCAGGTGTTCGGATGGCTTTCAAGTAAATCATCTTTCCCTCGGCCTTTGTTCTTCCCTTACATCCTGACAATCCACTCTCCCGATCAGCTATGTGCGGTGTCGCCGGAGTTCTAACTTGGACTGGTATCCTCATTATCTACTTGCGATTCGACGCTGGCGTCAAGGCCCAAAACATTGATCGTGACCAATTCCCATTCAAATCTTACTTGGTAAGGCTGAACCACACACCCTTCACAAACGTGCCGCTGACCTCTCCGTCCCCGCACAGAGGACAACTGGTGCGATGTACAGCCTGGTCATGTGTTGTCTGATTCTTCTGGGTAACTCCTACTCGGTATTCGTAAGTTTTCTCCTATGCGTGTCTCTTTTAACCAAAGTTGATCATTTATTGGCACTCCAGATTTCCGGCCACTGGGACACTGCAACGTTTGTCACAGGGTATCTGCCAATAATCTTAACAGTAGTGATGTACTATAGCAGTGTGCTATACCGAAAACGGAAAGGTCAACGTGTCACCTTGATTGGCGTTCACGAAATGGTCAGTCCCATCTCTCCCTAGTGCTCATTTTCTTTTCTCCTGCTCAACTCGCCTCGTGTCTTTCTTTCGTTTAGGACTTTTTCACTGATGCTAGAGATGAAGCCAGGGATGGACCCGAAGATGATGGGACTGAGGACGAAAAGAAAACGCTTGCAGAGAAATTCAAAGAGGTTGGTTTACTTCCTGCCCGCTAACTTTTGATTTCGTCCTCTGATGTTTTCCTTCCTCCTTGGTTCTCTCCACAGTGGTTTTAACTTCTCCACGCCCCAACAAACACAAGAATTAAGCTGCTTGGATATCAGTTACGACAACAACTTCAACTCCGAAGTTTCACGATTCATCCGAACGATTCTCTTCTCTTCTCTCTCCTCTTTCAGATGTGTTTCTGTTTTTTCTTCGTCTGTTGAAACAATTGTTTAACGGAGTACCAGTCTGATTTCTTTTGTATCCGTGTCCACCACTCGTCCACGCGCCAATAGATAAACTTATTCGACTGTACATATCTCTCATCATTAATTCTCTCTTCTCTCATTTCGACCCTTTTTTTCTTATCCTTATCCTTATCCCCTACTACACCCATCATCCGGCGTCCCCCGCAACCGCTTCCTATCTTGTTCTTGTTCTCTTGTGTAACCATGCACTCTTCCATCTCTGTTTTTCTTGTTCCCATCACCTTTTTTCTCTTTTTTTTTTTTGGTCGGGTTGTTTGTTTCGGGGACTTGAAATCCTGATTCCTTGTCTGGCATACATTCACAATCACAATCACACTTTTATGCACTTCATTCTCTTCTTCTATGTTCTGGGAAGCACACAGAATTGGCCACTTCAGCATTTTTACACTTCGTTGATGAGAAATTTATAAGTTGTTCCCCAGTAAGCCATTTTTTTTTTTTTGCTGGGACATCTTGGATGGGCAGAAGCAGAGCAGCATCTGTTTTGCTCATGTGTCAGTAGTCGTTCTACTAAGCCAAAAAAAAACTCTCTCTCAGTTACCTGTATAACTGGTTTGGTTTACGTGTTAGGGCTTAGTCCTGACATGTTACGGCAAGGAAGTTCCCAAAGTGGTTTTTGGAATGTTCCCAGTAAGGTTTTTTTTCTCTCTTGAGAGTACAGTTTTGTTCATCCATTCCTTCCTTTTGGACCAGTCCATTGTCTTGATTTACAACCAAAACCAACACATACGTGTAGGATCTATCCCTTGGCCTTTCTCAGTAGAAATGATCTTGGGGAAAAGTATGGCTCAAGTGGCGTTGGTGGTGTGGAGGAGTTTGCAGGTTTTATGGAACGTAAGGATGAGGGGCAGTAATGGATGGTATGGGTCAGCCTCTGTGAGCCAAGAACTGGATTGGTCATACACAGGGTACCTGCATGGGTGGGTCAAATGAAAAAGATATAAAAAAAACTATAAAGTTTTTATGAGCAGAGGGGCCTGAAAGGGGTATTGACCTCTATATTCAGGACCTGAGTGAAACAGGGGGTCATGACCTAGGCCTTTGAACAAGGAGTACTCAATAACTGCTGAAGGAATGGAGGAAATAGACTTACTCATTTCCTGGCAGGGATTACATACAAGGTCTTGTTGAGTGCTGATGAAAGCAGGTATAGTAACTATATAACAGGTTAAGGCTGGTTGATATGGTGGGTAAAAGCTGGTAAATGTAAGTGAAGATGGGGATATCTTTCGTGGGAAGGAAGGGCTGATTTATGGGCTCTTGGGGGCAAAGCACTCTGTTTTTCCTGGTCTAAGGCCTGTGGTTTGAAGGGATACATGAAAAGGAAAGTAATAAGTAAGCTGATTAATTTTGTTTCTTCCTTCCTTTTGGACCATTAGGACAACCAACCAATTGACTTTTGTAGGAAAAGTATGGCTGTGGCGTTGGTTGTGGCTTTCAGCTACCAACTATGGTGATGAATTATTTACATGCTATTAACCTCAATTACATAGAATAGTATTTAAGATGTAGATCTTTAAGTGATATTCCTTGTGATATGAAGGAGTAATAATTACTTTAGCTACCCTAGGTTAATTTACATGTAGATAGTATTCTAAGTTGTCTTTATAAATTATACTTTAGAAGCTATATCTATATTCTGTGTTATATGTTTTGTTTTGATAATTTCTTTTGAAACAAAAGACGTAAGGTGTACATTCTTTTGAGAGTAAGAATATAAGTTGTATATTGGTATAATTTGCTATATTCAGGATTTCTCTGAATTTGTAGCAGGCTGACAATATGAGTGATGTTTTGGAGGTGATACATAAATCCTTGACTCATGGAAATCCAATCTGGACAGTTCATAATCCAAGCTGTTGGCCATGGGTGCTCAAATGATCCCACAAGACACACAGCATCTTGTTTGTTGTGGCATGGATGATTTCCACACTGGCAGGTCCACTCAACTCTGTCATGTGCTTGTTTCAGTCTTGTCAAACATATCAATAAGTAAGTGGATGGCTTCACATGGATTTACAGCCCCATGCAAAAGACAAAAGATGAAGGAAGACTTAGAATGTATTGTGTTTTATAAGGCTTTTGTCCCAAATTTATATATATATATATACAAGTATTCATAGTAGATTTTTGTGAGTTGAATGAGCAAAAGAGAAAATTCACTTGTACCAAGAAGGGTAGGGGTAACAATGCCTGTGGCAACGGAGTTGGTTATATGTGGGTGATTTAGGATGAGGAAATAGTGTTGCAGTAGGATACGTTGGGATGGGGATGTTGGTTTAGAAGAGGAGGAGTTTGAGATACATAGAGAGAAAAGGGATTTGAGTAAGATAAGATAGTGGTAAAAAGGAAACAAGATAAAGTTTTGTTTTGATTGTTTTGCTGATGCCAAGATTCTGAATGTGAAGCGGATGGGTTAGAGCATCTTTATTGGTTTGGCCAATTCAGCCCACAGCTAAAGTTCAAGTTAAGCGCAGCTAGGAGGCTGTGGTCATTTCAACAATGCCTGTCAGGCTAAAGTCCAAACCAAAGTAGCTAGCTCATTGGGAACATGCTCAACCGCACCGCCAAGCAAAAAAATATACTCAAGGATTTGTTTGCAACCAATTCTGAAGACAACGAGGAAACCAATTCCCTGGAGGAACTTAGTGATGAAGCAGATGAACCAAAAACCCAAGCCCAACACCACCCTAACAAAGAACAAAACCACACTGAAGGTCACAAAACACTTATGGAAGATTATTTCAACCAAGACTCAGCTTACAACAATCAGGATTTTGAACAAAGGTTCCAAATGAGAAAGGATCTTTTCCTGAGGATTGCTGCTGATGTGGAGGCTAGTTCTCCATATTTTGTTCAAAAAACAGTATGTTTGCTTCATGTTTTTCTTATCTTTTTGCAATATTTTGATGTGTTTGTTTGATTAGGACTGTACAGGGAAGTGGGGCCTCACCTGTTTGCAGAAAATCACTTTGGCCATTTGACAACTAGCCTATGGTTGTGCAATGGATTCCACCAATGAGTACTGCCAAATAGGGGAAGTAACGACCTGTCAAACCCTCAGCAAATTTTGCCAGACAATCAACAATCCATACAGCTGCCGGTGTCTCTGTAAACCCAAAATGGACAGCCTGAAAAGAATGCTCAATGTGAATACTAGCCAAGGCTTTCCAGGCGGCATTGGCAGCCTGGACTGCATGCACTGGGCATGGAAGAACTGCCCAAGTGCATTGGCCGGTCCATACAAAGGAAAAGAAAAAAAGCCGACCGTTGTTCTGGAAGCCGTTTCCAACCAACAACTTTGGATATGGTACATTTTCTTTGGCAAAGCTGGAGCTCTCAACAATATCAATGTCCTAGATTGCTCTTCCCTCTTTGAAGATCAAATTTCTGGGACCGGCTGGGATGTGAGTTTTGAGATATGTGGACAAAAATATAAACACACATATTACGTTGTTGATGGCATCTACCCAAAGTGGTCAACACTTATCAAAGCAAAGTCAGTTTACCAGGATGCTCCCTCTCAGCACTTCCAGAAGCTTCAAGAAGCTTACCAAAAAGACATTTAACAAGTGTTTGGTGTTCCACAAGCTTGCTGGGCCATAATCACTATACCAGATCTTTTCTGGGATGCCAACGACATAGTACAGATCATGAGGACCTGTGTGATCCTCCAAAATATTATTGTGGAGGATCAGGAGCAAGGATCAACCAAAACCTTCCAATTACCAGCAGACACCACTCTTGTTCTGCCTTGAACAGAACCTTACACCTTCTGGCAGCAGCAAATACATACCATTGAGCTCAGATCTGCGGCACAATATTGTAAACTGACAAAAAATTTGATTGACTTCAATTGGATGCACCTTGGGGCAAGACAATGTGTCACCGTATAGGATTTTATTTTTTTGTTGTAAATGAATCATTTTTTTTTTTTTTTTCATTGTTGATAAAGAGTGAAAATGAGGGATACAAGTGAGTTGAAGAAGAAGAGATTCAATTCAAGAGGGGAAGGGTGGGGTCAAGATCCTCATCATTCTCATCCTTGTCTTGTTCAGAGATGTTGTGTTCCTTGTCATAGCTATTGAGCTTGCTGGTGGCTGGAATTAATTGACAATGGCAACTCTTCATTGGTGGAAGGACCGTCTTGGGCTTCATTTTTGACAGCCAAATCTTGTTGCTGTTCTTCAAGATCAGCTTTTCTTCCAGCATTTTCCTTTATTTGCTCTTGAAGAGTATTCAAAATGACCTGCTTCTGTAGTCGCAAGAACTCCTGAGAGATGTCATCAGGTAAATCATCTTCACTTTTCAACATTATTTCCATGTTGACGTGGTCAAATTTGGCTTGAGCTACCTTTTGGCAAAGCTCATTTGTTTTTCTCATTGCAGTGGTTTGTTCACAATATTTGCTAGTGCGCTGAGATAAAATCTTGATTTTGTTGGGGTTGAAATGTTCTTCTTTCATCAATTGCTTGGTGGCATGGACTCCAGGCAGTTGTTTTGAGGAGATGTTGGATGCAGTTACCGCTGAGTTTGGTTCTGAATTGTGGACGGAATTGGTCTGAGCATGAGTTGAGGGTGTAGTCAAAGCAGAGATTTCTGAATCTTGAGCTGGATTGCCACGGGTTTGCACCAGTGCTTTCCATTTTGGAGAATCTTTGAGGACAAACCATGCCTGTTCATAAACGAACTGTTTTCCTTCTTGCTCATAAAAGGCTTTCTTTGTGTCAGGGAGAAGATCAGACAGGACTGATCCAGACGGCCGGACCCCATCTTCAAGCAAGGGAAGGATACCATCAAAATCATGAATGAGGCAAGGAAAAATGGAGAGAATTGCTTGCCGGTGCATGACACTGTTCCATTCTCTTTCAATACCGCAGGCAAAGTTGTTGAAATCTTCAGCAACACGTTTGAAGGACTCCTCTTGCTTTTGACCGGTTGAACAAATGATGTCTTTGGATATCTTGAGCCAGCTTTTAGCAAGCTGCTTGTCTTCTTGTGGCAGCCAGTTGGCTCCTTGTTTTGGTGGCATTGGAAAGCGGTAGGTTGGGAGATGTTTCGTGTTGGTATGTTGATGTGTAGGTTGGTTGAGGTGTTTTGCGTTGGTATGTCGATATCGTGGGACCCGTAGCTTTGAGTAGCTTCTGGGGTATAGCCAGAGATCTGCCTTTGTGGCTAACCGTTGCCACATGTAGAGAGGGTTAGCCGTTTTTCAAGCTCCGTGCAAAGTTAGCTTGAATGTAGCTTTGCCCAATGCGGTTGAAAATTGGGGCTAAACTCCTTAGCTCAAGCGGAATTAGCCACCGATAAAGATGCTCTTGGCAGCTTGAGTAAGCTATCTTCATCCTTTTAAACCATGCAGGTAGACGTAGTCATCTGCTGAGAAATTGAGCTCACACGATTATACATCAGCTGTGGTAGTCTTTGCCAAGCACCGCCACCAGGGCGTCGGTGAAAGCTGGCGGTATTTGATTGCCAAGGTGTGAGTCCTCAGGCTTGTCTTCGTTAGCTATGGCAACGGTAAGGTTGGTAGTGAGTTAATCCGAGGTAAGGGTAATTTGTCATCTCAGTTATTTTTATCTCTCACCATCTGCGATAGAATTAGTTATCTGACAAGAGCTAATTTGTAAACAAACAAACAAAAAAAGCTAAAATAGATACAGGAGAGAAAGTGTGAAGACAACGAGCTTTGGTGCATATCGCATCCGGGTGAGATAAGAATAACAAAACAAAGTAAATAAGAGATAGCTACATTCAAATACAGATGTGAGCATGCATGTGTTTGTGGGCGGGAGGGGGGGGAGGGGAGGCAGGAGAGGAATGGTAGACAAGGAAAACAAGACTGTTCTGTTTAACTTTTGTACATGTGGGACTGTGCATAGCTCAAAGGGGGGGGGGGGGGGGGGGGGGGGGGGAATGAGAAGCAAAGTGGAGATTTATTCGGATCAATCGAAGATCTCTCTAGGTTGCGGTAATGTTTGTAGCAAAGAAATAAACCACTACCATCTTGATAAAGTGTATTAGGTGAATGCTCTTGAGACAAGGACAGAAAATCGAGATAAAGAGTTTGTGTGATGGTGAAAGAATTACATGTTTCGCAAGAGGACAAAAATCAATCCAACTGTTTCTTTGGTTTTGACTTGACGGAGTTCGTAATCATTGAATTGCTCAAAGCCACTAAGGAAAATCGAACATGGACAAAGCATCAACGACCGAGATGTGACTGCAGTTGGATTGAATGATTATTTGAGAAGAACCTGACCTCTTTGAATTTTTCTGCCAACGTTTTCTTTTCGCCCCCCGTTTCCTCATGGTCAGGTCCATCCCGAGCTTCGTCTCTAGAATCCGTATAAAAGTCCTAAACAAAACAACAACCAGCACATTAGGAAAACTGAGCAAAGTGAGAAAGAACCGCAAGCAGGGAAACAAAGGACGGACCATTTCGTGAACGTCGATCATAGAACTACGGGCGCCTGTCCGTTTTAAGTAAAACTTACTAGTCAAGTACATCAACACTGCTAAAATTATCGGCAGATAACCGGTGATAAAAGTGGCTGTATCCCAATGACCGGAAATCTAAAGTGCGAAGAAATGATCAGTTGAAGCCGTAAAAGAGAAGGAAAAGGGTGGGTGGGGGAAGACTTACGAATACGGAGTAGGAGTTAAAGACCAGGATCAAGCAACACATGACAAGACCGTAAATGGCACCACCCGTTCTCTGTATGGATGATGTAAAATCAGCTGTCCGTGACATTTCCAAAAGGTGTGAGATTGAAAGTTACCAAGTAAGATTTGAATGGAAATTGGTCACGGTCAATGTTCTGAGCCTTAACACCAGCGTCGAATCGCAAATATGTGATAAGGATACCGACCCAAGTGAGAATTCCGGCGACACTACACATAGCTGATTGGAAGGATGGGGTGTCAAACTCTGGGCGAAAGGGGAAGTAGAGCTGAGGTCCAAGGAAGATTTACTTGAAAGCCATCCGAACACCTGTCCAGCACCACCTGCACCTACAGACATGAAAGCCAAGAAGCCTATGACAAATGAGACCAGTAGGCAGGCCCAAGGAAGTCCCCAACTTGTAGTCTTCTTGAAAAACGCGGGGGCATTGCCTACGAGTGCCAATCCGTAAAGCGCTCTGGATGAGGTGTACAGGTCACTCGAGGCAGCCGACCAAGCCGATGAGAGTAAGGCAGCATTGATGATGCTACATTGTGTATAAAATTAGTGTGAGCTAAGAAGGGCGTTCAAAAGGTGCTCTTACGATGGCAGTGTGCGAATACCCGACTTTTCGATGGCAATCACGAAAGGCGATGAGGTAGCATCGTGTGAGTGGAGGTTTAATCGGGGATCATTGCTTGGAACCAAGAGTCCGATGACAAACGTGCCGAGGATGTAGAAGATACAGATTCGAACAGCTACACCTTTGATAGCACTGGGGAGTGATTTTTTGGGGTTCTTGGCCTCACCAGCCGTGATAGCTGTGATTTCAGTTCCGATGTAAGCAAACCCTGCTTGAATGAGCACCGACCTGGGTGAGAGGAAAAAGTTGTTCGTTAGGATCTTCAGATGCAAGATGAATCGGGCTGATGGATTGAAGACTGACCAGAAACCAAGGAATCGACCAAGGGAGCCTTCAATGCCGAGATGTTGGACAAAAGGTCCAGGGTCACGCCAGTTTCGAAAGCCAATCGCATCGTGGTCGGGTCCACCACCAGCATCTGAATGTGAAAAGCCAAGTTTCAACAAATGTCGGTGGAAGTGAGGGAAGACGAAAAGGACTGACCCAAGATGATCCCAAGGATAATCAATCCCACCTGCAAGAGATGAGTCAATGTCAATGGCAAAGTTCAATGCAAGGAGCATGAGGGGATAAGAATACTCACAATAGTCACCACTTTGATCGACGCAAACCTGAAAGATGATCATCACATCAGCATGTAATGTCTCAAGGACAACACGCAGCAAACGACATACCAAAATTCAAACTCAGCATAGAACCTACACAACCCAAAAATGATTAGCATCGAGCAGAAGTTGACAGGGTTACAAGGGTAAGGGACACATTACCTTGCACCGCCCAAGTTGATCAGCCCGACAATGACCAAGAACAGAGTGATCCAGATGGCATTGTTGACGGATTTGGTCCAGTAGTTGACGAGGATCGCTGAAGCAGAAATCTCGGTTGGAAGCACTATTGATAGACAAATGGTCAGTGGTCGGGAACTGGTTGGGGGTCAATGATTTTGGTCGTAGCGTACCGATGGCCCAATTATAAAAGTAGACGTATCCCATCTAGTTTGTGGCAAAATGTGAGCCAGATGTCTAGATTAGATGACATTCAGATGCGCTTTGGAGAAGCAAAAAAAAAAAAAAGCAAGACTTTGACGAACGGTGAATGATAAGCTGGAATCCACAAAACGCTGGGCAAGGGTGACATGGCCACCGGCGATGGGCAAATGAGCCACTGTGTATGGGTGAGGTGTGCAAGACTAAGTACAAAAGGAAGGAAACAATTATTGATGATGAGATGGACGAAGGACCAACCCATTTCACCAAGAGAAGCCATGACATTCCAGACAACTACATATTATCCAGATCAAATTGCAAACACATCAGTTTTCCATATCGTTATGAGGATCTTAGAAGGTATATGTGCGTATTGACCCGTTCCCATAACGATGAATCCCAACATCAAACCAAGAGGACCACCGCTTGCCAAAGACTGCGCAGTACCCAGAAACAGACCGGTACCTGTAAGAGAAAGTTAGCGGTATGTGTGCGTTTTACAGCTCGCTCGCGCATACATCTATACAGGTCAGTACAGGTCCCATTTACTCACCGATTACACCACCAATCGAGATCATCTACAAGAACCGGTTGTGATCACAGTCAGTGGAGATAGGGAGGAGAGAGCAGGATAGGCCAGAGCTGACCTGGATGTGTCTTGATTTCATGACTCGGTGAAGGTTGGGAGCTTGGGCTTCTTGGTCGTAAACATCCTGTCTGCTGGGGTCTTCGAGGTCGTAGGTGTGAGCCTCAACGGCGGTTTGCTTGGAGTGGGGCTCGTCGAGTGGAAAGCTTTTCTCGTTATAGTCCGGATTGGTAGCCATTTCTGTGTATGTCGAATGAGGAGAGATATTTGGGAGTGGAGTGATTAGAGAGGTGGTTCGTAAATATGTGTTTATATTTAACGGTTGCCGAGCCGAAGGTGGGAAAGTGGCAGATTAGCGGAGCTCCTGAGACCACACTGCACACATGTGTCCCAGCAAACCCAAACAGGCTCCATTCGACTAGTTGATCCGCTTAGCTCAAACCTGTTCAGGCCCAGATCAAACTCAATCAATACTATCCCACCTTAATAACTAAACTGCCTGGATTTTTGCCACGGCTGCATAGAAACGAATTTGACAGGCAATCGAGTCGAATAATTCGGTTTGCCTGTCCGGAGTGTTGTTACCTGAGCCTCCGAAGCTCGTATCGCGGTCGCAGAGAAGGTTTCTGGCCGAAGCCTTCAACGAAACCAATTCGTACAAATTTCCGAATTCCTAATCCAATCCGATTCGATTTGAGATTTCACATCGCCCTTAGATGTGCAGAGTAGGGATTGAATCTGCATGGTTCGTTTGGCTGCAGGCCCCGTCCGACGAGTTGCTTTCGATCCATAACGATTTGAGTTTTTTTTCCTTCTTCGCAGTAATCTTCAGGGCTGTGGGCGTTGGAAGATGGTCTGTTACTGATGTAAGGCAACAAGCGACCGAGGATCTGATGGTCACCAAGGCCGTGTTCGTATTCCACCAAACTTAATATCACAGCTTCCTTCCTCCGGAGATCCCGGAGGGATTCCCGCGTTGGCGAGTATTTGCCCAGGGGGCTTGGTCGGGCAGGCCGGGAGCAAGAAGCTTGGCCGACTTCAAACGCTGGGCCACCACTCGACTCACTCACCCAACACCCACACAGCCGGACTATCGCGCTCAGGTAAAATATTTCCCCATCCACATCTGTTGGGAGGAAATTGGGGGAAAAAAAAATTAGGAATCTGTGCGGTCAATGTTTTTCTTTGTTTGGCACAAGGAGCAAAATATTGAGTTTTTTGTTTCATGGGCCCATTCATTTCTCTCATTAGCAGAGGCAGAAGAAAAAAACTCTTTATGTGACACGGTACTACTTCTTCATTGCATGTCAAGAAGGAGAATAGAAAACATTGGTTGCGAGGAAGAATAAAAGTATTGATCAAGAGGAAGAATAAAAAAAAGTGGCAATCAGGTTATAAACTTTGAACTACTCTTTCATGTTGTTGTCCGTTTCCTACATACGAGTGGAACTTGCATAAGAATTTCTTGAATGAAAAATGTTGCAATGAGGGCCAACCTTTGGGTCAACTTGGAGGAAGAACCGAGTCCATAGAACGGCGGGCTGCTTTGGGGTTGATGTGGCACGGCCAAGGCCCGATGCTCCTGGGAAAACATCGACAACGACTTGGACATTTGAAGAAGCAAATTGACCGTGTTCAACACTATTTTTGGCCACCTCTTCAGGAAGGTTGAGGATAGCATCCATATCCGGTAAAAACCCAAATAAGGAGATGAGTCCGTTCCGGGACATCACATGAGGAAGCTTCATTAATTTGTAAAAAAGTATGATTTCACCAATTCCCCCCTCCCTCTATAGTCTGATCAAGTCATCTTTTTAACAACTCAGGCCCAGTTGCCTCCGATGCGGATTTGAATCAGCCTCCAAGACGGCTTGGCTTCAGGAAGATGTTTTGGAGACATCTACAACGCGTCCGGCAGTCGACGGCAGGGCGGAACCTAATCCACCTCGGAGACAACTTGACTCTCGAGGGGCAACAAAGTCAGCTGGGGGCCGACTTCAATCCACCTCGGAGATGACCTAGCAGCGCCGCTGAAGTTGCCTTGCAGACGAATGCGTCGACTACTGAATTGAAAATACACGACCACAAGTCGCCGTGATTGAAAGTCGGCACTATGCTCCGGTGGTGTATTCTTGGACGCTTCATGTGCGGATCGTGATGAGTTGCAAAGGTCCAAACAGCCAGATCATTGATCGGCTTATGACTCGGTCCCAGCCGAGCACACGAAGCTTCTCAAGGTGAATGGACCGGTTGCTGCTCTTCCTCGGGATGGGGTTTTTCGAAGCTATAAAGAGTACCTCATTCAAGTCCCAGTAACTCCCCCAGCCACCGTCCTCAGCTGACTTGCCATCCCGAGCCTGACAATTATTCAAATCCCGTCCAGGAATCCAAGGCTACTCCGAGCAGGAACACCAAACAAAGCTTAGCATTTTACGCCCAACCTCTCCCAACATGCCTTCAAGCCGAACCCTAGGTGCCGCGTTACTTTTGGGCGTGATGCCCCTCATCCAAGATTCCTACTCTTTCCCGGCGGGCGGCCTCTCCGGCGTGTCCTCCTCAGCCCGTCACGGAATGTCGATCGCTCAAAGAATTAAGAAGTCGCACATAGTTCAACCACGATCTGTCACGGCAGAAGAGATTTCCCAACATGTGAATCAAATCATCGGTACTTCATCGTCTATCGACATTGGCGCCGTCGATACGCATCCCGGACCCAAGGAGAAGCCGGATGGACCCGTGACAAGTGCAGGCGAGCCTGAGAAAGCTCCGCCGCCTGCTGCCCACCACAATTCCCAGGAGAATCCGCCGCCTGCTGCCGAGCACAGGCTCCAGGAGAAACACGCTCCAGACTCCGATGTCTCAAAAGGAGGTCCTTCCAACCAGGGGGTACCCGGACCGGTGAGAGTTGATTTTTGGCCAAAATCGCCAGGGTCTTTCTTAACAGAATTCTGATCTTCTCTCACCCAGGACGGCCCAGCGAAAAAGGACAACGGGGTAGGCCATGAGCCAAACACGGAACTTCCGGACCCCGATGACGATGCATTGCCCGCGGATGCCAAAGCCCAACTGGACAAAAAACCTCAGCCAGACAACAAGGCTCCACCTCACGGGGATGATCACAATGGCGGTGGGACTCCTCAGAAAGAGGGCGGACCGGAAGCCGTAAGTAGATGTACTGTATTCAGCCGTTTCGACACAAGTGACTGATACCTCCCCTTTCTGCTTTTGCAATAGCACCCGCCCCCTCCACCTGCTGATCTCCACAAGCCACCCCATCCATCCAGTGGCGATGAGCATTCACCACCAGGACCCAATGGGCCCGAGAAAGTCAAGACACAAACGACGGAAATCGCAGTCATCGCGGGCATCCGGATCGAGCGGATAGACTCCATCTTCCCTCCTTCGACCCCCGCTCACCCATCCGTGCCAGCTGGCGGGAAGCCCGACCAAGAACCAAAGGAACATCCTCTCGATAAAGACCATCCTGCGCCTCCACCAGCGGGGAACGGTCACGGCGAACCTAAGGACCATCCCGCAGAGAAGGACCACCCGACCCCGCCACCTGCTGAGAATGCTCACGTCGAACCGAAAGAACACTCTCCCGCTCCGGAGGCCGGGCATGGTCCTGATCATACGGCTGAGAAGGACCACCCTGGACCTAAGCAAATCGAGCTTCCCGGAGGAATTAGGATTACTAATGTTTGTCTCCCACTCCGTCCGTCACTCTTGACACTTCTGTCAACTTTCTCTAACTGACCATCTCCCAATCGTGTCGTTCCTTCAGGACTCAAAGCCAGGAAATCCCGCTGAGGCTGGACCTCGTGCAATTAGGATCACTACCGATAAACTAAAGTCAGTCTCAATTCCTCCCCTCGTCTTTGTCGTGACATCAAACACTGATGCGTTCCTGCTACCACCTCGCACAGAATCGAGCTCTCGCTCTGACTTACTCACCCAGTAACGCCTGTAGATCAAGCAAATGTTTATTTCACTATTTATGTCTACTAATGTAATTCCTGTCTAATAATTTATGACAACAAACCTCTTGTGGAGTTTCTTCATCTTCTTTTGTTTGTTGTGTAATAAGGAGAGATCATATAATTGCAAACACTTTAAGAATACCAGTAGTAGTAAAACTGAACAAAAGGGGAAAAACAATTTTTAATAAAAAGCAATATAAAAGATATAGAAAGGTCATTCGAGCTTTACCTGATAGAGTTGTTGAAAGTATAATTTGGACAGACAATGAAATGATTGAACTAATGAAGCAGAAACTATATATCTTTTCAATATGAGAGTCAAAAATTTAATGAGTAACACGATGAAAAAATAGAAAATGAAATGTGAAAAATAATCTGATAATCTACCTCCAGATCTCCCCCTGACTATGTATTCTAGAAAGAAATTCTTTGTTCGATTGATCTGATGATTACTGAGCTGAGAATGAGAATGAGTGAGATAAGTGATCAATTTGTTGCGTGAATTGATGATTCGCGTTTACCTGTACTCGAGTCTTGTACGATGGTTCTTTCTCGTGTTCGTTCTTGAGGATGAGGATCGTTGCTCTTGAGGAGACGACTTGACTTAAGTACTGTAATCGACGAATGTTCTAGAAGCTTGAAATCACTGCGCTTGTACACGTCATCAATTGACATGTAGGTGACATTTCATCCAACATGATGAGTCATGTAGAATATAGGGAAGAACACCGAAAGGACAGATTTTCTAAAAGCTTATAATATATGTCGTGATGCCCCTGTGTGCTTGTTGTCTCGAAACCCCACATGACAGCAAATCCTCTTGTGGAAGTTTTTCTTTGTCTTTTGGTTGATGAGTCATGTAGAATATAGGGAAACACCGAAAAAATACATCAATACATGCAACCTAACGGGTCGACGTTGGCCCGTTAGGTGGCATGACACGGATCACGGATCTCGGTGTCGATCTGTGTCTTTCTACAGCCCCTCCCCCCAAAATTGGGGGCTATGTACTCGTGTTACAATGAAAATTTTTGGAATCACAAAAAATTACAGGCAATATTTCTTTCCACAATAAAGTTCAGCTAACAAAATATATTCCATACAAGGTAGACAGAATATTTGAACTTGAGAGCTTACAAAATATTTATTGTGAGAAAATCTGATGAATATTTAAAGAGCAAATTAGCCCAGTTCATGTAGGTGCTTGTCGTCAGATAAAATAAAAGCAACAAGAAAGGTTTATGCATGCTTTGATTAACTTCAGTGCCACTTTACGGCATTTAATGCAAGAACTTGTAGCTGAAGAGATGGGATATCAGGATACTGTGTTGATGTATTGGAAAACTCCCCCAAGGGGTAAATAGAATTGCAATGAGAATAGTATTTATATACAAAGGTGATTATGTAATTGGGTTGGTGAGAAGAGATATGTAAGTGCATAATACAACTATGTGATAGTATAGTATGTAATGAAATAGAAATATGTAAAACCATGGAAATATCTTAATACCTAATATGCCATAGCACAACAGTAGAAACAAGCAATGTTGTTTTTTCCACATCTGCATAACACAGCCTTACATGAACTGGGCTGTTATCCGGGGCGTTGATAGACGCACGCCAACAGCATACGCCAACGCCAACCCGCACGCCAATTTTTTTTGGCGTGCGGGGCCTACACACCATTTTTTTTGGCGTGTAGGGTCTACCGCCAAAAAAAAAGGGCGTGTGAGACCCGCACGCCAAATGGCGTGTGGTTCCCACACGCCATTTTTTTTGGCGTGTGGGCCCCACACGCCAAATAAAATTGGCGTGTAGGGCCCGCACGCCAAACAATTGGCGTGCGGGTCCCACACGCCAATTGTTTGGCGTGTGGGATCCCCCGCTCACATAATTAAATGGGAGGGCCCATTTGATTACGTGAGCGAGCCCCCTCCCGGCTGACGAGGTTATACAGCCTCGTGCCGGGAGGAAGTCCTCCCCTCGCTCACGTAATCGAATTGGCCCTCCAATTCGAATATGTGAGCGAGGGGGGAGCCGCACGCCAATTGTTTGGTGTGCGCTCCCACACGCCAAACAATTGGCGTGTGGGAGCGCACACCAAACAATTGGCGTGTGGGACCCGCACACCAAAAAAAATTGGTGTGCGGGGCCTACACGCCAAAAAAAAAGGGCGTGTGAGACCCGCTGTGGAAATAAAGACGACCTTGGTAACAGAAATGGTAGGTTGCCCTTCTTCCTGGTTGGTTCCGGTGGTTCTTTTATTTCCTCTGCGGGATAAACACTGTCAGCGGATAGTCAACTGGTTTCCCTGCAACACCTTATACTCAGCAAGGGGACCGTTCCTCTTGCGTTCGTCGTCCTGATGATGCCCTACACAGTTCTGCTTGTCCGCACACGCTGAATAATCGCTGAGAGAACTCTAAACAATGAGGTTTTCTTATATACGCCACAGTTGATAGCTATCTACTAAGATGATAAGATAAGATAAGACCCGCAGCCTGGTACAACCCTCTATTTAAACAACAGTCCCCCCGATCATGTCCCGCATTCCCCGGTACTGTCCCTGGAGCCCTACTTGCCTGTCTCCTCGATCCCGCATCACACTGCAGCCTGTCCCCGACTACTATACCCCGTTGACCCCCGCAGCCGTCTGTCGCTCCCCTGCGCACGACTCCGCTTCTTCTGCCCCCGCTCCGCTTGCGGCCTGGCGCCCCGAACCCCGTGGTTCCGCCCGGTCCATTACGTCGCGCATACTGAAGCGGCCTTTGTCCGCTCGACCGATCGCCCGCGCCAACTGTAGAATGTCACATGCTGCGCCCTGTGCTTTTCCCCGCGGAATGTCCAATGACATTTGGTAGGTACCCCCTTACCTCAGCCTCAGTCTGCCGCTGAGCCCGCGGCTGCGGGCTCAGCTTCAGTGCTGCACCTCTGGTATATAAGTTCTCCCACACCGCACGCCATTTTTGGCGTGTGGGTCTCCCACGCCCTTCTTTTTTGGCGTGTAGACCCTACACGCCAAAAAAAAAATGGTGTGTAGGCCCGCACACCAAAAAAAATTGGCGTGCGGGTTGGCGTTGGGGTGGGCCGTTGGCGTGCGTTTATCAACGCCCATTATCCGGAAAAAAGTTTCTGTAAAAATCTTGATTAATATGTTGAAACAGATGACCAAAAAAATTTACACAACAAAAATTGATTCTCCCACAGAAATATTTTCAAAGGAGATTTAAAAACTTGTAGTGATATGACACCCACGGGGGTACCCGTGAGTACTGGGAGTCCGGTGGGTGCCCAAGTCTCACCCCTGGCAATGACTGAGACGCACTGAGGCACTAGTGCGGCTCCACATTGCAATTGTGACACAGCAAGGCGGCTTGCCCGGGCGCAACAACAAACTTAGGGGTTGCACTAGGTATGGCCCCAGATGAAATACCAGTGTCTTTATGGAATCATAACCAGAGGCCAAGACAAAAAAAAACACAAAAAATGAAAGCCATGGCTCCACCCTTCCAGCTGTTTGGTCTTCCTGAACACCAACCTCAGTGCTATCGGTAACAGTTCCAGCCATGCCTCCGCATACCTACCAGGTCATCAGTTCAACCACAGTGCTAATTCAGGAAGTCCAAGAACTGAGGTGTTGCCTTTGCTTTGCTTTGCGTTACGTGTGTTGTGTTTTTAGACTTCTCAACACTATATCACTACAAAAAAACAGGCTCAACTGCAAGAATTTTTCTGCAGTGGCACTGGTTGTGGAACATTTGTATTTTTATCCTGAGCAGACAAATGGGGTAGACATATGCAAATATTCTCCCAATTGTGAAGCGGCTTCAGCTTCTGAGGTCTTGAGGGTGGCTTCCAGGCCATTTAAAGTTTGGCCTGGAAACCTTTTGATCAGTGGGGTCTCCATGTTGATGTAAGGACCATCAGTGGCTCTCAAGTCAACTTGAGGTCCAAATTACATTGGGTCTCAATTTGTTGTCCCTCCTTGATCAGAGAAAGAAGTGAATTTGGTTCTAAACCAAACTGCCTTGCCTGAGCGGAAGAGATTCTGTGAAGATCCCTTTGGAACCACAATCAGATCAGCCTACTGTTGTGGGTGTAATTGTCACATCATGCATAATTATGAAAGTTGTGCTGAGTCAGCTAGTCAATAAGTGTGTCAACTCAACTCACAGGTACTTGTGCCCGTGTTTCCTTTTCTTTTTGATTCAATACAATTTCTCAAGACTCAAACATCCAATCCGAGAAGAAATCAAAGAACTAGATCAACAGGTAACATATATAAAGTACTCAACCTATTGATTGATACTCATCACCAAGTTGTTAAATTCATCTCATAGATCACAAACATCAAGCTCAGGACAAGAGGATAAGAGCTATAATAATCAAATTGTTTATCAACTAGAGGTAGTTGATCGAGTCTCTTTTTTTACTTATCTCTTATTGTTTCTTCATAAATGCACTGAAGTATGTTTTACATTTATCTGGCTGTTGTTTTCTTTGTTGTCATGCTGTTTTAATTGCTGTTGTCTGAGTTTTTTATCAAACACCTGTCTGGTCTTTATGTTGGTCTTCTGTTTATTTTTTTCTTTCTAGTTTCATTGTCTTTTCCTGATTGTGTTCCTCTGGTTGGCTATGCATCTTGTTATCTGTTTTTTCTTGTAGTGCTCTACTACTACTGGCTGTGTCTAATATTTGCAATAAAGAGACTCTTTGCAACAATCACACCTACAAACCACTTCAGTGGTTTGGAAGATGATCTACAGACACCAGAAATTGAATTCCAATCCTCTTTACCAAGATTGAACTGCAATATTTCCAATGGCAAAGTATAGTTTTCAATACATCCACTCCATCCTGGTCCTGTTGGCCCATCAGCAAAGGACCCAGATGCCTGCCTACATCTGTACTTTATCGTTTTGGTTTCAACCCTGGAATGATGTATTGTAACATTTATTGCCCAGATCCTTGCTGCATCACACTTTGAAGTCAACTTGCCTCAGATCCTTCCAAGGGGCTTCCCTCCTGAAGATTTCTTGCTGACAAAAATTTCTGCTTACAGGCCACTGAATTGGAAAAGAGAGACCTTTGAGGCATAAATAAAGACGACTTGAATGCATCTGAATGCATCTGTGGTGTAGCTTCCTGAAAATTGTTCACCATCCAAGTCATCCATGGCACTCCCACACAGCCTCTGCACCCACTGCGCTCCCATCCCAGCCTGATCCTCTCTAATGTTTTTATTCCCATGCCTTATGTACTATCCCCTGCTAAAACTAAGCTCCCATTATTTCCTCTGCCTCTGTTAATCAAGTGATGTATCTAATTTTCCCCTTTGATGCCCTAATGGATGTGAATATATGCCTAGTCCTCCCTGGTATAACCCTCTCTGGGCTGTGTCAAACTGCTCTACATGTCTCCCCTCCACACTGCTCCCCCTTGCCTTTTTCAGAGGGGTTGACATCAATGGTAACCACCATTGATCTGTTGTGTTACCCCAGATGCATTCTGAGAAATAATGCACAGAGGAATCTACACATCCATGTGGGAAACATTTAATAAAGAATACTGGGACCAAAATAATCCATAATATAATATGGAAATAACATAGATAAACTGGGAATATATTATTTAGGTGTATCCAACTAATAAATAGTACTGTGGTAAAATCCTACAGGATTAAGCCACAGAAGTTATGAAACAGTTGAACAACACTAGCTCAATGGAGCCATATTATTAGATTATAATAAAAATACTATTATATTATAATAAAAATACTATTATAACACATATACATAGTGGATTGGGTAACTTTTAACCAAGGCCTAATCCTCTGAAGCTTCACAAGGATGGCTATTGTCAGCTTGCTACTAGTTCAGAGACAACCTGACTAGAATAAAAATGATAATACATAAGTAATCAATAAAAATAAATATTACAGAGACAGTAACATAAATTGTAAAAAAATTGAGAAAAAGATAACATCTTAGAAAACATACAGTATTCCATAGTAATATTGTAAGAAACAAATATAGTAAATAAACAAATATTAAAATAAATCATAACTCATGAACCTATGAAATAAGTGAGAATATTATTACATACTCTGATAGAGAAAGTAAGATCATCTAGGGTAGCTCAACCAAAGTATCCTAGAAAACTTGATCCTTCTATTAATAAAATTAACTTAAAGAATACTCCTACCAAGCGCTTAAAATACTTACTAGGTATAAACATATGTAATATGAGAGCATTCTAGTATGAAGAATTAATTAAAATACAGGATAATAAATTAAATAAACTATTCAATTATCCTTATAATACATAAATCAAATATTAGGGGGTATCAAATATGAGAGAATCCACCATTATCTAATCAACTGGTTTTGAAAATCCACCATTTTTAAAAACCATGAATAGCAATATAAAATGGTTCAGAATTCTCAAAAGTCAAATTTTGTTGAAAAAAATAATTCACTGGTTTTAATTGTGGATCTGGTCATATTTGATACCCCCTATTAAATAACATTTGACATAAATATCACACTGTTTATAGCCTTTTGCTTATTGTTAACTATTACAAATACATAGTGTACAAGTTAAACAATATTATAATATATCAAATAAACAAAACAGGGGAGAAACAAAACATTAGCCAACTTCAAATAACTCAAAGGAAACTTGTACAGTTACAATAAATGACAAGATCTTTTAATCAAGTGTTGACACCTTTCCCAGGATAGTTACTTGTCAAATAATTGAATGGAGAGCTGGAAAAGCTTCTAACATGCAAGTATGAAAATCATTCTCATGGTACAGAACTATAAATATGAAATAACCAAATCAAAATAGAAATAGACACTTGTACCATAATTTGATTATTTGTTTTAAATATTTATTGATCAAGGGATCAATACATGTTGTACATCAAACCAAAAAGCTCTTGATGCGCCCTCAGATGATTTAATTAGATGATTGACAGGCTGAATTAATTATTGACAGCCTGTGTCAGCTATGTGTATGAAACACTGGCTTAATTTTACAATTAAACTAGGTACTGTCACTGTGCTGAAAGGTTATCTGAATAAATGTGTAAATTTATTATCTCTATAGTGTCCAAACTATGCACAGAGGATAACCTAAAACTCCTTATAATTGAATATTTGATATACAAATCACTCAATTGGAGAAGACTAACAGTTAACCGTGTAGGTTTGGCTATTCTTTGTCTTTTTGGGAAAGATATAGCAATAAGAATTGCTATTAAGCAGCTGGCAAGCACTTAAGCTGATTGGCTACTGTCAGAGGTGGTAGTCTTGTAGCAACTGCTTTCTAAGGAACAGATCAAGGCCAAGAGATGGGGAATTCTAAGGTAACTTGAGACTTATTCCAGTAATAAAGGTTGGGTTGGATATAAAGGGGATACACTACTCTAATAGTAGGAGGAGAATATTCAGAGTACTTACAAAATGGTACTGGGGGAATATGCTGAGGAACCAATCCTAGGCCAGAAATGGCCTCCTTTTATATTCTAGAGATTCCTTGAGGAATGTTCTAGAAAGTTTATTCTAAATTCTGCTCTAATGTATTACAATTCAAATGTACAATGATGTAATGGGAATTGTATTGAATTGAGCACAGTATTTTCTATGTCCCCATGACCTCATGACATGTATGTATAACCAATCACATCATGGGCCAATTCATTTAATAGAACAATACTGGGAAATTACCACGCACTCAGGTAATTTATTTCTTATAAGCATAACTGTATTATTATTATATTTATGCAAATAAGTTTATTGTCTCTCAGCTTTTATGACAATACTTTATAATCTATATTTTTACGGTTATTCCATTCTCCTACTAAGTACCTTTTGAGATATGGTAAAGTAATAAAAGGAGTTGGAATTTGGTGGTGGTTTGAGTGAGGTACCCCACCTAATTTTACATGAAAAGTTGATTACTTTAATAATATTATAGTATATCTTATTTCTAATACAATATTTTATTAATATTTTACATTGAAGTCAGTCTTTAGGATACTCTGGAGTATCTCAAGGGCTGACAGCCTGTACATGTAATAATTTGATAAATTACATCATTTATTTCTACTAAGGATAACTCCTTCCTTGTAGTATTCCCATAGCCAAAAGAAAACTTGATGTTTTGCAATAAGGGATCAAGAAAGGAATCTAAGAGGCCCTTTCTTCTCCCTGTATTTCGATTCCCCAGCTTTATCACATTTACAACCAGCATTCCACAAGTCCAGCATATTAGTGTCCTGCCCAGTAAATCAGTCCTCAAGACTCAACACCTCTTTTTATCAACTCCAACTCTTTCCAGCTGTTAAGATTTTAGCTCAAAAAAAGAAGGCAATGGAGAAAGGGGGGATGATAAACTCACTCCCCCACGCCCAATGCACGCCCTTGAAAAAAAAGGTGTGCAGCCCGCACACCTTTTTTTTTATTGGTGTGCGGGCTGCAAACCCACTTTTGGGTGTCAGCACGTCTACAGGCGTGCGACACCCACCCAAAACAGGGCGTGCAGTTGCACACCCTGTTCAAAAAAGGGCATGCAACCTGCACACCCTTTCTATGTATATAGGTAGGGGTGTGCGTGCCCCTACCCATATACATAGAAAGGGTGTGCAGGCCGCACACCCGTTCTATGTAAATAGGTAGGGGCACGCACGCCCCTACCTATGTACATACATAGGGTGTGCTGACGGCATAGTCCCTTTTTTCTGGGAGTGTGCTGTCAGCCGCACGGCTCAACCAGGGGGGATCCCTCCCGGTTGAGGAGGCTGTATAACCTCCTCAACCGGAGGGATTCCTAGGTAGGGGCAAGCACACCCCTACCTATGTACATACATAGGTAAGGGCCGGCTGCACGCCCATCCTTGGGGGTGTCACACGCCTGTAGATGGGCGTGCAAACTGCAAACCCATCTACAGGCGTTCCCACGCCCAAAACAGGGTGTGCAGCACGCACGCCCATCAAAAAAAGGGTGTGCGGGCTGCACACCCTTTTTTTGATGGGCGTGCGGCCAGGGGCGTGCATTTATCAATCCCCTGGAGAAAGGGCGGTTCTTGTGAGCTAGAGAACTGGACCAAGGAGCTGCAGAAGGTGGTGCAGAATTAAAAATGATCAGACTCAATCAATTTTATTTCATATAAGAGGAGCAGACTTTAAAGTGAACAACTAGAGAGCCCCCTTGCAAGATCCAAAGGGGGCCTATACATGACTAATCAATAAACAGGGAAAGTTACTGGGGACAGAAGACAGTGGACAGGACAGGGGACAGGAACTGGAAAATACTGGGGACAGGAACTGGAACAGGGAACAGGGAACAGGGAACAAGGCCACTTGGCCATACAGGAAACAGGGGGCCACTCGGCCAGACAGGAAACAGGGTCCACTTGGCCAGACAGGAAACAGGGCCACTTGGCCATAGAGGAGATATGAGAGCAGAAGGTCAAGCCAGAATTCTGACACCATCCTCCTAGCCAAACTTTCCAACCGCTTCCAGCTGCCGTTTCCCATAAGAAAGCTCCCCCACCTCCTTCCCTCAGTGACTAAACATTCCTGCTTGCAGGCCCCAGTTTTCAAGGATATGCTCCCCTGCTTTTTTCACGAGCACCTTTGGAGGGAACTAAACACCCCAGCTTGCTGGCCCCTCCATAAAAAATTTAATCTTTTAATATTAATATAACAGATTAAAAATCCAAAAATACTTATTTTTATCCATTATTTTTGCCTTGAAACTTGTGTATCTAGAAGGATATTAGTCCTTGGCATCACAGAGTGTGAAATTTTTGGAGCATAAAAGACTGGGTAGATCAGTGTACCACCAATATTAAATTTTCCGGAGTGTGTTATTCTTATTTAAACCAGTATGTATTAATCAGTGTTGTGATTGGTTCCAGGTCTATCAGTAGTTTGAAATCACAAAGGGTTGATCTAAACGCTCCGGAATCAAATATCAACATTTTATTCTCCAATGCAGCTGGTACACTGCTTGCAAACACCTTTTTGTCAACCATGAATCCTGTATCTTTGGCATGATACTCTGGCATCACATCTTCCTCATCTACAGAGTCTACATTATCCTCCTTGCCTTCTTCCATCCTATTTTCTTGACCAGACATGTATAGTTTCATCTGAGCTCAAATTTGTTTTGCAAAGTCATTGTCCTCTTGTTGGTTTGCAGCTGAGTGTGTTGGAGTAACCCCTCAAACATTTCCTTGAGTTTTTGATCCTCCTTGATGATTTCTGCAGTTAGATGTAAGACCTCAAGATTTGTGGTTATCGGATTGATCATTCCTTTGCTTCCCTGTTTGTATATTATAACTGGAGTAATAGGCAGATTCTTAATGTGAAGTTCCTTGCCTGGTTTCTTCAATAAGCAGTCTATGCTGAACTTTGGAGAAGGTCAATGGCTCAAGATTGTATAAGCTTTGAGTGAGAAAGGATAATGATTCATCTTGATCAAGACTTTGTAACAATAGAGCAGTGTTGTGGTGATCCATTCCACTTCATTACTATATTTTAAAGATTACTTATCACTCATAAACCTCAAATACTTACATATATACACATATAAATCCCAAAACTTACACATATTCATCATTATTATTGCATAATAATATTCTACACCACGTTGTAACCCTAGTCACTTGCTACAATCACCCTCAAGTTCCTCATGGTTCAAGACTTACAGGCAAACTCAGAATAATCCAGCAGTCTAAGTTATAAGGCAAGTTATAGAATACAATAAGTACATATTATAAGTAGATATATTTCACAACATTATACATAAATACATATTATATAAACTACATAGACACTACATAACATACACTTCACATGACTAGGCTTTATTCAGTAAAATCTCAAATCAGATCTACTGTACATAAACTCCACCTTCCCACTACTCATCTGTCACTGTCATGATTATTTCATATATGTCACTTTCACTTCTACTCATCTATCATGTTCTTCCTTTTACCACCAGCTACATGTCATAGCCTTGTTGTTTCCTTCCTCCAGCCTGATTGCTCCTCTTCTGTTTCAGATATATAAGGACACCTGTTCCTCCCTCTTGTTCCCTTATGGACTCCCTGACTTACTAGATTTACCCCCTACATATAACAGCATTACAGATCCCATTAAACTAGTATACATACATAGTAGAGTCACCATCAACCTATAAATATATAAATATAAATATCAGCTTAGCCTCAATATAAGCAGATTGCCCCCTCTCTTGCTTTACCCACCTTGACTCCAGAGCTATAAAAAACCCTTGCCCCATATGATAATTATATTACATATAATTTATACAACTCATCCCCCCTTTATCCATTCCTCTCACCTGGTGTGTGGTAAGCAAGCTCATTAGTATTAGTCTTCTAAGAATAGATATAAATTAGCCACACCTTTTTGTTTTATTCTTAGTGTTACACTCATCCCCTTAGGATTAGTCAGGAATGAAGCTCTTATATCAGCACCTTTGTCATAACTACATTGGTACTAGTGTAGTTATACATCTCCCTTCCAAGCTCTATTCCGCCCTTGAGTAGTTCCACAGCGGCCATCCTGGTTGTTATCTTGATAAAATCTGGATTGGACTGAATCAACAATTTTGAGAGCAGTATATAGCTTCCTAAACTCTGTAACATGTTTGGCCAACAAAGCTCCTGGGGTATAAAAAAGATTGATCAAGGAGAATAGTTTTTTGCACAGTTGTATAACAGATTTTTTGCCACATGCGGTTGCTAGAGCTTCCATTGTGTCATAAATGTTTTTGCTAGGAGAAGCTTCAATTTTCTTTTCACTGAGGCGTATAATTTGTCTATTGCCCAAGCTGACATTTGTCAAAATTTGGGTTTGGTTTTATTTGAATCAACCCATGCCTTATTCATCAGATCCTTGTATCCTTTAGCGGTGATGATTGTACAGATTTTTTTTTCCCATTGAGACCAGTTGTGAAGATTCAGTTTATTAAATTACCTTTGAGAGGTCTGACCATCATCCAAGCTATCAGTTGAGTTCCCCATGTTGTTGTAATCCTAAATCAGGGATAATATGACAAACAATAGCCTGGGAAGTTCAAGCGAGGCCCACTGCTTGACCTTTTTTCCCCTCAGGATGACATCTCTTGGATTTCTCTGTGGACTCAATCAAGTTCAGTTTGAATATCTTCAAGATGTTCCTGTTTGAATTTCTTTTTTTTGTTCAAATTTGGCTTCTTGAGCTAATTGGGCTAGTCTTGTGCTGATTCTCTACTCATCTCTGATGTTGCCTTGTTAAATTGCCTTTGTGAATCCCAAGGAGAAGAGAGATTTCATCCAGTCAGCTGTTTGGTGATGTGGCTTGTTTCAATGAATCTAAATCCTGAATGTTGGAACCTAAAAGAAACAGAAAAGTGAGGTTTCCCTCATGCTGACATCTTTTTCCAATGTTTGTAGAAAATGTACCCCCCAAACAGTCATTCTGGTGATTAGTGAGGTTGAGAAGGGTGTTAGCTTGGTTGTTTTAGACATCCAACAGAAAACCGCTCATGATACACCAAGATTGAGCCAATTGAAGTACTCTCTCAAACAAGTGGTGAGGTTTGGTTGTGAAGTGATTTAAACAAGTTTTTGTTATCCTTGCACTAAGTTGTCTTGAGTCAGCTGGTAGAAGTTTTTCTAGTTGGAGAATGAGGTTCTGGATTACAAATTGTTTTGGGTTGACTAGTTCAATTGCAAGCAATTGGAAGTGTCAATAGTGTGCAGTGGTGGCGGGTGGAGCTGAGTGTAAACACTCAACTCGTGCCCCCTGACTCCCTGCGGTCACCCGTGCACGGCCCGCGCGCACGGATCATCTGAGCTGCGCAACAGTGTGCTCGCTGCGGCAGAAAGCTTCAACAATTGTGACAAAACACGCAAGCTTTTTAATTGGGGTGGCTGTATTTACAGTGATACCCAAATATTTCACACTTCAGGCACTTTACTACAAACCTCTTTATATATAAACCTCCATTGTTAACCGAACTAGTCTTCAGTCCACATCCCTCTCCCACCCCCACAACACAGTCACATCCTCAAACGAACTTCAATCCACGAAACCATCATCATGCCTGGACGCGGCGAAAGCAATGCAAAGGCTCTTGAAAAGGGCGATGCCAAACGTCAGTCAGCCACTCCCATCCCTCATCAAACTTGTCACACTGATTTGATTGAACGAATCTTAGGACCCTCCGACGAGGAGACTGAGCAACTGCGCGGTCAATACAAAAAGCTCCATGCCGGCTTTGAGGTTGATCAAGTGGAAGAATCTTTCTCATCCTTCCGAAAAGTTGCTGGAGGCAAGTCAAACTAGCTAAAGCTTCTGTGGGTTATCCAGGTTGACTGATTTTTTTTGACAATTTCAACCACTCAGACAAGCTAGTAAAAATCTACCTCGCCGATCTTGAGAAATTCTACAACAACTTTCCTAAAATCAACCCTAGCAAACTTGCAGAGTACTGGGACCTCTTTATCGAAAGGGACCTGAACTCTCAATCCCTAGCTAAAAGACTGTCTTTTGTTGACAATAAGCAATTGATTGATCGCGCGATCAAACTAGCTTTCTTGCGGAATTACCCTCAGTATTATGATAAACCTGACATCAGTATTGCGATGATGCATCAAGCTGTTGACGCCGAATCCGAAAGCGACGCCCGCCGAATCCTAGAAGCCACCTCCAAACATACTCCATCATTAACAGTCTCTGGTGTTATCAAGAAAGGTTACAGTTCGCCTTTTTTGAGATTCGACGAGATCGTCAAACCAATGTTGGAAACGCTCGATCAATACGCTCAAGACTGGAAAACACCCGATTATTATTCACCATACGTTGCATTAATTGGCCCCTCGATGTCTGGAAAAAGTCGCTCGCTCATCGAAATAGCGCAGCACGTTTGCGTGGTTTACGTCTGCCTTCGCCCCTCGGACTCCAAAGCCTACCCCCCCAGATCAGCACTTGCGAACCATTTATTGTCAGACACCAGGGACGATCTCACTTCGCATTACAATACCATTATTGCTGCTATCTTCAGAGTGGTGGCTAATTTTTTCAACAATCAGAATGCCACTGAGAAGAAGGAAGATAGGTTGAATAAGTGGAACGACTACACGGAGGTGGCAAGCCGGGGAAACCTTGACTGGTCGCTAAGAACGCAACAACGATTCACAAATGATGTTCTTGCCGAAATGGAGAAATTGGCTATGTGCAGGGATGATTTCTTTCGTGATGCGGTGAAGACAATGAGTAAATCCACGGAGTTCATAAATAGACACTCTTCCTTGAGGGTACTGCTTGCGCTTGATGAAGCAAGGGCGTTACTCAGAACCCCCGAGCCCACCAACGAATTGTCATTCTTCCGTGTCCTTCGTCATGTACTGCGTCAGACAGCTTCGGACAAGGGGTTCTTTGCGATCTTGGTCGATACTACATTTCATGTTCCTAACTTCAGTATCGCAACAAAATTTGATCCGAGTGCACGACATGGCTTTGTGGGACCCAACAAGCTATATCCACCGATTTATGAAATCGCTTCGTTGGACGCGATGGTCGGACCCGAACCACCTAGATCATGGGCGGAATTGATGTCTATGGAACGGTTATCCAAGTATGGGAGTCCTATCTTTGGCACCTACTTTCGCGATGCCTTGGCCGACGGGCAATCACCTGCGAGAATTTATCAAGCTATTCTAGATTTGGCGCATTTCAAACTGCTTGGTCCAGATCCTACTCGACTAGAAAATTTGACAAGAGCTCAAGCCTTTGCGTTTCTTGGACCGACCATCCAGCCCCAAATCAATGGCGCGTATCACCTCAACACAGAGCTCATCGCATCACACGCTGCTCATGTCAATTACATCAGTCCAGCCTGTGATATGGTCATGAGCAATTACCCATCACAATTCACGCTTGCAGCTACTGCTGTGAAGTTTCTGGAGAATGACAACAGGTTGATAGACTGCATCAAAGCCCTTACTACCTTCGTGCTCCACGGACTCGATTCCGCCGGAGGCGCAGGAGAACTTGCTAGTCGGATCATCCTGTTACGCGCAATGCAAGACGCTTTGCGTTCATCGCGCCAGAATGGTTTAGCCTATGGACGTCCGGTCCGGTTGGTGGATTTTTTAAAAGCTCTAACTGGCGCCAGAAACGAAGAGGATTTAAATCTCGGGTCAATAGGCTCCGACCAAAGAAAAGATCTCTTGGATCACGGAATGATTTTTTGGAATCATTTCTCGTTCATCAAGTACTCTCCATCATCCAAAGATCTTTTACAATTCTTATATCGAAGCATGGCTGTGCAGTGCAAACCAAAGCAGCCTGGCTTGGACCAACTCTTCACTATCTACCTCACACGAGATTCAGGTGAGCTGAAGGAAAACAACATTTCCTTTTGTGGAATTCAAGTCAAAAATAACCAAACCGGTCAAGACATCGACCTAGAAACCGGCAATCATAAGTGGACCGATTCACACGCAAACGTTGTAATTTCAGAGGAAAATCCCTACCTGATCATCGTCATGGAATTACAAAGCACTAAATCCAGTACATCGACCCTACCTCTTCTTCGGAGCATACCTACTCGCGGTATGCCAGCCAAGGATCCGAGAGACTGTCGACGAGCCTCTATTGTGTTTCATGGCTTGGATCAGTTTGCCTGTCTTAGTCAAGGGGTGATTGCTGCATTGAAAGAATTGATAAATACAGAGCAAGATTTTGTACAGCTTGTCACTAAAGAAAGCGGAAAAGTGTACACCAAGATAGTTAATCCATGTTTATATTCAGCTGAATGAAATTTTACACATTAAACATACCACAATTGATTATATCATAGAGTTTTTGTTTTCACATTTTGATTGGTCTGTTCATTTGAGTAATTCAAACTGTTTTTGTCATTGCAGGTTCATTCCTGTTTCTATTTGTCAGAAGACAATTGTAATTAGGCAATCTAAATCTTCAACTTTTGTGTTTTTCACATGGTCAAGTTGATTGATTACACAAAGCTTTCATAGAAACCCAAAGGGCCTTTGTAGGAGGCTACACTGCCCAACAATTCCTGACTCCATTGGGCCACAAAGAAGTCTGTCAAAGGCTGTCCAACATCAAATCCTAGCTGTCCTGAGCTGTGGGTTGGCCCACCAATAGGTGAACAGTCAGGTTGGTGGCACAATAACCCTGCAGGCAAGCAACTCTTCCTGCCCATGAACACTGCCATCAACTTGCCTGGGCAGTTTTTCCCCCCAGTCAAACAACACATGACCAACAAATACCAGGCAGCTGTTCATCAGACATGCAGTCAATTTCTTGGCCATCAGGTTTCCAACACCTGCCTGGCAAAGCTACTGGAAGCCTCATGACTGAGTGCTCCCATCCCAAAAAGAGTTCTTGTTGATATTTGACCTTCAGAAATTGATGCTCAAGATACGGGAGACAATCTTGAGGAACTTGATTGGATCAAGGAGCTAGGAACAAAAATATAGAACGCTCTGACTTGATGATTTTATTTCAAACAGAAAGAGCTGACTCATACAGTCACAACTAGAGAGCCCCCTGGCAAGATCCAAAGGGGGCCAAGGTGACTAAAAACAAACAAACAATAAAAGTATCCACTACTTAGACTAGCAGCATACACAGTGATTAATAAATAAAACTAGTAAGATACTAGAGTGAAGGTTAAACTGGAAAAATACCAGGGTAAAAGTAAAACTGGAAAACACCAGAGTGTTAATAAAGCTACCAATAAGTAGAGTGATATAAAAAACATAATGTTGAGTGAAGTATAATATAAACTACTTATTGGTAGAGTGATTTAATTGATTTATCATAATGTAAGGGGGGGGTTTAATTGATATTGAGGATAGAGGAATTTTAAGATGGGGAATTGTGAGCGGAAGAGATTGGAAATCTGACAGTTCTCACAGCATAATTCAGCACTGCTTTGTATATTTCATTGCTCATACCAAAAACAGCTACTTCACACTTACACATTTGAATACTTTTGGATACCAATAACCCATGTGGCACAGCAGCCCTTACTATTTCATCACCACTAGTTATTTCAACTTCCAATTCCTTTGTGTTATTTCACTACCAGTTTCTGGTTATTTCCACTCAATCAGCCTGATGTCATTCTCTCACCCTATTTGATTTACAGGGGTTGATAATCCCACACCCATACCAGCGGCAGACCCATCAAAAAAAGGGTGTGCAGCCCGCAGGCCCTTTTTTTTGACAGGCATGCATGGTGCATGCCTGTAGATGAGCGTGCAGTTGGCACACCCATCTAGAGGCATGCAACACCACACCGCCACAATTGGGTGTGCAGCTGCACACCCGTCAGGAGGCTGCCTCCTCAACCAGAGGGAGTCCATCCAGTTCAGGAGGCTACAACCTCCTCAACCGGGGGTAATCCCTCTGGCCGAGGAGGCTACAACCTCCTCAACCGAAGGGACTCCCTCCGGTCAAGGAGGCTATACAACCTCCTTGGCCAGGGGAATTCCCCCTGGTCAAGAAAGTTGTATAGCCTCCTTGACGGGATGGAATCCCTCTGATCAAGGGGGCTATATAACCTCCTTGCCCGGGGGGAATTCCCCCGGCTGAGGAGGTTGTATAGCCTCCTCAACCAACTCCCTCCTTTTGAGGAGGTTGTAGCCTCCTTTGCCAGAGGGATTCCCCCCGGTTGAGGAGGTTGTAGCCTCCTTGGCAGGGGGGATTCCCCCTCCAAAAGGAGGTTGTATAGCCTCCTTGACCAGGGGGCCTCCCTCCGCGGTTGAGGAGGCTATACAACCGCCTTGGCTGGGGGGAGTCCCTCTGGTTGAGGAGGCTAAAACCTCCTTGACCGGGGGGAGTCCCTCCGGCCGAGGAGGTTGTATACTGTGGGCCTGGGTCTCTAAAGTGACAACAGGACACAAGGTTTTTGGGGGGGCACTACTGGTTGTATTTCAAGGATAAGGGATACAACTAGTAGAAGAAGAAAAGGAAGGGGGAAAGAGAACAGGAGCTGATCTGTTATTTGTTTTAGAATGATTTGTTTGAGTGCTCTGATGATGATTAATGAGCTCAACCTGGAAAATTTGGCTAATCTGTGCTAGAGACTTTTAAGAGAGCAACAGCCTCCTCACACACTAAGGAAAAAGTGGAGGAAACACTGAATTAGTCAGAATATTCAGCCCTGATTTTTAGACTTATAGTCAAGGTTCTCAAAGGGTAACCTGCTGAAGATAGTGATCTGATTCTTTGAGTGAAGAAGGAGGAGAAATGGAAAGGGGGAAAGAAGGGGAAGACAGAGAAGGACTACTGTCAGGGAAGAAAGATTTAAAAAGGGGACTGACTGAAAATACTTGAGTTACTAGGTGAAAGAAGCCTTTTTGCTGGTTAGAGTGGTGAGCTGTAACTGGGTTGAATCCTTGGGTTCCTGAGGTTGTGGTTCTAAGTGTCTTGAGTTTGTGTATCCTTAATTTCCTGCAACAGGGGATACACCAACTTCAATTTTCAAGATTTGCTTATGTAATCTTACATGTAGATGTGGTTGGCTGGCCTTGTTTCACTTGCTCAGCCAGCTGTAGCATAGAATAATTTATTTAATTACTCCATGAAGGAGTTGAGCAATTCCAGAGTGTTCAGTGAACACTAAGGTCAAAACTTAATGAAGAATCTGAATCTGAAGTCAAAACAACATTAAAACCTGATTCTAAAAAGATATGAGACAGTTATGACTTAAAGAAGAAGATAAGACAGACTTTAGGTCAGCTGTGCTGGCTCTAAGGCTGACATTCCCTACCACCAAAAGAGGTTTATTTCTGCAAGGAATGAACCTAAATCAATAAAAAAAAATGGGGAAAAGTTTTGCTATAGTGCATGCTCATATGTGAAAAGTAGGTTCAACGGTGGGCCGCTACACTGCACTACACTATTTGACTGCTAAGTTTTAGCATAGTGGTTTTTTTTTCCCAGAAAATTTGTAGCGTTAGCTGAACTTTCACTCTGCTTGTCAGCCTGGGTGTGGAACTAACCGTGGTTATGGGTTGTAACTAAGGTAGGTTGATGATTTAAAGTGGTTTGGGTAATGGTTTAAGTCCTGTAAAAAGGTACTTCCTCAATCAGTAAGTCTTGTCTGAGAGGCTTGCTCTAATTGCTCTAATTAGGCGCATCCAAATCAATACAAAGTATTAATAGGCATCCAAGGAGGTACTCACTTGGGTTCGTGGTTTCTACCTTATTGAAGGTAGGTTGTGGCCAATTCTTGAGGTAATAACAGTATTAAACTATAGATTATCCAGAATTGGGGGATTGTTGGAGAATGGGGAACTAAGCAAGGTAAATAACTCTAAGGTATGTACTGTGCTGTGGTGTTCTAAATATTCTCTGGGGGATAAACAACTGTTTACAGTCTGTTTATATATTGTAAGAGCTCCTCAAGGGGGAACTGTGAGCGCTTCCATGACCTGGGAGGTACTGTGGAACTTCAGGGGCAAGACAGATCCTTTTGGGAGGATCTGTTAATGTTTATGATGTGATTTCTACTAAGGCTGTGTTATGGGACACATCTTTGATCAGTAGTCCTTAGTGGGATTGGATCACATCATGACATTTGTATTAATTGATCTGTTATTAATATTAATAAAGTTATTAACTTATAATGATGTCATTTATTATTGGTACATCTTATAAGTATTAATTATTATAATATTAATAAGTTCTTTTATTAATAAGATATTAAATTACATATCTTATGCGTGAAATATTCCAATGTTAAGGAATGTGGGCGTAATCAGAGGGGAAAGAGTGATATCTGTTACTCTGGATATTTCACGTGTCAGGGGGGCAAAGGCCTACAAGTTATGTATCTTGTATAACAGGAGTACATAGCTTAACCAGAATTATTCATGAGTTTATTAATGAATATATTATTAAAGTATTTATATTAATTAATGTAATTAATGTACTTTAATAATATTAATATTAATGTAATAATAATGAAGGTATAATAATAATAATAAATACAGAATAGTAATTATTATTAAGGATAATAATTAATATTACGTGGAGTTATTTAGAATAAATAATGATAATAAATAGTAATAATAATTAATAAGAATAGTAATTATTATTAGAGATAATAATTATTAATAATGTTTGCAGTTACGTGGTACATGTCAGGTACTGTGATATTTACTCAGTGGCTGACACTTCCTCCCTCTAAAAAAGGGTTGACTAAAAAAATTTTTTTAATGGTTTCTTTTGTCAACTCTGTATTGTCTCAGAATTCTTTCTGAATCAGGGATCTGATCAGCTGTAAGCCATTCATCCTCTTTGGATCCACTATATCTGACTAAGTACTGTTTAACATCTTCATTATTCTTTCTAATTTTTCTATGTTGTATAACTTTTTTAACTTTAATGAGTTGGTCTTTCTCTACTGGAGGTATCACAACTCTAATGTTATCTTTCCTTAGAGTAAATTTATCATCATTATTAGGAATAAATGGTTTGATTAGACTAACTGGGAATGTGGGGTGTTTTCTTTCTAATTCTCCAGTTAATATAACTTCTACTGCATTTGCACCATGTAAAGCTTTAATTGTATAAGGTCCAACATAGGAGTCCCTGAGTTTCTTGGGTCCTGATAAATTAGTAAAATTAAATGTAGAAATAAGAACTTGATCTCCAACTTTAAATTGGTGAACTTTATGGGTTTTATCCCATCTGGTCTTATTATATTCAAAAGATTTCTTTATACATTCTGCTGCGTAATTAGCAGTTTTAGTCATCATTTGATGGAAATTTGTAGCATTGGGGTGAATTGTCACTGATTTAGAGAGAACTAATTCTTTGGGGAACCAAGGTATCCATCCTCTTTCTAATTCAAAAGGAGTCATGTCAGTACTACTGTGTTTACTGGAATTATAAGCAAATTCTAATGCTGGTAATAGTGAACACCAGTCATGTGAGTAATTATCTTTGTCTTTAAATTCTAGACCATAAGCACAATATCTTCTAATCATATCTACCAAGGTTTGAATCATTCTTTCAGCTAATCCATCAGTCTGAGGATGATAAGCTGTAGAGAACTTCAATTGAGTGCCACATAAATCATATAAACCTTTCCAGAATTCAGATGTAAATTTTGGATCTCTGTCTGTAATAATATATCTAGGACATCCTACATCAGCTATAATCTTTTGCCAAAATAGCAGAGCTACATCAAATGCATTATTTTCCTTATGACATGGCAAGAATTTAGCTCTTTTAGAGAATCTGTCAACTACTACTAGTACAGAATTGTAGTTATTCATTCCAGCTGGAGGTAATCCTGTAACAAAATCCATATTAATTACAGACCATCTTTCTGTTGGTTCTTCAATTTCATGTAGTAAACCATATCTTTTTCCAGTAGCTTTATTTGCTTTTTGACATCTTTCACAAGATTCACAATATTCCTTGGTTGCATTTCTATAATGGGGCCACCAAGCTATATGTTTAACTCTTTCTATAGTTCTATCAAAAGAAAAATGTCCTGCTGTGATATTATCATGGCATTCTTTAAGAAAAAGATTAATATGTTCCTTTTTAGCCAGAACTACTACGCTAGTATGTTTGGTTCTATGATATATCAATCCATCCAGAAGTGAAAATCTGTTTTCATTAAAGGCAGTAGATCAAGGTTCTTCTAAAGAATTAATCAAGTCCAGGTTTTTATGTTTACTTTGTAGAATTTCTTTAAGAGTGGAGCAATTCTTGTCCAGGTTATAACTTTCACGTATTTCATCCCAAAATTCTTCCTTCATTTCAGTAACATGAAGTCCAAGAATGTCATATGTTTCAGAAGGGTCATCATAAGCAGGATTATGTTCATCATTATTTAATGGAAAAAGGCACATAATTTTCGCAGCAATCTCTCCATCCCAAGCAGGATTTTCTGGTAGATTGTCTAAAGACCATCTACTGAGACCATCAGCATTTTTATGTTTATTTCCAGCTCTATGGACAATAGTCATACTGCCTCTCCATTCTTGGATTGCAATCTGCCATCTTAACATATGTCTGTTGGGAGTTTTCATACTGAGTAAACTTTTAAGTGCACTACAATCAGTAATAACCTCAAAATCACAACCATCCAAGTAGTAATATAATTTGTCCAAGGCCCACACTAGACATAAGCATTCTAGTTGGCTAGCACCATATTTCTTTTCACTGTCCTTAAGTGTGCGTGAAATATAACATATTACTCCTTCTTTGGGAATGTCCTGTAAATCTTGTACTTGATTTAAAGCAGCTCCAAGTCCTTCCATGCTTGCATCTACATATAATTTGTAAGGCTTGTGAGGGTCAGGCATTAATAATATAGGGGCAGATGTTAACCTTTCTCTGATTTTATTAAAGGCATCTACTCTGGGGGACGTCATCTCATATGCAGTGTTTGGACTAGTAATTTGGTACAGGGGTCCAGTAATTTTAGCAAAGTCTTTAATGTGTTGCCTGTAATAACTAGCAAAACCTAAAAATGATTGTAATTCCTTGACATTAGTTGGCATGGGCTTAAGCAATACTGCAGCCACTTTATTCATGTCAATAGCAATACTAAGTCCAGAAACTATATGTCCAAGTGCTTTCAATTCCTTAAAGCCAAATTGACATTTACTCATGGATATTTTCATATTCATTTTTGTAACTCTGTCTAAAACTATTGAAAGTTTTTCCAAATGTTCTTTCCAGTCTTGACTAAAAATAATGATGTCATCAATGTAGATAATAAGCCAGCCTTCACGTAATTCTTTGTGGAATTCTATGTCCATCATTCTTTGGAAGTGAGAGGGGGCATTCTTAATTCCAAAAGGCATTCTTTGGTACTCATAAATTCCCATATGTAATATTATTCTCATCAAATATCTACTGTCTTCATGAATTACATTCTGATGGAAGCCTTTGAGTACATCCATACAAGTTATAAATTTAGCATCTTTTAGCTGAGTCAGTGCTTCACTGATTTTGGGCATGGGGTATCTGTCAGGTATGGTATAATTATTAAGACCTCTAAAGTCTCCAACCATTCTTGATTTTCCATTATGCCAAGCAATAATAACTGGGGTAGTAACTTCTACATTTTCATTTGCTCCCACTTTGCGTAAGACATTCATTCTTACTAATTCAGTAACATGTTGCTGTAAGGCTTCTCTACTTCTGGGGGAAGCAGGATAAGCAGCTTTCCTTAAGGCAGGAGGATAAGGTCTAGTAGTATTAAGATTAATTCTTACTTCATGTCCTCTAATGCTTACAAAGGGTTCATCAGCAGTGGCAAATGCAAGTTTCTTTTTATGTAGCAAATTCTTCAGTTCCTTTAATTGCTCATCATCTAAAGTTTCAGCAATCTTTGCTTCAAATATTGTATTATCAAAGTTAGAATTATTAATAGAATTACATTCAAGTTGTTCCAGGTTCATTTTGTCACTTATGCCAAGTTCAAACTTGTTCATAAGGTCACCTCTGAAGGTAAAATATCTTCCATTAGAATTTATTACGTCTATTCCATAGTTAATGATATAATCATTTCCTAAAATGATGTATTTCATTTTAAAATCTTCCATAACTATTGATTCAGTGCTAATCTGAATACTTTGCCTGTTATGAGGGAATATAATATCTAATTTTATAATACCTAGTGGTTTTAACTTGCTGTTACAACTGTAGAACTTCTCAGAATTAATGGGGATTAATTCTTTCTTCCATTGTGGTAATATCTTATCTAATAAATTTGGACCAATAATAGAGCAGAAGGCTCCTCCATCAATTAAACATTTAATTTTAAACTTGTTACATATTATATTAGTGATATTAGTACCACCAGTCTTATGTATTTTTCCAGAATGCATCTCATTGGACAAGTGTAATTTCTTAATGTTCATAGGTTTGGATTTATCTTCCATTTTAGAAATATTAGATATGATTAATTCTTCTTTTGAAACAATAGCATGAGTACTATGAATAGCAGACTCAGAATCAAGGGAGTCAGAATCAGAATCATCTGGCAAAGATTCTATACTAGATTGGGAATCATCATTAATTGGGACCAAGTTATCATCAATATTTTCAATGCAGTGTACTTTCTTACTAGATTTCTTATTGGGACATTTATTGGATCTATGTCCTTTCTTTCCACATTCATAACACGTAATTTCTTTCTCAGAAGTGTCTTTGGTTTCCTCCTGGTCTGATTTCCTGGAATCTTTATAATTATCTCTTTTGACAGATTTATACTTATCTTTCTTGTCTTTTCTTTTAACATTGACAAGACTTTCCAGTTGATTAATGAATTCAGTTAAATCACTGTCACTTTGAAGAACTCTACGCATCATGTACTCAGTATTGTGATCTAATTGTCCAAGTAATTTATCATTAATAGAGGCATTGTCTACATCTCTTTCAATGGCTTTAATTCTGTTCACTTGTTGTGTAACCCAATCAGATGGTTCTACATCACTCAGTATATCAAATCTGCTTCTTCTGAAGTTGGTTTTCACTTTTCTCTTCCATTCAGGAGTGCTAAATTTATTAATGATTTCCTTTTTCCAGAATAACCAATTTTTATTGCCAGGTACTTCTTTTTTCCTAGAATTATACCATGAATTTGCAACTCCAGTAAGAATTGAATTCAATTTTGAGCATATAATTTGATCAGGGGCATTAGTATCTTCTTTCAAGTTATCAATCCAATTGTCAGCTTGCTACTAGTTCAGAGACAACCTGACTAGAACAATAAATAAAGTAATAATTAATTAATAAATACATATGAAAGAGACATTATTACACAAGTAATAATGAAACATAAATTATAATAAACATAAGAAAAAGATAACATTTTAAAATAGAAACATTATTAAGTAGTAATAATGCTAGAAACAAATATAATAAATAAATTAATAATAAAATAAATAATAACTCATTAACCTTTGAGATAATTGAGAATTCTATTTTATATTCTGAAAGAGCAAGTAAAATAACCTAGGGTACCTCAGCTAAAGTACTCTAGAAAACTTACTCCTTCTAATAATAAAATTAACTTAAAGAATACTCCTACTAAGCGCTAAAATACTTACTAGGTATAGACATATGTAATATGAGAGTATTCTAATAAGTAGAAGCTCTCAAAACACGGGATAATTAATTAAATAAACTATGTAATTATCCTTTAAACACATAAATCAAATATTAAATAATATTTGACATAAATATCACGCTGTTTTATAGTCTTGGTATTATTATTAACCTATGCAAATACATACAGTATAAGTTAAATAATATCATAACACATGAAAGACACGAAACAGAGGATAAAGGAAACATAAGAATACTTCAAATAAGTCTAAAAGAACTTGTACAAGTAAAATAAATGACAAGCGTATTTAATCACGGGAAAATAAATGTTGACACTTTTCCCATGATGTTTGCTTGTCAAATAATTGAATGGAGAGCTGTAAAAGCGCCCTCCATGCAAGTATGACAAGAACTCTCATGGTACAGAACCTTACATATGAAATAACCAAATTAAACAGAAATAAGATTCTGTACTATAATTTGATTATTTCTTTTTTATTCTATTGATCAAGTGATCAATACATGTTGTACATCAAACTAAGAGCTCTTGAAGCGCCCTCAGATGATTTCTACAGATGATTGACAGACTGTATTAATTATTGACAGCCTGTGCATGTAATAATTTGATAAATTACATCATTTATTTCTACTAAGGATAACTCCTTCCTTGTAGTATTCCCATAGCCAAAATACCACTTGGTGTTTCGCCATCAGGGCTTCAGAAAGGCATTTAAGAGGCCCTTTCTTCCCCCTGTATTTTGATTCCCCAGCTTTTATCATATTTACACCCAGCATTCCACCAGTCCATCATACTAGTGTCCTGCCCAGTAAATCAGTCTTCAAGACTTCAAAGCCTCTTGTCCTCAACCCCAACTCTGTCCAGCCTTCCAGCCCACCTTTCCAACCGCTTCCAGCTGCTCAGTTTACCATAAGAAAGCCCCCCACACCTCCTTCCCTCAAAGCCTACTACAGTAAGTCTTTTCCTACTAGGAGTTGTGGCCCTTTCTTAGCCACTATTTCACTGGGACTAAACACCCCTGCTTGCAGGCCCCAGTTTTAAAGGTTCAGTTCTCTGCTTTTAGCACGAACACCTTTGGAGGGAACTAAACACCCCAGCTTTCTGGCCCCTCCATAAATCTTTGATCTTTTAAATATTAATATAAAAGATCAAAAACCCCTTTTTTGCCCATATTTTTTGCCTTGCACCTTGTGTAGCTAGAAGGATATCAGTCCTTGGCATCACAGAGCGTGACACCAATCAATAAATTTAAAGTGGTCATATTCTCCCACTCCAGAAAAGGTTAGCCACTCATTAGTCTTTGGCAGACCTGCTAATACTAATTTGTGGATGGCCTTGTCTTCATCCAAACTATTAATGGTGGATGTGGCCACTCTAATTTGTTGAGTATTGAGAGTTGGCGTAGCAGTTTGATCCCTGCTTGGTTCAATCTGGGTACTCTGTAAAGGTGAAGGGGTCACATTGGCCAATTGAGTTGTAATGACTGGAGGAATAGATTGACTGTCATCTCCAATGTCATTAATAGTATCATGTCTGCTTCTTGGTTGGGCATCTCTAGTCAGGAGTTCTTCCAACTTGTGCATGATATTTGAGTTGTTTTTGGTCATTTCTGACGTAACACATGTGAACTGTTTCTCAATTCTGTTCACTACATCTTCAAAGGTTCTAAATTGAGAATTTACTTTATTAGTAGTATCTGATTGTAAATTCTGAATCTTTAATTCCAATTGTGCCACTTTCTTGACAAGATCTTGGTTGGAATTACCTTGCTCTTCAACCCAGTCATCAATTCTGGTCATAGAATTAGACAATTGTTTACTAAATGTCTTACAATGGTCAGCCAATTCTACATTAAACATATCAATTTTGGTATCCATTTCAGTCAACCTCTGTTGAATAAGATATAATGTACTATCTTCTGAGTTCACCTGCTCATCTGTGGCTCTCATAATTTTACGGCATAATTCTTGTAAATCATTGGACAGAGCTTTGTTACTATTGTTCATAGCATTTACTACATGTTGAAATGTGGTAATTTGTTGATGTTGTTCAGGGGTACAAGTAGAATTGTTTGAGTCATTAATTACTACACAAGGGGAACTTTTTGTTCTAATGTTATGACTAGAAGATGGGGGACTTGTACAATTTATGGGGATTCCTCCATCTGGCGCTCTTGACGGGCTATTTTGCCTTGCTCTAGATGTTGGTAAGTTCCTTGTAAGGATCTCCCTAGGCGTACCATCTCTGAATAGATCTGGTTGCGCCACTGAGTATTCTTCCCTGTGTTCCTGGGATGTCTGGAATTGACATTTCTCCCCTTTGGACCACGGGGATTTTGGGTTCTGATGGGAGTATTTGAAGGATTGGGGGGAGAGAAAAGGATTCCTGGAGACAAATGTAGTGGGTTCCAATCTTTGGTGTGGTAGAGGGCTGCTGGCAGACCTTTGAGGCTGACCATCTGACGGAAATCCTCCTGGCAGTAACTTAGATGGGCTTTCACAGCATTGAAGCTGCTTCTGTTTCTCACATCTTTCAACCAATACTTTTTTTCCTTCATCCTGTAATAGAATCTCTCGAATTTTTCCTCTGCTGTGACTAGAATCAGAGGAAATTGACTTATTATCAGTCTTTTTACTTCTATAAATAATTTTATTTAAGGATTCTTGTTTGCCTGGGGGCAAAACTGACGCTGGTGGAAATCCAAGTCCTGGCTCTGGCTCCCTGGTGCGGCCATTGTAACCTCTATGTCTAAGGGAAGGAGGAGTCATGGTAAAAAAATGCGTAAAAATTTGTTAGTAGGAGATTTTTATAAGGAAAATTTGTTTAAAATTTAATTCACCAGATGACTTGTCTGATGGAGTAACAGAGGCTTCTCTGTGAGTGGTAATCTCAGAGGTTTCTCTAGTGTCACGGGCTGTAGTGGTCTTGTCAGACACTTTCAAGATGTCCAATTCAGGAGTAAGTTTGTCTACGTTGGTGGACACTAAAAACAAAGGAAAAATTAGTAAAAAATATGTTATATTTTTACTTATTTAAAGATGTTTGCTTACTCTTCAGAATTTTTCTTTGAAGAGGGCTGAAAAAGGTTTGTTTTTATAGAGAAAGGAGGTATAAAGTAATGTGAATGTATTACTTTATTGAGAGTAATAGTAGTTGTTCTATGATTTTTATGCGGTAAAATCAAGTTGCTTGTTGTGAGTATGACAAGACTTGAAAAGGAGGCTGTTTTTATGTCTAAATTTCCAGGTGGAAATGACAAAAATGAGCTAAATTTTTAGTAAGATGTGCCTGAGAGGGGATTAGTCCTCCTTTCAGGTTGAGAGAGTATATGTAAACTGATCAAATTGATCTGTTTAACAGTTGAATTTGTTATTTTTTAGTTGTTTTTATTAGTTCAAATCACGGAGAGACTCAACGTGATTTGTGAGATGTGCCTGAAAGGGGATTGTTCTTCCTTTCAGGGGGATAAGGTAGATGTAAACTGATCAAATGATCTGTTTAACAGTTGATTTTAATTAGTTTACACTAATTTTTATATTTATTTTGATAAATCACGGAGAGACTCGACGTGATTTGTAAGATATTCCTGAAGGGGGATTAGTCTTCCTTTCAGGGTGAGAGATAATGTGTGAAATTGATCAAAAATGATCTAATTTACTGTAATTTGTGTTAGTTTACACTCTTTTACTATGTACAAATCACGGAGTTACTCTGAAACGTGATTTGTAAGGTGAAATAAGTCTCGACGGGGCTAATACACACTGTTCTCGATGTGTAATAATGGAATAGATCAGACAGTTGTATTCTGCTGATTTTTCCCGTTATTTTGATGTACTCAACACTTTGATAGCTCAAGTATTGAGTGAGAAAGTCTAACGTCGACGATTCTTATGATCGGATATAAGGGTCTTATCCGTGTAGGATGTATGCTGGAACTTCCAGAAGTGCGTCGGCGCACATATGTATACTGTAGATCCTGGAATATCCGGGGAATACAGTATGTAACACGTGATCAGGCTAGAAGATCAATCTTCCGATCGTTTATGTACTATGTAGTATACACCCGGTATGTACTACGGTGTGTATTACCACTTGTATGCGGTTACTGTGTGTATACTGCTATGTAATACGTGCTCGAGGAGGATTTGTAGGGATTATGTGACTAATGCCTTGGGAATGGAGGCTCTAGAGATTAAGGGAACGAGAGTTTAGTAGTGTAATCTACTACTGCGGCTCGAATGGTCTACTCAGAATTTCTCTATGAGTAGTGGATCTACTAGAACGTAGAATTTTGAAGGGATTTTATTATAAAAAAGGCGCTTTTTCTTGTTTTTGATCAATATCTTCAGCCAGATATTGGTTTTTAATTTTTTATATGTTTTTTTATTTTATAATTTCGAGTTTTTCTCAATTTTTGTAGTGTTTTTATTTTTTCTTAGACTCAAATTTGGGAAGCAGACTTTGTTTTTATTGCAATTTATAATTTTATAGATAAGAAAAAATAGAAAAACAAGCTGTATTTTTTATGATTTTATATTTTTCCTGTAGTTAAAAGCAGTCAATCTTGGATCTTTGTTCCTTCTACTGTTTCTAAGGAGATATCTAGGGACTTCTGGAGGGTCACAATTCAAAAAAGGGGGAACAGCCACGTAAGTATTGTTAGAAGAAATTATATCACAATATATATCATTAAAGGGTGGATTTCCTTCTTCTAAAGCTGATCTAATTTCTTTTCTGACAATTTTAGTGTGTTCTTCTTTGGTTAATACGTCAGATTCTTCAATATTAAGTAAAGTACCGTCAGAAGAATAAGTATTTGTGAGTGTAAGTTGTTTAACTTTAGTCCAGGTGCAGTTATAAAACTGATCTTCTCCCTCTATGACTTCAGTTTTTATCACTAGTTGTGACGTGATGATGTTTTCTGGGTTGTCCAATTGATAATATCTTTGCTGGAAAAGGTTGGAGTTCTTTTTGAAGTCACAAATGATTTCTGGCATCTATCAAAGGGCCATTTTAACGAAAAATAAAAAGGTAAGGAGGTGTTAGTGATGATTTTTAAGGGTTAAAGGGTGAAAAATCACGGATAAATAAAGGCCAGACCCCCAATTGTCAGCCTAGGTGTGGAACTAACCGTGGTTATGGGTTGTAACTAAGGTAGGTTGATGATTTAAAGTGGTTTGGGTAATGGTTTAAGTCCTGTAAAAAGGTACTTCCTCAATCAGTAAGTCTTGTCTGAGAGGCTTGCTCTAATTGCTCTAATTAGGCGCATCCAAATCAATACAAAGTATTAATAGGCATCCAAGGACGTACTCACTTGTGTTTGTGGTGACTACCTTATTGAAGGTAGGTTGTGGCCAATTCTTGAGGTAATAACAGTATTAAACTATAGATTATCCAGAATTGGGGGATTGTTGGAGAATGGGGAACTAAGCAAGGTAAATAACTCTAAGGTATGTACTGTGCTGTGGTGTTCTAAATATTCTCTGGGGGATAAACAACTGTTTACAGTCTGTTTATATATTGTAAGAGCTCCTCAAGGGGGAACTGTGAGCGCTTCCATGACCTGGGAGGTACTGTGGAACTTCAGGGGCAAGACAGATCCTTTTGGGAGGATCTGTTAATGTTTATGATGTGATTTCTACTAAGGCTGTGTTATGGGACACATCTTTGATCAGTAGTCCTTAGTGGGATTGGATCACATCATGACATTTGTATTAATTGATCTGTTATTAATATTAATAAAGTTATTAACTTATAATGATGTCATTTATTATTGGTACATCTTATAAGTATTAATTATTATAATATTAATAAGTTCTTTTATTAATAAGATATTAAATTACATATCTTATGCGTGAAATATTCCAATGTTAAGGAATGTGGGCGTAATCAGAGGGGAAAGAGTGATATCTGTTACTCTGGATATTTCACGTGTCAGGGGGGCAAAGGCCTACAAGTTATGTATCTTGTATAACAGGAGTACATAGCTTAACCAGAATTATTCATGAGTTTATTAATGAATATATTATTAAAGTATTTATATTAATTAATGTAATTAATGTACTTTAATAATATTAATATTAATGTAATAATAATGAAGGTATAATAATAATAATAACTACATAATAGTAATTATTATTAAGGATAATAATTAATATTACGTGGAGTTATTTAGAATAAATAATGATAATAAATAGTAATAATAATTAATAAGAATAGTAATTATTATTAGAGATAATAATTATTAATAATGTTTGCAGTTACGTGGTACATGTCAGGTACTGTGATATGTACTCAGTGGCTGACACTGCTACACTAACAGCTAGCGTAGCCACAAATTTTTCAAGCCATTTTTTTGTAGTACTAGCTGGGAAAATTCACCGCTACGCTAACAAGTAGCGTAATGTTTCTGGTGCTAACAGATTTTGAAGTTCTCAGTAGCGTAGCGGCATCATTGCTGCGCTACGCTAAATGTTAGCTGTTAGCTGATATTTTTTCCTCTAATTAGCTTTTTGGATTACACGCTAACACTGATTTTTGACAGCTAAAAAGACAACTGTTAGCTGTGTAATTCAAATTATATCTCTTGTGGGAATTGATCCCATGCTCAAAAGAAAGAGGGAGGTTAGCCATGGCTTAGTGGTCAATCTTGACCACTACACCACGGCTACCCTGAGAGTTGGAGGGATTGGTGGGAATACATCCCATCCATGCAGCTCAGGTTCCATTTTTTTTTTTTTTTCAAATCCTGGTTGAATTCTCATTTTATTATTAATTCCAGTCTCCTTTGAAAATTTGTCCCCTGATTTTTTTTCTTTGGTCATAACTTCCTCAATCCTCAATATTTATTTATTTTTTGAGATTTGTTTTTTTTGAGATAAGTTCTTGATTCCTAACCGGCAGTCTTACTCAGCTCCTCCATCTGCTTCAACCTCTCAAATACCTCCCACCAGGCTCAACATAGCTCTCAGGACCACCCCCTTCCCTCTTAGTAAGTCCTCTCCCCTTCTCCTCCACCCAGCATTACTTACCACCTTGCTACCCTACCCCACCACTTTCAGCCCAGCTACCCACTACCATTGCTACCCTGGGGCCACCTGTCTTGTAAGTCCCTCCCCCCCACCCTGCTGCCCTGGCTAACTCATCCCTGCTATCTTCCAGCAGATACCAGCCACCACCCATGCTACCCTACCGCTTTTGCTACCCAGGGGCACTGCAGTCTATTTCTAACTTTAGTTCAGTGTTAACTCTTGCTACCATGTAGAATTGGTTGAGTATCACTTTATTGCAGAATAATCTTAAAAAACTAGTAGTAGTAAATAACTTAAAGAAGGAAACAAATAAGTAATCATATGATGTTGAGAGAAAATATTCAATAACATTAGAGAGACTTATACCTTCTCATGATCAGATCCTAAATATGAATTGATTAAGAATAAATGAAGATCTTTTAGGAGATAATGAAATATTCACAAGCCTAGATTGAAATTGAGATATTTGAGCTTAATAACCTTGATGATTGAGATAAACAAGGGAAAAGGACAACTACCCCCATTTGGAATAAGACTTGCTCCTCCTGAATCTTCACTGGTTCTAATCAAGACATTGGTAGACGGATGTGATTGGGCAAATGGATGCTTGACAATGGATTAAGGGATGTACTGGTATTTTTGGTTTGGTTGATGAGCTGCTTCTCGAGTCTGCTCTTCTCCTTCATTTTGAGGGCGTTGATAGACACACGCCAAGCGCGCACGCCAACGCCAGCCCGCACGCCATTTTTTTTTGGCGTGCGGGGCCTACACGCCCTTTTTTTTTGGCGTGTAGGGTCTACACGCCAAAAAAAAAGGGCGTGTGAGACCCACACGCCAAAAATGGCGTGCGGTTCCCACACGCCTTTTTTTTTGGCATGTGGGCCCCGCACGCCAAAGAAAATTGGCGTGTGGGACCCGCACGCCAATTGTTTGGCGTGCGCTCCCACACGCTCACGTAATCGAATGGCCCCTTCCATTCGATTACGTGAGCGGGGGATGTGTATATCCCATACACATAATACATACATGTATTATGTGTATGGGAAATACACATCCCCCGCTCACGTAATCGAATGGAAGGGGCCATTCAATTACGTGAGCAAGCCCGAGTCTGTTTCCGGACTGGGGCTCGCTTATGGTCCTGGCTTTTTCAACCAGAACCACAACAAAGACCGCCCACCGCTCTCCAATTCGATCAACAAAAGCGGTGAGTCTGAAAATCCAAAAAAAAAAAAAAAAAAAAAAAAAAAAAAAAAAAAATCAAAAAAAAAAAAAAAATCAAAAAAAAAAAAAAATCAAAAAAAAAAAAAAAATCAAAAAAAAAAAAAAATCAAAAACAAAAAAAAAAAAAAAAAAAAAAAATCAAAAAAAACGAAAAAAAAATCAAAAAATGAGAAATAAGAAATGAGGAAAAAACCCCAAAGAAACCAAAAAAAAAGGGTTTTTTTGGGGTTTAATTTTGTGGAAAAGCCCACAGGCCCAGGGCTCCAAGACCCAACTGGCCCAAAGACAGGGCCCAATGGCCGTAAGAAGGGGCCCGCCTCTGCCCATCACCTCCCATGGGCCCACAGGCCCACTTTGATGCTCCAAAGGGGCAATAAAACATTCAAAGGGGCCATTCAAACCCCCCAGGCAGCTCAAAGGGCCCCGTATAAGCCCCAGACGCACACCATCCCCCCCAAAAGTGGCCCATCTCAAACACATCTCTTCCTATTTCCATTTTTTTTTCACCGTAAATATAGTAACACGTGCTGACAAACTCTCCCATTCAAATGCAAACAGATTCCGCACAAATCACCAAATCAGCAGCAAAAGATGTCACACACCGGTGATTACAACTCCGCAAGCAATCAGCCTCCACGCCCATACGGATTCTATGAGGTTGACCCCAACCATCACCCGCACGCCCCACTTGGCAACATGTATCAAAATCAAACCTCTGCGTATGGAAATCCACACGTGCTTGGCCAACCTGCAGCTCCAATCAATCAATCAGGCCACCTAGCAACTAACTATGGCTACCCAAGCAACCAATATGGCCAAGCCCCCCAGCCCCTTACTGTCCCCTCAGCCCACCCAGCCACCTACAGCTTCAATGACAACAAGTACAGACTGGCAATCCAGCCAAACCCTGGCCCCCCAGCCCACCCAGTAGTGCAGCCTGTGTTCCGCCCATATGAGGTACAATTGCCTCAATTCACCCACTATCACAATCGACCTCCAGCCTCTACCTATCAGCTTGATCCAGCCCAACCATCCTATCTGGCTCAGCCAGCCCTCTACGCACCACCTCATATAACTCAAGCCCCACCATCCCATCCGTTTCCGCAATCCCATCAAGCACCACAAATCTCAAACTACTGGCAGCCGGGACCCCAACCATTGTCCCACCTGGCCAACCCATTCACTCTTGGACCCACTCACTTCCAAGGCCTGCCAACCTCACACAATTTCCCCGTTGGCCAACCATCAGTGCCCGCTCCGCCGCAGACAAATCAAGTCCCTTCCATACCCGTCATGCAAGATATGCAGCCATCTCTGGGGGAAATAACCTCCTCTGCGCCATTTAGCCCTCAAATTTGGCCACCTGCACAACCAAGTCCTCAACAGTTTCCCCCAGCAACGTTCAGCCCTCAAGTCCTTCAAACTGTGGCTGAAGGTGAGTTTTCAAATACTTCTCCACTTTGTTTTCATATTACCAAGAACTAATGTTTACCTACTCAATTCCCCAGTCAAATACCCAAGGATCACGGCTACATCTCCTGGCGGGTATCAACCTGCACCACCCAGCCCTCAACTGTTTCCCCAAGCAAATTTCAGCCCTCAAGTCCCTCAAACTGTGGCTGAAGGTGAGTCTTCAAATACTTCTCCACTTTGTTTTCATCTTACCAAGAACTAATGTTTACCTGCACAATCTCCCAGTAAAATACCCAAGCGTCACGCCTACATCTCCCGGCAGGTATCACCCTGCACCACCCAGCCCTCAACCGTTTCCCCCTGCAACTTTCAGCCCTCAAGTCCCTCAAACTGTGGCTGAAGGTGAGTCTTCAAATATTTCTCCACCTTGTTTTCATCTTACCAAGACCTAATGTTTACCTAGTCAATCTTCCAGTATACCCGCTCAATCCTTTAGGACGTTCACCGCTGGCCCCCGCAATGTTACCCGCTGCCAATCAACCGCATAAAGTGTTGATGAAATCTGAAGATGTACAATCTTATGATTATTCAGTTGGCAGTAAGTTCTTCTAGTTTCTTAATTCGCCCACTTGAGGCAGACTGGCTGAACTGCTTGTGTTTCCAGATGCAATGGATGCACCACCCGAATTCCTTTTCACATGTGTCACTGATCTCAAACACTTTGTCACCACATGGGCCCACGAGCATGGTTACGCTCTGAAAGTTTGTGCTTCCAAGAGGGACAAGAACATCTACTTTGCATGCACAGTTGCCGGGGAAGACCAAACCTCAGTTGATGCTATCTGGTTTCGAGAGTCTAGGAATAAGCGACTGGGGTGCTGCTTCAAAATGTCCGGCCACAAACCAACTTCAGTAAAACTCAAGGATGCACCATGGGAACTCCGATGCCAAAAGACGATTGAGCACAATCATGGTCCAATCAATCTGGACCATGTAGTCATCCACAAGAAGCTCTCTGTCGAAGGCCAAACTGAGGTTGCTCGCTTATCGTCTCTTGGAATGCAACCCCAGGCAATCGCTAGACTCCTTACTAGCAGTGAGGGAAGGTTTGTAACCAACAGGACAATATACAACACAAAGCAGGCACTGAGGGCAGAGAAGAGGGCTGGCAACACCCCAATCGAGTACCTCCTACGTTGCCTCAACGAATCCAATTGGACACACGAGGACGTTTACGACACAGACGGCAAGCTCCTTTACTTGTGGTTTGCGCACCCAGGATCGTTGCTTCTTGCTCGCAGGTTCCACCATGTGGTCAACATTGACTGCACTTACAAGTTTCCGCATTTACACCGGGTTTTTTGTATTGTTAATTTTTAAGCAAATAGCACGTGGAGCGCGGCATTTGATGCGCGTGACCTCCCCAATCATCCTCATTCGATATTTTATTTAAAACAAATAAAATAAACAATCAAAACAAGGAATATAAACAAAACAAAACAAAACAAAACAAAAATATGGAGGGCGGCATTTTAAATAAGTAAAACCAGTAAACATTATTTATTTATCAAAATTTTAAATTTATTTATTATACTTAAAGGGGTGTAGAACTTTGTGGTAATTTTTAATTTGCAAAAAAACTGTGTCTTCTACTTGTTTTGGCCAATCCACCCGGTTTGTTTTTAATTTAATTTTTTGCGGGCGGATTTCCATTATTTTTCAAAGTTTTCAATTTATTTCTCATACTTACAGGGGTTTAGACTTTCATGGTAATTTCTATTTTGCTCAAAAACCATGGTTTTTTTTTTTTTTGGCCAATCCCGCCGGTTTTTTCATAAAAAATCCTGACAGCTTAATTTCCAGGATTTCTCAACATTTTCACATTTTTTAAACTTTTTCTAAGCACTTTAAGGGGTGTAGAACTTAATGTGAATAACAGTTTTTTTTTTTAAATCACTGGTTGGATTTTGATGATTTTTGGACTCAATTTATTTCCAAACACCTTCACATCTGTCTTTCAAGATATTCAGGGAGTTTTTAAATGGATTCATACACTTTAGAGGGTGAAGAATTCATTGGAAACAAATACTGATTATAAAATTGACTTCTTATCAGATTTCATGACAAAGAAATGGAAATACAATTATACACAGAGGTATGGTACATTGCATGATGCTTTGGAGTGTTACATGTTGTTTATTAAATAACCAACAACCGGGTGTAAATGCGGAAAACTGGGTGTAAATGCGGAAACACTGGGTTTTTTTTATTAATGCCCTAGAATAAATGAAATCAATAAAATAAATAAATAAAATACAAAGCAAGAGACATAATTGCAAGTTAATAATTTATTAGCACACAAATAATACGTATAAGAAAGAGAAATTGTTATCAACACTACTGATAACAGCTAGAAAATGCTTACAAATGGTGAATATACGCCTGAATTACATTCCTGAACTGATATGTAATGGGCAAAAAAAAATAGAAGACATTGTTTTTTTGGGAAATAAAAATTCCCATAAATTTCTACACCCCTGGAAGTATATTAAACATTTTTCAAATGTTGAAAAAAAATCAAAATCCGCCCGCAAAAAATAAAATAAAAAAAAGGGTTTAAAAGCGGAAAACCAGGTGTGCTGCGCAGCAAATTTGAGGTTTCCGCTGCGTAAAACTGTGTGTAAACGCGGAAAAACCGGGTTTGTTCCTTAATTCCCTATAATAATTATGATACCACTAAGGAATCCCAATAGCCCAATTCTGGATAATCTATAGTTTAATGCTGATATATCATCAAGAATTGGCCACAACCTACCTTCAATAAGGTAGAAACCACAAACCCACATGAGTACTCCTTGGATGCCTATTAATAATACTCTGTTTGGGTTATATTTCAAAAAACACTTAAGTCTGATGTTTCATTCAAGTGGATGAGCAAGACAGTGGTGGAAATTACAACTCAAGGGCATGTGAATGAGAAATAAAAGGGAAACAAAAGAAAAAACAACACCCGGTACATATATCAGAAGTGGTAGTTGGCTACAGCTATTTCTATATCTTGGGAAAACAAAATTTGGAGGTTTTGAATAGAAAAAGATTTGTGAAACTCTTCATGGGTTTTTTTCCAATCAACCATTGGCAAACCATCATGACCAATCCGGTTAAATCCCATGGAGCACAAAAAGTTGAGAAAGTATAATCGGAGGTTATCCAAAGTCCCGTGAGGCATCACTGAAGTATTACCACTATCAACCTTATGTTTCAGAACATTGGCGCCAAATTCCAATAAGGCCGAAGCATTTGAAGTAGTCGGACGTTCGGACCCGTATTTGTTAGTGACAAAGGCGGTTGTTGGACCAAAAACCAGGAGACCAGCAAGCATCCGCATTTGCTCCCGCGTGTTTAATGTTGACCACTCATCAAGCTTTTTATACTTTGGTCTTGTTGGTGCCTGGAGACCGCAGATGTAACACAAGGCTGACATAGCCCCCGTGAAGTATAGACCAAGGACCTTGAGACCGGAGGTGTTTGGTTGGGGGCTTGATCCATCCTTTGTGTGACTTTCAAGGTTTTCATAAGTTCGTTGGAATGCAAGATGGGCAGTATGCACCAAAGATTCGTCCAGGGGGAGAGGCTGCCATTCACTGCCCTGTTGCTCCATGTGTCGAAGGGCCCAACAGTCTTGCAAAGCACTTTTAAGCCGGAGATAAGCGTGGTCACTTGGAGAGAAGTATGAGGCCAGATTCGCCGCAAGTGTGTGGGTCTGGACACGTTTGGACGGCGGCGCCTTCCGGTTCTCCTGGGAAGCCTCGAGCTGTGCCATGTTGACAACTTCAGGAGTTATCAGAGAGAGAGCACCAGGTTGAGTGGGGTTAAGAATTCTCTCTGCATACCACACAAATATCAGCCTTTGTGATGTATGAACAAGTGAGAAAAAAAGTGAGTATTTACCAGATTTGCATGCCTTCAGAAGTGTATCCACTTCCCTCCAAACGACTCGGCTGAACTCCTGTGGCATCGCTGGATGTGGTGTGACCATTGAGCAAAGGTGTGTGAGGATGAATGCTATGTTTTGAATCATTTTCTCGGCTGAACGGTGTGACCACGCAATTCCACCCGCCAAATTTTCATTCAAATCATCTGCCAATGCTTTTGGAAGCATTGGGCCAGGGATAAATAGACCCATAGCTGTGCGCAAAGGAGGGATGTTAATTACAAGATGGGTGTGCATAAGCAATGGGGAGTGACTTACCAGGAGGCGTCAGGACCGGGGGAGGAGGAATTGATTTGCCCGGTGGTCTTTGGGTAGGTGGCTTGACTGTTGATGGCCCAGCAACAGGGGGGTTCCGTGGAATTCTGAGGCCTTGCAGTGATTGCGCAGTGATGAATTCGTGAGAGGTGGGATGGGGGGTGAAGAAATTATACATGGGGCCTGTATTTTTAGAAGAAGAAGCAGAGTTGTCCAGGCGCGCCTTTTTGCTCGTCGGGTCTTCAACCGTAGGATCTTCAATTCGTACCATGTCATAGCGATATCGGGTTTGTTGTGGCACCGGTTCATGGACTGGCTCCTGGTGGAAGGTAGGTTTGGGACGTCCATGAAGGAATTGTTGGAGGACTTGCTGGTCTTCTGCACCATCTTCAGAGTCATCTGTTTCACCCTCTGCGTCAGGGTCTTCAGAGCTGTCCCGGATGGCTGGATTGTTAATTTCTCGTCTCCCGTCCGCATTGGGGGCTTTGGAGGACTTCTGGCCAATGAGTGCTTGGTCCCTTTGTACGCCTTGAAGGAAAGACTGGCCAAAGGTGTTGAGGGTTGTCTTGTGGCCTTTGACATCTGTCCGCATCTCTCCGCTTTGACGTGGGGATCCATCAGCTGGGTTTGTTGTGTTGGGCTGGCCATATTGAACATCCTTGTTGAATTGGTTTGCAAATTGATTGAGCGTGGGGATTGGGTTGGTTGCAGGAGGTAGGTGATCAGGAGTGTGTGCATATAAGTATGCCATTGAGTCGGTTGCAAATTCAGGGCGTGGGTGTGACTGTGGTGGAGCAGGCCTAGTGGCGCCTAAGGTGTTTCTAGCCGGGGCCGGGGTTCTGGAGACCTGTTCATTCTCATCGTCTGACTGCTCGTATTCAGCCTTTATTTTAGAGGCCCAATTCTCCAGGTTTTCCGTTCATCTGGTTTCAACGCAGGGTGCCGCGCCAGCTCTGTGCATTTTTCCCAGAGATCCAAACCTGTGTAATGGTGGGAGGGTGGGTGGGAGTGAGCCAGGGACTTATATTATACACAAAATAAAGGAATGAATCTCACGTCCTGGTTCACTTGTCTGATGTGAAGACATTGTTGATTGTTGAAGTCAAATTGGTGATTTGTGCCGAATCTGTTAGCATTTGAATGGGAGAGTATGTCAGCACATGTTACGATATCTATGGTAAAAAAAAATTGAAAGAAAAAATTGGAAGAGATGTGGGGATTGATTGTGTTTGAGATGGGCCCATTGGGCCACTTTTGGGGGGGATGGTGTGCGTTGGGGGCTTATACGGGGCCCTTTGAGCTGCCTGGGGGGGTTGAATGGCCCCTTTGAATGTTTTATTGCCCCTTTGGAGCATCAAAGTGGGCCTGTGGGCCCATGGGAGGTGATGGGCAGAGGCGGGCCCCTTCTTACGGCCATTGGGCCCTGTCTTTGGGCCAGTTGGGTCTTGGAGCCCTGGGCCTGTGGGCTTTTCCACAAAATTAAACCCCAAAAAAACCCTTTTTTTTGGTTTTTTTGGGGTTTTTTCCTCATTTTTTATTTCTCATTTTTTGATTTTTTTTTTTTTTTTTTTTTTTTTTTTTTTTTTTTTTTTTTTTGATTTTTTTGATTTTTTTGATTTTTTTTTTTTTTTTTTTTTTTTTTTTGATTTTTTTGATTTTTTTGGTTTTTGATTTTTTTTTGTTTTTTTTGTTTTTTTTTTTTTTTTTTTTTTTTTTTTTTTTTTTTTTTTTTTTTTTTTTTTTTACTCACATTGTTTTTTCTTAATCGGTGAGTGGGGGTGTTGATCAAATTCGTGGTCGTTCTGGTTGAAAACAACCAGACCGACGGTCTGATTCCTGAAAGGAATCAGACTCGGCGGGCTCGCTCACGTAATCAAATGGTCCCTACCATTCGATTACGTGAGCGAGGGGATATCGCATGCGATATCCCCCCACACGCCAATCAATTGGCGTGTGGTATCCGCACGCCAATCAATTGGCGTGCGGGTCCCACACGCCAATCAATTGGCGTGCGGGTCCCACACGCCAATCAATTGGCGTGCGGGTCCCACACGCCAATTTTCTTTGGCGTGCTGGGCCCACACGCCAAAAAAAAAGGCGTGTGGGAACCGCACGCCATTTTTGGCGTGTGGGTCTCACACGCCCTTTTTTTTTGGCGTGTAGACCCTACACGCCAAAAAAAAAGGGCGTGTAGGCCCCGCACGCCAAAAAAAAATGGCGTGCGGGCTGGCGTTGGCGTGCGCGCTTGGCCTGCGTTTATCAACGCCCCATTTTGAGCTCGGGATTGAAGACTTGGTATCTGTACTACAGTACCATATTGCATACCATCAATCGGAGCGTATCGAGTTTGGGTCATAATTCGACAAGTCTTGAGGTTTTACCAATCAGTTGCAACATGTACATATCATGGATATCTGTGATAAACTGGAAACCAAGCAGTAGCTCATGTTCATCCCTCAACCTTACCTTGCTCTTGGTTACTTTTCATCTAAGCCCTTGTGAGCCTGGGTCTCTAAAGTGACAACAGGACACAAGAAATGGGGGGCAACAGTTGTATTTCAAGGGATAAAGAATACAACTGTTAGAGAAGAAGAGGGGACAAGGGAAAAGATTATTGATTGATCTGTGTATCTAATAATCTGAGTGCTCTTTAATAATGATAATCAACAACTTGAAAAGTTGGATGAACTGTGCCAGAGTCTTTGAGAAGCAACAGCCTCTTCTCACAATGGAAACGTGGAAGGTATCTGAGAAGACAAGTCTAATCAGCCCAGTTTTTTAGACTATGTCAAGCTGGATAGTCAAGGTTCTTTAGAGGGAAACCTATGTGGTTTGTTTCAAGGAAAAACCACAGAAAAAGATTGAAGCAAAGCTGATTGATCTCTGAGGATGATTGAAGCTGATCTGATCTGATGATTGGTGCTTGGATTGATCTGATTTGATGAGGGATGAGGAAAGGGAAAGGGAAAAGGAAGAAGGGGAGACAGAGAAGGACTTCTGTCAGAAGAGCAAGGTTCAAAAAGGGGACTGACTGACAATACTGTTGAGGTACTGGGTGAAAGAGGCCTTTGATTGGTTAGAGTGGTGAGCTGTAACTTGGTGAATCCTTGGTGATCTGAGTTGGTGGTTCTGGGTGTCTGGAGGTTGTGTCTCCTGCCTGCAACGGGGGATACACCAACTTCGAAAATTTTCAAGGTTTGCTTATGTAATCTCACATGTAGATGTGGTTGGCTGGCCTTGGTTTACTTGCTCAACTAGTTGTGGCGTAGAATTGATTATTTAATTACTCTATGAAGGAGTTGAGCAATTACAAAGTGTTCAGTGAGCACTATGGTCAAAATTTAATGAGGAAACAGAATTTGTAGTCAAAATGGTGATTAAGATTTAGGATAAAAAGATATGAGGCTATTGTTCTTTATTTATTGGGAGAAAAAGGGAATAAGGCAAGCTTTAGGTCAGTTGTGATGACTCTAAGGCTGACAGCCCTCCTCTGACTATCTCACCAGCTCTCCTTCTATCTCCTTGTTGGATGAAATGTCACCTACATGTCAATTGATGACGTGTACAAGTGCAGTGATTTCAAGATTCTAGAACATTTGTCGATTTCAGTACTTAAGTCGAGTCGTTTTTCTCAAGAGCGACAATCCTCATCCTCAAGAACGAACACGAGGAAGAACCATCGTGCAAGACTCGAGTACAGGTAAACGTGAATCATCAATTCAAGCAACGATTCGATCACTTATCTCATTCATCCTTATTCTCAGCTCAATACTCATCAGATCAATCGAACAACAAGTTTCTTTCTAGAATACATATTCAGGGGGAGATCTGGAGGTAGATTATCAGATTATTTTTTTCACATTTCATTTTCTTTTTCCCATCTTGTTACTCATTAATATTTGTGATTCTTATATTGAAAAGATATATAGTTTCTGCTTCATTGTTTCAATCATCTCATTGTCTGTCCAAATTAAACTCTCCACAACTATAAGGTAAAAACTCGAATGACTTTTTCTATAAATTTATATTGCTTTTATTAAAAATTGATTTTATTTTTCTGTTAAGTTGTTACTACTACTGGTTATCTTAAAGAGTTTGCAATTATATGATCTCTCCTTCTTACATGGTAGCGAGAGTCAAATAATTTGCATAACCGCCAGAGTTAGAATAACTACAGGGACAGACGAGATCACTGCGATTATTTACCATGTCAAAATCCGATTCCGATGATGCCATTTCGCCAAACAAAATCCGCATTAAAAAGCTGGACCGAACAAACTACTCAGCATGGCGATATCACATGGACAAATATCTCGTCGGACGTGGTGAAAAAATCTTATTTGACAATACTTTTCATGAGCAGAAAGCCGCAGAGAAAAATTACGAAAAACGCAACGCTGGCGCTATATCTCTTTTACTTAGTGCAGTTTCAGACGAACTACATCCAGAAATTCAAGCCCACGAAACGTTTCTGGAAGCCTGGAATGCACTGGCTACTGCGTGCGGAAAAGATTCAGTAGTAATTACATGCGAGAAATTATTTGATTTACTATCTCTAGAATTCAATCCTCAATCTTCCCTTCAGTTGCATATTTCTAAATTCAAGACACCATACACGGAACTCACAGTCTTAACCTCAAACAACAAGGAGTTTATGGACATTTCGACTGCACTGGCCGCCGCTTTTTTCCTTCGAAGCATCAAAAACAACGATGGTTTGACTTCTCTTGTTCAAACACTATACGACGTCAAGCCGTTCACATTGCAGGCTGTCATTGACCGGATTGGTATCGAACATGTTCTTCGTGGAGGAGGAAAGGAATCTGTAAACATGACAGTTGGCGCTAAAGGGAAAGGTAGAGGATCAGGTGGTTCAAGTCGAGGAAGAAGTTCTTTCGGTCGAGGTCGTGGAGGATTTCGTGGTGTTGCCCCAACTTTTCACACAAATCCATCTCAGACTTTGGAACAACGACTAGCAAATATTGAACGAGCAATTAGTACTCCCTCGTCATCAACTCACCACTCCGTTCGTATGATCGATGAGCAGCAATACCAAGATGACGCATCCGACTCATGGTTTCACATCAATCTTGAACCTGACAGTATCTTAAGCTCAGGCGCTGTCAAGGACACTGAGTTAATTTTCGATACAGGCGCCACAGGTTCGGCCGTATGCAACATAACTATGCTCACCGATGTCAAGGAAATCCCTCACAAGAAAATTACGACTTTCTCCTCACCTTTATATGCGACTCACACCAGTACACTTAAACTTGGCGACATGCATATTTCACCAGTTCTGTTTGTTCCGGGGGCGAGTGTTAATGTTCTTTCATGCTCTCAGGCTGAGGATCATGGACTGCGAGCACATCACAAAGAAGGGTTATTCTTGCTAAAACAAGGTGGGACGATAATTAAATCATTCAAACGACGAGGAAGATTATACATCAGTAACGGTGAACTTGAGTCAATCAATGCTGTCGAACAATCCGCATCAACTACTAGAATGGATTGGCATGTCTTATTTGGTCATCCCTCCGATCAGTACCTCAAAGTCATTCTCGACAAGTTAGGAATTCCAACTTCTCCCGAGATTCTAAGCTCCCATAAACGTTGCGATGTATGTCGCTCTGTCAAACTTAAACAGTCTCCCCATGTTAATCATATTCCATCTGCCTCTTTACCTTTCCAGAGGATACATTTCGACACCATGGAGATCAATTCACCATCCAAGTTTCATCATAGATAAATTGTTGGAATTGTCGATGACTGGAGCAGATACGTGCGAATATATGTTGTCAAATCTAAAACCGAGGTCGAAAATAAGCTGTTGAGTTTTGTTGAAGAAGTCAGAAACAAATTGAATCGATATCCAGCTTATCTTCACAGCAATCACGGAACCGAGTTCAGTTCATCGTCATTTCTCTCAAAAGTACAATCTCTTGGCATGTCTCTTGAGCGTGGAGCGCCATACTCTCCACAGACAAATGGAATCGCAGAACGATGTAATCAGACATTACTGGTAAAAATCCGTTGTTTGCTTGCACAATCTAATGTGCCTTTATGCTATTGGCATGAAGCTGCGTTATATGCTACCGTGCTCATCAATAACTCACCGCATAAGACATTAAATTGGCTCTCTCCTTCAGAAAAGTTATCGGAGGCGCAAGCAACAATCGAACCACAGCGAAACTTGCTCAATCTGATTCCATTTGGCGCACTCACCTTTGTTCATCGCAAGCAAGATTCGAAAATCAAACCTGCAGGCGAAAAGATGACATGTCTAGGTTTTGAGCCATTATCGGACGCTATGCGATTTCTCAATCGCTCCAGTGGACGAATAATACTCAGCCGTGATTACACCCAAGTTTCACCCTCACACACTGCGGACTTATATTCTGTAAAGAAGTCAGCTAGTGATCTTCCAACTTCAGTTGTTGAATCCTATAACACCTCAGAATGGGTGACGTTGCCGACTCATTCATCACATCAATCAGAGCTTACTTTAGGAGATAATCCGCATCCAGAAATTCCTATTTCACAACGCCTTAATCCGACTACACCGCTCAATCGTCTAGTCAGGGATTCAGATCAATCAGTTGTTCCTCAACTAGATACACCACAAGCCCCGGGTGCCTTTCCCAGATCATCAACTCAATTTCAACAACCAACTTCTCAAACTCAGTCTTCCTCATATACATCGCATCGTCCAGTCACTCGATCCAGTCAACCAGCTGGAAACCTGTCTTTAAAGAACTTAATAAATGTACCGGTTCGATCTCGAAAGCCCAACTGGGAATATGTAGTCAAGGGTCCAAGTGACAAGGCACCGAATGACATCAGTAGTTCAATCTCAAGAGACAATATTTTGCCCAGCTCAAGACGATCACAACATGATGTTAACGAGGAAGAACTCGATGACGAGGACGATGATGATGAGAGGGCTCATTTCATAGCTTTGGTTGATGAAGTAGCCGTGGACAAAGCGTTGGCCGACGATGTGGAAAGACCTATCTGGGAAGAAGCCATGGGGAAGGAATTTGCTTCGCTCGAATATCACTCTACTGGTAGTCTGGTACCACCTCCGCCAAATGAGAAGATTATTGGGGGAATGTGGTTGTTGTCTCGGAAGAGGAACAAATACAATGAAGTGTATAAACACAAGGCTCGCTGGGTGACATTTGGAAATCATCAAGAGTATCAGAAACACTACTGGGAAACGTATGCATCCGTTGGACAAAATGAATCTCTCAAGATCTTACTTTCGTTAGCCATAAACAAGAACATGAAAGTCTGTCAATTCGACGTCGAAACCGCATTTCTTTACGGTCAAATCGATGCTCCAGTGTATGTTCGACAGGTCAAAGGATTTGAAGAGCCTGGCAAGGAGAATTGGGTTTGGAAACTCAATAAATCCCTGTATGGAACCAAGCAGGCTCCGCGATGCTGGAAAGCTCACCTGGTAAAAACCCTTGATAATATTGGCATGTATCCACTGAATGCTGATGATGCAATATTTGCAAACACCTCGAAGACCCTCTTCTTACACATGCATGTAGATGACGGACTCCTTATTGGCGAAACCGATGCACTTGTCAAAGGATTTCTTCAAGACCTTCAAAAAACATACAAGCTCAAAATCACGGATAAACCTACACAACATCTGGGTTATACGTTAAAGTGGTTGAAGAATGGTGAACTGATCTTGCATCATGCCAATGTTACGACGAAACTCATTGAAGACTTTGGGATGAAGAATTCGAAGGCAGTCAAAACTCCAGCTCCACCGAACATACACGAACTCCTGAACAAAGAAGATCGGCCTGTTGATGTAACCGCTATGCAGCGTGCAGTAGGCAGCTTAAACCATCTCGCCTTACATACCAGACCAGACATACAGTTCACAGTTAATCAGCTTGCTCGATTTGCATCCAAACCAACTCGTACACACTGGTTTTTAGTTAAACACCTCCTGCGATATCTCAAGGGCACTCCTACGCTGGGATTACACATCCGGAAGACGAAGCCATCATTGCTGAAGACTTCACACTTGGTTGGCTGGGCAGACGCTGATTACGCAAACATCGTACCATCCCGCAAATCGATCTCGGGTTACTTCATTCAATTTCTTGGGAATCCGGTCTGTTGGTTAACAAAGAAACAACCCGTGGTAGCTCAGTCGACTACAGAAGCTGAATACATTTCCATCAACGTGTGCGCCAAGCAAATCCGGTGGCTGTCAAATTTGATTTTAGAAATGGGCATCAAAATTAACCATCCAGTAATTTACAATGATAACTCTGGAGCAAATCGCATTAGTCAAGAAGTGCAATTGAATCCCAATTCGAAGCATATTGAGGTACGTTACCAATATGTGCGTGATCAGGTCAAGAAAAAACGGCTCATGGTGCAACAAGTTGTTACCACCGAAATGGCGGCAGACATACTCACAAAAGCTCTGGGTCCAAAGAAGATTGAGGCTGCTCTTCGTCAGTTAGAAATGGTCCATGGAGGCGACATTTAGGGGGAGTGTTGGATGAAATGTCACCTACATGTCAATTGATGACGTGTACAAGTGCAGCGATTTCAAGATTCTAGAACATTTGTCGATTTCAGTACTTAAGTCGAGTCGTTTTTCTCAAGAGCGACAATCCTCATCCTCAAGAACGAACACGAGGAAGAACCATCGTGCAAGACTCGAGTACAGGTAAACGTGAATCATCAATTCAAGCAACGATTCGATCACTTATCTCATTCATCCTTATTCTCAGCTCAATACTCATCAGATCAATCGAACAACAAGTTTCTTTCTAGAATACATATTCAGGGGGAGATCTGGAGGTAGATTATCAGATTATTTTTTTCACATTTCATTTTCTTTTTCCCATCTTGTTACTCATTAATATTTGTGATTCTTATATTGAAAAGATATATAGTTTCTGCTTCATTGTTTCAATCATCTCATTGTCTGTCCAAATTAAACTCTCCACAACTATAAGGTAAAAACTCGAATGACTTTTTCTATAAATTTATATTGCTTTTATTAAAAATTGATTTTATTTTTCTGTTAAGTTGTTACTACTACTGGTTATCTTAAAGAGTTTGCAATTATATGATCTCTCCTTCTTACACTCCTTCCCATCTTCCTTTTTTTCTCTTACCCCTCTCACCGAAATTACCTCCATCCCTTCCACTGAATCGTTTAATGCTGTCCTGATTATAAGGTATATCATGTATCAATTCCTGGTGGTTTCAACTTTCAAGCGATGTGCATTGTACCCTGTCTCAAATCACATAATTGTTTCCCTGTTATGGTCTCAATATGTGATTGTTGATGAGTTGACGAAGTGCAACTTTTTGATTGCTCAGTTAATCTTTCTCTAATGAGTCGTGCCTCAAGTATCATACCACCAAATCTGCTATGTTTGGCGTTCAAGTTTGACGCACCAACTCAAAAGGTCGGTCGGATCTCGCTTTTCCTTACCTTTTTTCCCTTGCAAAGGGTGAAGCCATTCCGGCAATCGATCAACAGGAAAACAGTGGAATGATGGGGCTACCCACTTGGTCATCTGGTACATGTTAGTAAAGTAGAGCCCAGTCTGAGCGGCACATACCACTTGGCCTCACTTTGGCAAAGCGCTGGAGTCGGTTGGAGAAGCTCGTGCGCCACGCCGGTAAGGTTCAGAATGTAAAGATTAGCTAAATCATTGCCGCCGGCCGGCCAAATCGCAATCAATTAAAGGTATAGAGACTTGCCAGGCCAGCAGGGATAGCGCGCGCGTCATCTCCCCCATAGCAGGCAAGAATGCCAATCGCACAAGGCGGCTTGCCAAATTGTTGATTATCGGAAGCCTGTCAAAGACGAAGGCATCCTCATCACACCTCACCGTGGCCCTAGATTTGGAATGTCGCCGGCACTGACGGCTCGGAAGAAGACCGGCCTGCCAAGTAAACTGGCAAATCCATAGCTAAGATAATATCGTGTTTGACAAGACCTATCCCATATGGCTCATCGCGATACCTTCGATCAGACTTCAGCGGACCATGATAAAAGATGGGATTCGGACAAGAACCCTTGGCGGGGTAAACACTTTCATTTCACTTTGTTTTTGAAAGGAAATCAAACTTGAAATAATATGTGCAGTTTTAGTCTGTGGAGTGGAAAAAATGTCAAGAGAGAGATCCACCGAGTGCATCCAAGGTCATCTATAAGCAGCAATGGCTAAGAATATATTTTATTTAGACCATCTGTAGATCAGAATTCAGTGGACCATAGCGAAGAATGGGATTCGGACAGGAACCTGTGGCATATCTTCTCATGGGGTACTTATCTCCCTTTTTTTGAATTATAATCCAACTTGAAACCATGTATGCAGTTTGAAGCTGCGGAGTGGGAATAACCAACATCGAGGACAGTGAAGGTCATTTAGCTGCAGTACTGGCTTCCCCCAAGAAGTGTGCCACAGGAGAAAATTGTGGTAGCGGGTGAGCGGTAACATATGCAATTAGCGGAAACTATAAGACGTTTGCACAAGCCATAACAGATATATTTCAATCTGCGATAAAGAATTTATGGCTAAATTCCATTCCAACGGGTCCAAGATTGGTGGCATCTTTCCGGGCATGGCCCTGGAGTAGGTGAGCTGAGATTCCTTTCCTCAGGTATAAAGTTTCATTGAAACTGGAAGAACTAATTCTATTGAATTCAGCAACCGAGCAATGTTTGGTTCAAATAATTGAGTACGGCCAGCTGAGCAGTAGCAAAAGTCTCCTGAGAGCAACGGGCTCAGCCTTTGTGTTTGTACGCGCCTTCTGTTTACACCGGAGTCCTCAGTTTGTGACCCTTGGGCAGTGTGATTATTATTTAACTCGAGTGCTTTCCTTAGAATAACATCGGTCACTTTTCCTTCATCCCCAGCGCAGAACAGTAAAGCCCAGATTCGCCGAATAGTTTTAGTTTCTCCACAACAAACTTCCTCATCCCATCCCCCAGTAGTTCTATTCTAAATACTAAAAGATGCGTTTGATGAAGGGGAAGATGCGCCGGGAGGATGACTCTGACTCCGACGAATCCTTCCACTGTTGCGGAAAGCCAGAGGACCTCCTTGAAGATGCCCAGTCCTTGATGGAAACATCTGAACCGAATGTGATTGAAGTACGCGTCCCCGAAGATCAAGAGTACTACCTCTATTCTGCTGGCCTTGAGCGGCTGAATTCCCCCAGCGACGGCATGAACCATGGATCACTTTCATCCAACCACGACTTCCCAAGGACTTCAACCGTCTGTTCTTCTGACTCCGACAACACTCGGATCGGAAGCTCTCTCCTAATCATCAAAACTGAAGAGGTAGTCTTGCCATCCTCTCTGCCCGAGATGGGGTGAGTAATACTAACAATCCTTTACTGGGGCATACTAAGATACTCATTGGTTCATTTGGTTATGTAGGAATGTTCGAATCCAACCAATCAAACCTAGCCAGCCCACCAGGACAAGGAAGATTTCAAAATGGAAGATTCAAATTCATCGGCCCCAGAGTTTTCTGCGAATGGCAATCAGTCCAACAGTTGAATGCCCGCGAAGTCACGAGCCTTCGACGGCCCAAGCTGCAGCGCTTCATGGCCCTCCACCACCAAGACCGTCTCGTCGTCCACGCGGCATGGTTTTCAATCCGGATAACTTCCCGCACGAATTAAAGGAATTGGCCGATACTCACGATTCCGATGGAAGTGATGCTTGAACCAATGGCTCAGCGAAATGTTTCTGCAATATTAGATTATTCCTTCCTTCTTATCGATACCATGATGTAACATTGCATTCTAGCACATTCATTTCTTCCTCCTTATAGTATCATCGTTTCATTAGATAGATTCTTCAAAAAAATGTAGGTTGAAACAGATTATGTACCACCGGAAGGCCTCAAAAGTGCCACAAACTTGTAAATTCTACAGTGATATTGCCATGGAATGAATTGTAAATCACTGATAATTTTGATTACGCTAGGACCAAATTCACCCAGGGTCTCGATCCCACCATCTCCCTGATACTCACGTCCTCATGCTTATTTAGAGCCTTTTCATGAGTTTTGCAATACTCTAGGTGTCGTGCCCTTCTTATTTTCATAAAAAATGATAAACTTTTGATTTCAAACTTAAAAATAAAACTTACAAATAATAAAACAGTGTCAATAATATGGAAAGGAAGTAGTCGAATTATTGAGTCGAGTAAAATTGATACCTTATTGTACAGATAATCTTCATTAATATTTATTTAATCCAGGGGTTTACAACTGTGATGTAACCTTTATTAAGTCAGTACAATGTTGGTCCAGGACTAGAAGATTATTAAACTTGAGCTGTTTTAGTGTAGTGGTGATTTAAGATGATCTTGATCTTGATTTTTGGTTGATTTGTGTCTCTTCTCTTTTTTAATCGAGGATGATTGAGTTTCGCGAGCAACTTAACGCTTCAACTTTGAAGTTTTCACGCTCCAGATACTTCAGCTTACTTCTCTTGCGCCCAGGCCATCCTTTGGTTGAGATATCTTCTGGATTACAGTTATTACTAACGAACTCCAACAATAAGAAGTAACAATTATGGAAGGAAAGATTACCCAGCCTCCGCAGTATTATCAATTATAGGTTTGTAGAAAATTACATGCCGGCCAGCTATCAAGTACGAGGTAGCTGTGAAGATGATCAGGAACTCTTTATTGAAGAGATTTTATATTTCGCCAGTAGTAGTAGACTAAGTGAAAAATAAACAATGAAATAAATGAAAATGACCAGAAATCAGAGAATGAACTAAACTGGGCTGAGACGATAACAAGCAAGCAAAAACAAAATATACTGACTAGTAACCAACACTAAACACAACCGGAAGATGACAACACGACAATGACAATTGACAACGAACTATCTTAAACAGAACACAGACTTAAGAAAAAGAAAAACAAGCAAGTTAATACATCAAGACTAGACAAATGAAAAAAGACATAAAAGTAGAGACTAGAGATGCTAAGTACCTCGCAGTAACGACTAGATGAATGTGATATTCTTTTGACCTTGACTCCTCCTAAACTTGATGTTTCTTTTCTCGAATCTAGTTGTAGTTGATAGTTGTAGATTAATACTTGATTATGTATCTGAGTTGATTTAGAGCGTTACCTAGAATTCTGAGCTTGATGAGTTTACGGATCGGCTTCGTTCCAATTCTTGACTAATGGGGTTGAATGGAAGCAGTTGACATTTTGATCCTACCAATACATCTACCGGTTGAGCGAGTATAAATAGACGAGTCGGTCCAAAGTTAGGTTTGAAGATATGCAAAATGCATAGTGCAGATTACTGCGCACAACAGTAGCTCCCCAGAACCCCCCGTCCTGTCACGCTCTGTGATGCCAAGGACTGGTATCCTTCTAGCTACACAAGGTGCAAGGCAAAAAACAATATGGAATAAGGGTTTTTTGGATGATTTTTAATATCTTTTTTATTAATATAAAAGATATTAAAGGTTTTTAGGAGGGGCCTGCAAGCAGGGGTGGTTTAGTTCCCTCCAAAGGTTATTTAAGACCTTAATAAACTGGGGCCTGCAAGCAGGGGTGGTTTAGATCCCAGTGATAATAGTGGCTGAAAAGGGCCACAACTCCTAAAGGAAAAAGACTTACTGTAGGCCTTAAGGGGAGGAGTGGGGACTTTTCAGAGGGAAACTGGACAGCTTGAAGCGGTTGGAAAGGTGTGGTGGATAGCTGGACAGAGTGGGAGTTGAGAGAAAGAGGCTTTGAGTCTTGAGGACTGATTTACTGGGCAGGACACTAGTAGGCTGGACTGGTGGAATGCTGGATGTAAATATGATAAAGCTGGGGAATCAAAATACAGGGGGAAGAAAGGGCCTCTTAAATGCCTTTCTGGAGCCCTGATGGCGAAAACAGCAAGTGTTATTTTGGCTATGGGAATACTACAAGGAAGGAGTTACCCTTAGTAGAAATAAATGATGTAATTTATCAAATTATTACATGTACAGGCTGTCAGTAATTAATACAGTCTGTCAGTCATCTTTAGACATCATCTGAGGGCGCTTCAAGAGCTCTTAGTTTGATGTTCAACATGTATTGATCACTTGATCAATAGAATAAAAAAGAAATAATCAAATTATAATACAGAATCTTATTTCTGTTTAATTTGGTTATTTCATATATAAAGTTCTGTGCCATGAGAGTTGTTGTCATAATTGCATGGTGGGCGCTTTTACAGATCTCTATTCAATTATTTGACAAGCAAAACATCCTGGGAAAAGTGTCAACATTTATTATTTTCCCGTGATACAAAGGAGCTTGTCATTTATTTGAATTGTACCAGTTCTTTTGGACTTGTTTGAAGTATTCTGATGTTTTCTTTGTCCCCTGTTTCGTGTCTTTCATGTGTTATGATATTATTTAGATTATACTGTATGTATTTATATAAGTTAATAATAATACAAAGACTATAAAACAGCGTGATATTTATGTAAAATGTTATTTAATATTTTATTTATGTGTTTAAAGGATAATTACATAGTTTATTTAAGTAATTATCCCGTATTTTGAGGACTTCTACTTATTAGAATACTCTCATATTACATATGTTTATACCTAGTAAGTATTTTAGCGCTTAGTAGGAGTATTCTTTAAGTTAATTTTATTATTAGAAGGAGTAAGTTTTCTAGGGTACTTTGGCTGAGGTACCCTAGGTTATTTTACTTGCTCTTTCAGAATATGAAATAATATTCTCATTTATCTCAAAGGTTAATGAGTTATTATTTATTTTATTATTAATTTATTTATTATATTTGTTTATTGCATTATTACTACATAATAATGTTTATATTTTAAGATGTTATCTTTTTCCTATGTTTATTATAATCTATACTACATTATTACTTATGTAATAATGTCTCTTTCATATGTATTTTTTATTAATTAATTATTACTTTATGTATTGTTCTAGTCAGGTTGTCTCTGAACTAGTAGCAAGCTGACACGTCCCTTGAAAGGCAGACGCCCAACAAAATGTTTCGCACTCTTATAAAATCAGCAGTCGGATGCACACTTTTGCATGTTATTGCAGTAAGAGGCTTGAGAGATTGGGTGTTTTACTCAAACTTGTGTAGGAAATTGAGATCAACACTTTATTGCAGCAAATATCAAACGCTAAGAGTAGTAATAAACTTTTAACAAAAGATAAAACATTAGAGATGATCATAGAAAGGAAATAATGATGAGAATGAATGAAATCACTGTATACCTTCAGTTGTTCTGATCCTAACTAGTATTCAATAAAATGTAGATAGATTCTTTATAGGAATAAAATATAACAAACAAGCCTGAAATAGTAAATCAAAAAATCAATACAACGAAACACTGAAAACAATTTGATTGAGACAAGAGTTGATTAAGAGAAAGGTTTGATTATACCTCCACTTGAGTTATAATCAAGCTCCTCCTGAATCTTCTTTTATCTTATTGAATGTTGTAGACGGAATTGGAATTGAACAGAAAGGATTGAAATTTGCAGTGAATTAAGGGCTCGGTTTGATGGATGCGGTTACTTGACGTGGTTCTTCTCGAGTCTGCTCTTTACTCAAATGACTTGCGGGCCTTGAGAACACTTGACTAATCTTCACATTGCATATTCATTATGTAGACACTTTCAAGTTCGACTAAATATACTTGTAGATCAGAAGTACTTATTTGACAACTTGTTATCAACAGTGGGCCCGCTACGCTAACAATAGCTGTAGCGTAGCGTAATGTTAGCTTTTATCGCTACGCTAACCCAAAGTTACTGTTAGCGGTTTTTTTTTTCAGCTAACGCTACAAAATTTTTGTCAAAAAAAAAAATAGCTGTAGCGTAGCGTTAGCGACTTCAAAAAAAAAAAGTTAACGCTACAGGAATTACCTGTTAGCTGACTTGTAGCGGTGTTAGCTGGAACAAACGCTACGCTAACTGTTAGCGTAGCGCTCTTGTCAGCTACGCTAACTGTTAGCGTAGCGCTCTTTTCAGCTACGCTACATGTTAGCGTAGCGCCCTGCTCAGCTATACCACTCACCCATAGTGAACCAGAAGAGGCTCTCATAAATCAATATTAAGGAGTAAAAAAAAAAAAAAAAAAACTAGGGAATAAGGATAATAATAATATGAAGGCGGTCAGATAGCAATTATTGTGCAAACTATTTGTGTATACGATTTTTTTTTTTTTTTTTTCTTTAATCCATGAAACAAGGAAGAAATATTGAGACCAATGAACAAGAGCAATAAGAATTTTATTTATTTATTTATTTTCATTATTTTTTTGGGAAAAATTTGTATAGTTGTTAACAATGCCTTGAGCTTGTGCAAACTTTCCAGCCACCTGTATACCGTCTTTCAACCACATGTGACTACTAACACACCTCTCAATTGTCCGTGGGTTCAAGCTTCCTCGGCCACTTGAGCAAACATCGGCAGCAGAAGAAAATGTACGCTCTGCAGCACAAGATGATGCTGAGCTGGCCAAGTAGTCCCTGGCTAATGATGAAAGAACTGGATATGTTGATGAATGAACCTGAAAAGTTTAAGTAGCATTGTTAAAATCAATATGAGCTAACAAACACAAGTGGACAAAGCTGAGAACAAATAGAAGCTATACCTTCCACCACCTCAAAATACTATTGGGATCCTTTCCATCTGGACCGGTTAAGCGATCCATGTTCTTGACATATACTTCTAGCTCTTTGCTTTCATCCGATGTTTCAGGAGTGTTGAACAAATCAAATATATTATCCTTTTCAACATTTGAAGTATTTTTGTCCAAGATGTTAATGTTTGATTTTTTCTTCTTGTTCAACAAATCCCTTCGTTTAGAAAAAAGGCGGTCCAAAGTTGCTTCGGCTTCCTCTGCTTTTTCAGGCCAGCAATGAGAGAAGATTTTGATGCGAAACGTTGGGTGAAGAACGGTGGCCATTACAAGTGTTTCACATTCAAGCGCCTCTTCTTGGTAGACCTCAAGCTTTTGTATCATTTTCACATACATTGGATGTAATGGATGCCCTCGATTGCATCCTGCCTCTTTCTTCTTTAAATCAGAGATTGTTTGATAGTAATTTGGCAATACAAAAGCACCTGTAGGACCATTTCCCTCCATCTCCTTGGTCAAACGGTTAAACGGCTATCAAAAAAAATGAGCATTATGTATGAAATATATAAGTGGATCTGTGGAATGAATATATCTTACTTCTAACTCCTGATTCAATTCATTGATCATTATCCATTCCTTGCTGGTAAACTGAATTTCTTTGAAGTAGCCAAACTTCTTGCGATTTTCTTTGCGGCTGGACCGAACAATTTGATCTTGGAATTTACTGTACTCATCACGGAGCATTGCATCAATAACCTGAGTTTAACAATATGTCTATCAGTACCAACACATTATTTGGAGGTGAAGCTTAATGAAATACCTCTCTTGCCCTGTAGGCCCGCTCTCGGCTTTGATATTTGATGTTCCAGCGGATTCCATAACCAGCAATCAGACCATTCACTTTTGTTCCCCCTTTTTGCTTCTGGTAATCCTCCGCACGGCGGTCAAATTCAGCTCTCCATGCACTTGATGAGGTAATCTTTCGTACTACAAAGTCCAGCTATATATCAAAAAAATAAGAAGGAAAGATTCAGTAATTGATTGCCAGTAAAATAAAAAAAATATAAAATATCCAGCTGACCGCTTTGGTTAACTCATTCAAATGATTAGAATAATTCCTATTTGCAGATGATGTCTGATTATTTTTATTCTTTAAGGTGATTTGCTCATAGTCTTCGTATCCAGATTCAGTCCCCTCATCATTGTTGTCATCGTCAGTTTCAAGATCTGGCTCATCCTCATCAACATCCGTCTCATCTTCCACCCTGTCTTCAACCGATAATTCTACGGATTGCTCGTCTTTGTCCTCTTCAATTATTGGGTCCATTGTGTTGGAAAAAGGGAAAGTTCCGAGGAATGACTTTTTGAGCTTTGGTGGAGGAGGAGCTTCAAGGCCCAATTCTTTCAATCCAGCATTGACAACGAGTGCCATTTTATGACAAAAGCACTTGATATGCATTGTCTTGTAGTTCCAATCCAAATCCGTGGTTTGGGGCAGGGCAACGAGTTTGGAGTGCATTGTTTTGGCCATTGTGTTGTTATTTGATCCTGAATCAGTTGTCTGGCAAAGCATGTATTTATAGGACAAAAAATAAATAAGTTTTTGGCAGATTACCAGTGATGAATCAAAGGGTGCTTATCTTATTATGTAAATCATGTTTCTTCAATACGTTCACAACAGGTTCAGCCAGCATGCTTCCCTTATGGTGCCAGGCAACTAGCTTGAGAGTCAGATGCAGCACTAGATAGTTCCAATCCTTATCAATAAAAGAGACAGAAGCTCCAATAAATCCAAAGCGATTTCCTTTTGTTGTCCAAACATCGTGTATCAAGTTAAACTTGCTCTCAGAATCCTGTTGAAATGTTGTTTAAAGGGAAATAAGTATATTTTTTTACATTTAATTGAACGCAATGGTATCACTCACCTTCAACTGGCATATCATAGCCTCTTGTAAATCCAAGTATACCACTTGTCCAGAAGTTGCAGCCCACTTTCGTTTAAACAAATTTGCTCCTGTTTGACAATAGGAGAAGGCAGCTTGGAGATAGGGGTCTTCAACACGGTTCCAAGGTAATGATTGCCGTAACAGCCATAGAGTTATTATTTGATTGAAAACCTGATTGTCAAACTTTTCAACAGGGGCAAAATGTTTGGTGAGCGATCCAGATTGGGTAGTCTGTTTGATTCTTTCCTCTTCAAGTGCTGTTGGTGGAAGCTTGGCGCCAGAAGAGATTGCTTGATGACAATTGGGGCATCCAACAGAAATCCTTCCTTTTTGACGGGAACCATCACGATGAGTTCGAAGATTTGGAAAGCTGCTTAAAGAAACCCTGACATCCTTCTTGCACCACAAGCAGGCATATGTTGATGGCACTTTATTTAAAGGCTTTTTTAAACAGTTATATTAGTATACATTCATTTCAAACACTTATCTATCAAGAATTACACACATCACCTGGACGTCTAGTTGGTTTGGAAAAAAAATCCTTTGCATCATCAAATTCAGGGTTTTTCTTTCTACGTTTGGGTTTTGCCTTTGTGTTTTCGTCATTGGAGTCTTGAGCAAGATCAATCACCTGTGAGCTTGGAACTTTGGAGGTCGATAAGGGCTGACTCAGATTATTGTTGTTCGGTTTCTTTCCAGGGAGTGGAGGGCTTCGTTCTTCAATTGAAGATTCTGATGTAGGGCCTTTTCGTTTGTTTGATTGGGAATTTGATACAGATTCTGATGCGGGGCCTTGTCGTTTGTTTGATTGGGAATTTGATACCAATGATGCTGATGAAATGTGACTTCTTTGTGATAAAAATGATGGCACAATTGACCGGCGTGAATCTGGCGAGGGATGAATCATTCCGGATCGCCTTATTGGTGTGGTTACTCGTGAAGATCTGCGGGTATGGCCACCTGATGAATCAGACATATTTCCATCTTTATCGGGCATTGTTGCTGGTTGACTAGATTGAGATACGTTTGGTTTAACAACAAGAAATTAATTGGAGAGTTGACTGAAGTTCGGATTTGAAAAAAGTCTCCTGTTGAAGTTGAGCTCCACGTCGGATGTTTATTGAAAATAGAAACAGTGTATCATCTTCAATTCCCCCTGTTGACAGAAAACTAATCTACACACTGCAATTATTTATTCAAGGCCCATTCCATTTGGTAATTGTTGGTTACCAGTTTTAATTCTTAAAATCAATTCCCAAGCTTATTAATTCCAGGACTCTTTTTCCCTGCTTGAATATTTATTCTAGGCACATTCCATTTGGTAATTTTGTATTACCTGTTTTAATTCTTAAAATCAATTCCCAAGCTTACTATTACTAATACCATGGCTCTGTTCCCCTTCTTGAATTGATTTTTATTATGATTAACTGGTTAGATATAAAAGAATAAACCACAAAATAACACATTCAATATTTAATGGTAAAAGCCTTGGAAATTAAGAGTTTAGAAGTCAGAAACAAAAAGAGGAAAAAATAGTAAATAAAAAAAAGATTGTAAGTGAACTAGCTGTTAATGTGCTTCTAGCCATACTACAAAACATATAATAAAAATGATCAGCAAAGTAATGAGCAGAATCTTTATAAAAGGCCTTCAAATATTTACTACAATTATTAGCAAGACTAAAATTGATTTGAATAGATAAACCAAGACGAGTGAAAGAAGGGCTTGTGGAATGAGGCATAGTACAATGAGTATACTTATTAGCTTGCCAAATCATTTTAACAATACCATGCTGATGATCAAAATCAATACCAATACGGTGATCAGGAAAAATAAATGGACCAGATGTGATATCATAGTTAGAAGAGTCTACCAGGGTATAATCAGAAGTGCGAGTGGGAAGAAATAAAACAAAGGCAAATTGGGATATATCTTCAGTATCGGTGTGTGGGGGATTGAAGAAACCATTTGTAGTAAAAGTAATGTGAGGAGTGCAGGTGCTGTCTTCAGGAAGTTCACCATAAGAAAGATTGGGAAAGGAAGGGATATTATATTTCTTCATAAGATCTTGATTCTGTTGAAAGGGAGTATGAGCAAGATCTTTGAAGAGATTACCAATAATATTTCCAACTCGAGAAGATTTAATATAGTGATCATCGTATGCTTTCATCTCAGTTTCATCAAATGCCTTGATATACCGGCCAACTATTTGATGTTCATCATAAGACTTTCTCCAACCAATGGCCCACATGAGCCCACTCCAAATTCGAGCACAGGATGAGACAGAGTTCAGGAAACGTTGAGACTGGTGGAGGAAAGTGGAAATATAGTTGAGATCGTCCAATTGAGAAGGGGTGAGGTCTTTATAAGGAGTGAATTCTACAATAGCAATCACCTCAGTCTTGTCAAGAGGATCAACGATAATATTCATCCCAGACTTCATAAAGTGATAGGTGTTGATTTCATTGTATGCTAAGCTGATTTCTGATGGAGTTGGGTGGCGAGTTGGTTTGTTATTCTTCATAGGGATGGTTGGATAGAGATTGTGAGGAGTGTATTTGACGGTGTGCCATGATATGGATGCATCCTTGATTCCTAAACCCTCTCTACATAACAAACGCTTTTCCCTTTGACGCTTCATCTTGTTTTGATGCTTGGATGCCTTGGCACTCTTATTGTTATGACTTTGATGATTCAATGAGGTCCCCAGAACAATATTGTCCCGAGATCCATCATTTAACATTAAAACCAATCCAATAAGGGTAGTTAAGGCATTCAGGGATCAAAACAAAAAGAATTGGAAAAGGGAAAAGAAAACATTGATTAGTATTGATATCACAATTAATGTAATGAAATACATACAGTTCTCTTTTCCCCATGGCAGATATGAGACGTGGTAGGGTAGGCTGGGCTGGGCAGGGTAGGCTGGGCAGGGCAGGGCTGGGCAGGGAAGGCTGGGCAGGGCAGGGCAGGCAGGGCAGGCAGGGCAGGGCAGGGCAGGGTAGGCTGGGCTGGGCAGGGCAGGGTAGGCTGGGCTGGGCAGGGCAGGGTAGACTGGGCTGGGCAGGGTAGGGTAGGCTGGGCTGGGCAGGGCAGGGTAGGCTGGGCTGGGCAGGGCAGGGTAGGCTGGGCTGGGCAGGGCAGGGTAGACTGGGCTGGGCAGGGTAGGGTAGGCTGGGCTGGGTAGGGCAGGGTAGGCTGGGCTGGGCAGGGTAGGCTGGGCTGGGCAGGGCAGGGTAGGCTGGGCTGGGCAGGGCAGGGTAGACTGGGCTGGGCAGGGTAGGGTAGGCTGGGCTGGGTAGGGCAGGGTAGGCTGGGCTGGGCAGGGTAGGCTGGGCTGGGCTGGGCAGGGCAGGGTAGGCTGGGCTGGGCAGGGTAGGCTGGGCTGGGCAGGGCAGGGTAGGCTAGGGTAGGCTGGGCAGGTAGCAAGCGGTCAGCTTGCTGTTTGATCAATCGTTTGATCGTTCAAACATTGAACGATCAACGTTGATTGTTCAACGTTTGAACGATCAAACGTTGATCGTTCAACGTTTGAACGATCAAACGTTGATCGCTCAACGTTTGATCGATCAAACGTTGAACGATCAACGTTTGATCGTTCAAACGTGGAACGATCAACGTTTGAACGATCAAACGTTGATCGTTCAACGTTTGAACGATCAAACGTTGATCGTTCAAACGTTGAACGATCAACGTTTGATTGTTCAAACGTTGAACAATCAACGTGAGGGAGGGGGGTAGAGAAAGAAGGGACTTACATGTGTGGGTGCCCCAGGGTAACGAAAAAGGGTAGCGAGCGTGGTAGAGTAGCTGGTATCTGGTGGCTGTAGGGTAGCAGAGGTGAGGGTAGTGGACAGGGTAGCAGGGTGGAGGGGACTTACAAGGCAGGTGGCCCCAGGGTAGCAGTGGTTGTGGGTAGCTGGGCAGATAGTGGCAGGGTAGGGTAGCAAGGTGGTAAGTAATGGTGGGTGGAGGAGAAGGGGAGGGGACTTACTGGTGATCCTGAGAGCTAGGTTGAGCCTGGTGGGAGGGATTTGAGGTTGAGCCTGGTGGGAGGGATTTGGGAGGTTGAAGCTATTGGAGGAGCTGAGTGAGAGTGCCGGTTGAGAATCAAGAACTTATCTCAAAAAAAAAAAAATCTCGAAAAAATCTCAAAAAATAAATAAATATGGAGGATTGAGGAAGTTATCACCGAAGAAAAAAAAATTGAAAAAAAAAATTCAGGTGACAAATTTTCGAAGGAGACTGGAATTGATAATAAAATAAGAACTCATCCAGGATTTGAAAAAAAAAAAAAAAAATGGAACCTGAGCTGCATGGATGGGATGTACTCCCACCAATCCCTCCAACTCTCAGGGTAGCCGTGGTGTAGTGGTCAAGATTGACCACTACGCCATGGCTAACCTCCCTCTTCCTTTTGAGCACGGGATCAATTCTCACAAGAGATATAATTTGAATTACACAGCTAACAGTTGTCTTGTTAGCTGTCAAAAATCAGTGTTAGCGTGTAATCCAAAAAGCTATGTAGCGGAAAAAATATCAGCTACCAGCTAACATTTAGCGTAGCGTAGCGATGATGCCGCTACGTTACTGAGAACTTCAAAATCTGTTAGCGCCAGAAAAGTTACGCTACTTGTTAGCGTAGCGGTGAATTTTCCCCGCTAACGCTACAAAAAAATGGACGGAAAAATTTGTCGCTACGCTAACTGTTAGTGTAGCGGAGTGAAATTTCAGCTAACGCTACAAATTTTCTGGGGAGAAAAAAAACCGCTACGCTAACACGTAGCGGTCAAATAGCGTAGCTAAGCGTAGCGGCCCACCGTTGTTGTTATGACACGGTGCATAAAAAATGTTGCAATACTGAATGTAAAGGGAAGATTGTATGAAACGTGATGATTTGAAGACCAACAACTACTACAAAAAGAAAAGAAAAAAACTGGAGCGCCGAGACTCAAGATTCCAATGGAAGTGATACTTGAACAGATAGCTCAGCGAGCTTTTTCTGCAATTTTAGATTATTCCTTCCTTCATGTCAATACCCTGTTGTAACATCACACTCTTGCACATTAATTTCTTCTTCCTTTTTCTTATTCCGAGGTCCACGCGGCATGTTTTTCAATCCGGATATCTTTACGCGGGAATTGCAGGAATTGGCCAAAAATCAAGATTCAATTGACCAATTAGCCCAAGGATGATTTCTTGCAGTATTTTCTCGTTCCCTCATGCTCATCAATACCATGTTGTATCATCACACTTTTGCACATTTGTTTCGGTATCCTCTTTCCTACATTTCTATAAAGACTGCGCTCATGGTATCATCATTTAATTCTTCACATTCATCGAATACATGTATGGAACACAGATCATGCAATATAAAAAGACCCAAAAATTAAACCAATCTTCCAACTTGGAAAGAGACATTTCCATGGAATAAAGTGTACATCACTGATAAATTCCATCTAAGCTTACATCAACCCAGGATCAAAAACATATCGGGAAGATTATGCATAGGATCTTTTCTCTCTGTCTGTCCGACATTGAGACAATAGCCCACATGTCTAAAAAATAGTAATGGACAATAAGGGAGAGATCAACACTGATAACAGTGACACTGTTGTGAGTAAAAATGGCGAGATGTTCTGATGAGGTCAGGTGGAGGCACACCTGGGAGATGAGTGAAGAGGGTGAAATGAGTTGTTGATCATTGATAACAATGTGAGATGAATTAGAGGTAAACAACTGATACTAACCTGATAACAGTGAGACTGTTGTGAGTAACAATGGCGAGCTGGTCTGATGAGGTCAGGTGGAGGCACACCTGAGAGATGATACAAAAAGAGTGAGACTGATAGATGAGGACTGATAAGGGAAAATACAATTCATACCTGGGAGACAGGTGAAGAGGGTGAAATGAGTTGTTGATGATGATTGATAACAATGTGAGATGAATAAGGAACAACAAAGAGAAACAAAGTTGGAATAAATACATGTACATTGTTGTGGTTGTCATCATCTAGTTTCAAACCTAAACTTGTGTCTGCAGCATGAGAGTGTAGCCCCTCTAATAAGGGCATTGATAAATGCACGCCCATCAGCGCACGCCCACGCCGAATGCACACCGATAAAAAAAAAGGTGTGCTGCCCGCACACCTTTTTTTTATTGGCGTGCGGGCTGCACACCCATCCCTGGGTGTCAGCCTCTGTGATGCCAAGGAGTAACCCTTCTAGCTACACAAGGTGCAAAATAAAAGATAAAGAGCAATATAAAGCTCTGGGAGGATTTATAAGAGGTAATACCAATAAGGATATGAGGTATGAGCGGTAAAAAATGATTAATTATATTAAATAAATTTAATATAATTAAAAATATGAGGGGCCTGATAAATCAGGGGTGTTTAATCCCTCAAAGGTATCTTGCAAGCAGAGGATTTAGGTACCTGAACACACTGGGGCCTGTAAACAGGGGTGTTTTAAATCCCAGATAAAGATGGGGGGAGAATCTCAAGAGAAAGGTTTATCTACTTACTAGTAATAAATTACCTTTACAGACTTGAGGTTCTTCCAGGGGGAAATTGGGCAGTTGGAAGCGCTTGGAAAGGGTGTTGGAAGAGCTGGGTGGACACTGGACAATTTCAAGGGAGTAAGAAGGGGCTAAGAGACAGATACTAGGACCTTACCAGACAGAATAACAATTGTAAAGCTATGTAAGTGGGCAAAGGTTGTAGTATATATATATTAAAGCATGATTCCCCAAAATACAGGGGGAACAAGGGCTCCTTAAATGCCTTCCTGGAGGCCTGATGGCGAAACACAAGATGTATTTTTGGCTATGGGAACATTTAAAAGGAAGGGGTTAAGATTTAATACAAATGCATGTAGTTGTTTAATCAAATTTCCATATGTACAGGCTGTCTACTATGGGTACAGCCTGTCTAAGCTCTTTTGCTGGCATCTTGAGGCGCTTCTGAACCTCTGACAAGGTTTGTTAGATGTGTTGATCAAAGGTTTTAATTACATGTCAAAATGTATTGATTAAATATCACATGTACCTGTTGATCACATTTGTCAGAGTTTAATTATTTTGTATTGTGTACAATGTGAAATAAATGTATTTGTTTGTTCTGTGGGCGCTTCAAGAGCCTCTTGTTTAAACCCTGTCATGCAGGCTCTTTGGGAATGCATGACTGCAGAGATCTGTCAATCAATAATTTCCCACTAAGGATGTAATACATTTATTTTGAACAGTTGTTCAATAGTTATTTTCAGAAGGTTCTCATGTTATTTCCTTCCTCTGGTTCGTGGTCTTTGTCCCTCTGAATCATCCTTTAGTGTACTTAGTATTTAATTAAATAAAATAAATAAATAAATAGATAATATAGTACATTACTAGTATTATATACTTATATTATTAGTGTCATATGTATTTATTTTATTATGTTCTTATTTAAATACATTGTTATTTCGTGGTTTTGTACATGTATTTATGGTTTTTATTCTGTATAATAATTAATTCAGCGCTTTTAGTGGTAATATTCTTTCAAGTTGTTTTACTACTAGAAGTTTTAAGTTATCTGGGGTACTTTGGCTGAAGTACCCTAGGTTATTTTACACGCTCTTTAAGATTATGAAATAATATTTCCACTTATGTTATTATTTATGAGCATATTCATTGTTTTATACTTAATACTGTATTTGTTTATTTATTATTAATTTGCTATGTAATAATGTGTTTATTATTTACATATTACTTTTTTATGTTGCTTTATCTTATTATTATTCATTTAATACTCTTTATTAAATGATTAATACTATATTTTTAATTTTATGTTTTATTTTGTTCTAGTCAGGTTGTCTCTGAACTAGTAGCAAGCTGACATTCCCTACCTTCAAGATAAGTCTCTCTGAAAAAAAAATCACAGGTTTCTCTCACGTACAACTACAAAAGACATTCATAATGATCTTTTGGATGCTCTGTAGTTTCTGAGGTGAATGGCGCCATCAGGGATATTATTTTCTGGTAACCATTCATCTTTATCTGCTGATTGATTTTTATACCTGATTAGATACAGTCTTGTGTCTTTTCCTTGTATCCTTTCTTTCTTATCTTTCAAGATTTTATGTACTTTGAGTTGATCAGAAGGTGGTGTATCCATTAATGGGATCTGCTGTGGAGTCATTGGCTCTTCTTTTTCTCTGGTAGAATAAGGTTTAATCAAACTTACAGGAAAAACAGGGTGTTTTCTTGACAATTCTTCAGTTAATATTACTTCCACCGCATTTTTCCCATGTAGTTGTTTAACTGTGAATGGACCTATAAATGGTGGTTTGAGCTTTCTACTTCCTCCTAAATTGTTGAAGTTAATTGTAGATAACAGAACTTTATCTCCTATCTGAAATTCAGGTTCTTTATGACTTTTGTCCCACCTGTTTTTATTATATTCTACCGCTTCTTCTACACATCTTTTAGCATGCTGGTGCGTAGAATCTAACATCTTTTTAAAGTCTAGTGCAGTAGGATGTATATGTGGCAATTTATCATTTAGAGTATCTTTAGGCATACGTGGTATCCATCCTCTTTCCAGAACATAGGGAGCTTCTTTTGTAGAAGAATGTTTACTACTGTTGTATGCAATTTCCAGAGCAGGTAATAAGCTAACCCAGTCATGAGTATATCCATCATGGTTCTTAAATTCAACTCCAAATGAGCAAAATCTGCGTAACATATCTTCCAGAGTTTGTATCATCCTTTCAGCTAAACCATCAGTTTGGGGGTGATATGCAGTGGAAAATGCTAGTTTAGTACCAAGCATATCATGTAAGTTTCTCCAGAATTCAGACGTAAATTTGGGGTCTCTATCACTGATGATAATTTTAGGTATCCCAACATCAGCCATAATTCTGTTCCAAAATAGCAGAGCTACTTCCATGGCGGTATCATCTTTATGATTAGGTATGAATCTAGCCCTTTTTGAGAATCTATCTACTACTACTAATACTGAGTTATAGGAATAAGAACCTCCTGGGGGTAGGCCAGTCACAAAATCCATATTAATTATCTCCCATTTATTAGTAGGTTCAGCTATTTTTTGAAGAAGTCCAAATCTTTTTCCTGTCTGTTTATTTCCTTTCTGGCACGTATCACAAGATTGGATATATTTATGGACTTGTTCTTTCCAGTTAATCCACCAAGCAGTATACTTGATTCTTTCTACAGTTCTTTCTTCAGAAAAGTGCCCAGAGTTGATATTATCATGGCATTCTTTCAAGATGTCATTAATCTGGGATGGGTCACTTAAAACAAGTACACTAGAGTGTCTGTTTCTAAAATATAGCAACCCATCTAGTAAAGTGAACTTTCCTAGTTTATACTGCTTGGATAATTCTTCTGGTAAGCTAGCTATTAATTCAGGTGAACTGTTCTCATTCCTTAGTATCTCTACTAATTTTAAAAGTTCACTGTTGTTATCATAACTCTTTTGTACCAATTCATAGAAAGCTTTATCTAAATCACATACATGCACTGCCAGCATAATTGCCTAGGTTGAGTTCATCCCAGTTAAACTAGGATGCAAACAACCAATTTAAAGTAGGTTGACCTCAACCAATGAAATATAAAACCAAGGGGGGTCCCTTGGATTTATATTTCATCAGTTTATTTCAACCAAGTTTAAATTGGTTGAGTGCATCCCAGTTTAACTGGGATGACTTCATCCTAGGCAATTATGCTGGCAGTGATGTATTCCTAGTATAGGAAATATGTCTTCATCTTCAGGGTCATATGCTGGGTTATCTGGGTTATTTGGTAAAGCCCATCTACTCAATCCGTCAGCATTTTTGTGTTTGGCTCCTGCTTTATGAATAATAGTCATATGTCCTCTATATTGTTGTATTGCAATTTGCCACCTAAGCATATGTCTGTTTGGAGTTTTCATGTTCATCAGAGTTCTTACAGCTGTGCAATCTGTTACAACCACAAAATTGGTACCCTCTAAGTAATAGTGTAACTTTTCTAATGCCCAAACAAGAGCTAAGCACTCCATTTGGCTAGCACCATACTTTTTCTCCGTACTTTTGATTTGCCTGGATATAAAGAGAATAGGTTTTTCCGTAGGTTTATCCTCAATTATAAATTCTTGATGTAATGCTGCTCCTAACCCATCCAGACAGGCATCAATATATAATAGAAATGGTTTGTCATAATCAGGTTGTGCTAGTACTGGAGCAGTTGTAAGGAGTCTTTTTAATTCCTCATAGCTTTGTACTCTATCATAGGTCATCTCAAATATGGTATCATGGTTGCAGAGAGCATATAGATCTTTACTGATATTAGCAAAATTGGGAACATGTTGGCGGTAGTAACTACAGAAACCTAAGAATGACATTATTTCAGTTCTATTTTGAGGCATTGATTTCATTAATACTGCAGCTACTTTATTTTGATCTATAGCTAGTGACAGTCCTGATACAACTCTTCCTAGTGCTTTGAGTTCTCCATATCCAAAGTTGCATTTCTTAATTGACATTTTTAAACCAGCTTCTATAGCAGTATGAAGTACTATATTGATTTTCTCTAAATGAGTTTCCCAATCATCAGAATAAATAATTATATCATCTATATATACCATCATCCAATTCTGTCTGATAAATGATCCAAAAATTGAGTCCATCATCCTCTGGAAGTGAGATGGAGCATTCTTTATGCCAAAAGGCATTCTCAAATACTCAAAGATTCCCAAATGACATATGATTCTGAGGAATTTCCTGCTATCTGGTTCTATTGGTATCTGATGGAATCCCTTAAGTACATCCATAGTTGTAATGTACTTGGCTTTAGATAAATTATGCAGAGAATGATCTATTCTTGGTATGGGATAATAATCTGGTCTAGTATAATTATTCAAGGCACGGAAATCTCCTACCATTCTTGATTTCTCATTATGCCATGCAATTATAACAGGTGTAGTTACTTCTACCTGTTCATTATGTCCTACTTTTCTCAACACTTTTAGTTCCTGTAATTCTTTTATGTGAATTTCTAAAGCTTCTCTTGATTTAGGACTAGAGGGATAAGGGGGTCTTCTTAACTGAGGTGGGTACGGCTTGTTAACTGTAAGTTCCAACTTCATATCATGTCCTTTGATATTACCAATGGGTTCTTCTATGGTACAGAAGGCCTCTTTGTGTTTAAAACAAGTTTTCAGAACATCTATTTTCTGATCTTCATTCAGTATTTCACTTACTGCAGCTTGGGACAGATATTCCTCTTGGAAAGATAGTAATTCTTTTGGGACCTCAGGTTTGGTTGTAACATCTGATATTTTAATATTGATATTACAAATTTGGAATTTTCTTTTCCATTCTCCTCCAATAGTATAGAATCTATCTTTGCTTTGGAATATATCTATGCCGTACATGCAGAATGTATCATTTCCCAGAATCAAATAATCACAAACAGCATCTTGTAGTACCACAAATTCTACCAATAATCTAAGGGATCCTTTAGAATGTGGAAAAATAAGAGGTATGGCTATGACTCCTACAGGTTTCATATTGGAGTTACAACTACTAAATTTGGCTTTTGGCATTGGCATCAGGTGATTTTCCCAGTCTGGATAGTTTTCTTCCAGAAAAATACTACTGGTGCAAGAACAAAAGGCTCCTACATCTAGTAGTACTTTCATTTCCTTATCATTAACTATAACAGTGGTATAACTTGTCTTTCCCATAGTATAGCTCATTCCTGCCTCAGGTTTGTTAGTAAGGAGTTTTGCATCGGATACATGTCCTACTTTAAGTGATTTATCCCATTTTTGTGGTAAATTAGAATCTCCGTGAATAGAGTTAATAGACAATTCATCTCCAATATCAGCTTGAATCACTGCTATCCTAGCTGTTTCCTCTTCAAATGGTTCACTAGTAACTATTTCAAACTGAGAATGGGTGTCTTCTTCACTGTCTGATCTAGATTCTATTTCTACAACATTTATCTTTCTGCGGGGATTAGGGCAATCAGGTTTCTTGTGTCCTTTTTCACCACAGTTGTAACACTCAGGTATTACTATTTTCTTGGGTATTTCTGCTGGATTGTTAGGTTTGGGAGATTCTTTCTGCACTTCTCTCCTCTCAGGCAAGTTGCTTCTTGTGTATTTTTTGTTCAATCCATTGAGTATAACCATTTCATGGAGTACACTACTGAATTCAGTTAAGTCTACTCTCATAGATGGCAGTCTACATCTCATTATAGATTCCAATGTTCCTTGACATTGATTTAGAAGTCTGTCATTGGCTTCTTCATCAGTAACATTGATATGTACACATTCTATTCTTTTCCTTTGTTTCAGACACCACTCAGCAGCTGTTTCTTTTGTTGGGTCAAAGTAATCACTTTCAAAGGCTTTACGCTTTTCATTCTTCCAAATCCTGGTACCATAATGAGCTTTAATCAACTGTTTCCATACAGACCAGGGTTGATTTCCTACAGCTCTGCTTTTAGTAATAAACCAAGAGGAGGCCATTCCTTCAAATAAAACAGTAAGTCTGGAAGTGATAACCTCATCATCAGCTTGGTAAGTTCTTACTATGTGATCAATATATTCAATAAAGTTGATATGGTCATACTCCCCTTTACCATCAAATTTGGGCCAATCTTTAAGAGGGGGCATTAATTTATGTATAGCTGTCATATCTGCTCCTTTATACTGTGTGGACATTCTAGGATTTCTATTTAATGGCTGATTTTGCATAAAGGGATTATTGAACTTTGGTTGGTCATTATCCATAGGTTGAGCACTATTCCTATAGCTAAGGTTTTGTGGTTGCTCAAGATATTCATGTGGTATATTATCTTGGAATATATTATGAACAAGATCTATATGAGGGGCTTCATCTCTATCTTGATACTTTATGGGTTTTATTTCTTTATCACAATATTTGTTACAATTATCTTTATTAGAAATGTTTTGTTGTTCCTGTTTAATTGTTTTCAGAGATTCTATTCCTGATATTATGGTAGACAATTTAGAGATTACATTATCTTTCAATTTCAGGGATTCTATTTCTGAAGTAAGTTCAGATAACTTAGAATTCACCGTGTTTTCTAAATTATCTAATTTTTTGTTCATATCACAGCTTAAGTTCTTTATCAATTCTTCAATTGTTTTATTTTCTTTTTTCTCCGGTTTTTTCAAAGAATTAATGACATATTCTGCCATAGAAACTTGAGATGAGTGTAATTCCTCAAGGTAATCAAGAGTATCATTCGTGATTTTCTTGGTTTCTTTCACTGTGTCTTTAATCATTTCACTGTCTTTCCCAATTTCTATTAATAATTCACAGTGTCTACCGGATAGATCAATTGGTAATGGAGCTTCTAATTTCTTTATTACTCCTAAAATGTTTGAGTTTACACATGATTTAGTATTTTCCAAACAATCTTCGATTTTTTTAGTAATAATTCTCAAATTTGTCTCATTGTTTACATCAATAGTAGTCATATTACTATTTAATGATTCTAAAGAATCAAACAAAGAATTTATTAACACAGGACTTAATCTATATTCTTGTAGAGGTTGGCTGCTACGTGGAGAAGATCGGTGGCCTTCTTCCAGCGGACTGGATCGTCGAAGTTTATCGACGAAGAGCTGCGGCTCTTGCCTCCGTCCTTCTTTTTGAACTTGAGACTGGAGAGCTTCTTGGGAGGGACTGGGAAGTGTAACCTCTTTTCTTCCCAAGGATTCCATCCCTTTACATATTTTTCGATCTCGTCGTTGGGGATCAACTTTTGTAGGGCTTTCTGGCTCTCTTGAGCCGAAGTTAACAACGCTCTCAGCTCGGCGGTAGGGCCCTTCCGTAAGGCGGCTTGGCACTGTCTCCAGATGGAGACGTGCTCTTTCACCCGGAGTCGGATCTGCTCGTCTTTCGAGAGCACCTGTATCTCCGGGGTGGAAGGGCGTACCGGGATAGCCTCCAACGATCTTGGGAGTATCTCGTCTACATCCATCGCCGTTTCCGCTCCTGGACTCGGCGGAGGTGAGTCTCGCGGGACCCAAATCACTCCTGGTATGGTCAGATCGACCTCTTTGCGAGCAATGCTCGTCATCTGCAGGCTCTTGGCGCGTTGCTGGAGCTCCTTTGCGGCTTCGAGCTCGTGTCGGACTCGGGAGGAGACCGTGTAAACTGGGGTGGTTGGATCTAGTAGATTTAACCATTTTCTATTAGTTTTTTTATTTATTTATTTATTTTTTTATATATTTTTATGTATATTTTTAAAAAAAAACTTACTAGTTCCCTTCTCTTGAGGGTTGCTGGTACCGTTGTCGACGGACGGAGCGGTATTCTCTTTTTCAAAGGAGGCCACTAAAAAAGAAAAAAAATGAGTTCGTGTTTTTTTTTTTTATTTATTTTTAATTTTTTTTTTTTTTATTTATATGTATTTTAAAGAAAAAAAAAAAAACTCACTTCTTGATTGGTATTTCTCTCGAGAAATCCTTTCCTTTTTAGCTTTAAGGTCTCGAAGATAGGCCTGGAGATTAAGTTCCGCGTCGAGATCTTTTTCCTCGCGGATGTGAGTGTGGTAAGACGCTAAAATCAACCTTTCTTCTTGTGTAAGAAGATCCCAATCGCTAGGGATATAATTTTTAATATCTTCTTCTTTTCTTAACTTGAGATAACGCAAATAGTATTGGATTAAAGCGGCGTTGTCCTGTAATCTCACTGTAAAAGATTTTGGAAAAAAAACAAATGATTAGTATATGTAAAAATGTTTTTTGTATTTTTGATTTTCGAAAAAAAGATGGATTTTTTTATTTACTTTATAAAATATTTTTATAAGTCAAAAGTAAAATAAAACAGATTTTTTTGTTAGTTTTGGATTGGATTTATTTTTATAAGATATATGATGATAAAAAAAATAGAGATGTGTATTTTTTATATGGTTTTTTATTTATTTATTTTTTTGTTAAAAAAAAAGCGGATTTTTTATTTCAGAAATAAATTTCAGAAATTTCCCGGCCAGACCCCCAATTGTCAGCCTCTGTGATGCCAAGGAGTAACCCTTCTAGCTACACAAGGTGCAAAATAAAAGATAAAGAGCAATATAAAGCTCTGGGAGGATTTATAAGAGGTAATACCAATAAGGATATGAGGTATGAGCGGTAAAAAATGATTAATTATATTAAATAAATTTAATATAATTAAAAATATGAGGGGCCTGATAAATCAGGGGTGTTTAATCCCTCAAAGGTATCTTGCAAGCAGAGGATTTAGGTACCTGAACACACTGGGGCCTGTAAACAGGGGTGTTTTAAATCCCAGATAAAGATGGGGGGAGAATCTCAAGAGACAGGTTTATCTACTTACTAGTAATAAATTACCTTTACAGACTTGAGGTTCTTCCAGGGGGAAATTGGGCAGTTGGAAGCGCTTGGAAAGGGTGTTGGAAGAGCTGGGTGGACACTGGACAATTTCAAGGGAGTAAGAAGGGGCTAAGAGACAGATACTAGGACCTTACCAGACAGAATAACAATTGTAAAGCTATGTAAGTGGGCAAAGGTTGTAGTATATATATATTAAAGCATGATTCCCCAAAATACAGGGGGAACAAGGGCTCCTTAAATGCCTTCCTGGAGGCCTGATGGCGAAACACAAGATGTATTTTTGGCTATGGGAACATTTAAAAGGAAGGGGTTAAGATTTAATACAAATGCATGTAGTTGTTTAATCAAATTTCCATATGTACAGGCTGTCTACTATGGGTACAGCCTGTCTAAGCTCTTTTGCTGGCATCTTGAGGCGCTTCTGAACCTCTGACAAGGTTTGTTAGATGTGTTGATCAAAGGTTTTAATTACATGTCAAAATGTATTGATTAAATATCACATGTACCTGTTGATCACATTTGTCAGAGTTTAATTATTTTGTATTGTGTACAATGTGAAATAAATGTATTTGTTTGTTCTGTGGGCGCTTCAAGAGCCTCTTGTTTAAACCCTGTCATGCAGGCTCTTTGGGAATGCATGACTGCAGAGATCTGTCAATCAATAATTTCCCACTAAGGATGTAATACATTTATTTTGAACAGTTGTTCAATAGTTATTTTCAGAAGGTTCTCATGTTATTTCCTTCCTCTGGTTCGTGGTCTTTGTCCCTCTGAATCATCCTTTAGTGTACTTAGTATTTAATTAAATAAAATAAATAAATAAATAGATAATATAGTACATTACTAGTATTATATACTTATATTATTAGTGTCATATGTATTTATTTTATTATGTTCTTATTTAAATACATTGTTATTTCGTGGTTTTGTACATGTATTTATGGTTTTTATTCTGTATAATAATTAATTCAGCGCTTTTAGTGGTAATATTCTTTCAAGTTGTTTTACTACTAGAAGTTTTAAGTTATCTGGGGTACTTTGGCTGAAGTACCCTAGGTTATTTTACACGCTCTTTAAGATTATGAAATAATATTTCCACTTATGTTATTATTTATGAGCATATTCATTGTTTTATACTTAATACTGTATTTGTTTATTTATTATTAATTTGCTATGTAATAATGTGTTTATTATTTACATATTACTTTTTTATGTTGCTTTATCTTATTATTATTCATTTAATACTCTTTATTAAATGATTAATACTATATTTTTAATTTTATGTTTTATTTTGTTCTAGTCAGGTTGTCTCTGAACTAGTAGCAAGCTGACACTGGGCGTCAGCACGCCTGTAGATGGGCGTGCAGCACGCACACCCATCTACAGGCGTGCAACACTGCAGGCATGCAGTCGCACGCCCTGTTCAGAAAAAGGCGTGCAGTTTGCACGCCCCTTCAGAAAAGGGCGTGTGGGGTGCACGCCGTTTTTATGTGTATAGGCAGGGGCGTGGCCCCTGCCTATACACATTAAAAGGGCGTGCGACCCACACGCCCTTTCTATTGTCATAATTAAAGCTCATGGAAAAGAAGCGATGAAGGGGCTTTCTTGAGGGAGCCTAAGAAAGGACCGAGGAGGACAGGAAAAATAAGTTTAAGGCTCAGACTCGATGATTTTATTTCAAACAGAAAGAGATGACTTATATAGTCACAACTAGAGAGCCCCCTGGCAAGATCCAAAGGGGGCCTAGGAGACTACATACAACAAAACAATAAAAGTGAACACTACTCAGACTAGTAGCAGACACAGTGATGAGTTAATAAAACTAGAAAGATTCTAGAGTGAAGATTAAAACTGGGAAGACTCCAGAGTGATTATAAAACTGCCAACAGCAGAGTGAGTGATTGGGATTTAATAATAAAGATGATTTTGATGAAGATATTTGTGAGCGGACAGACAGGCTGAAATTCTGACATCTATGTATATAGGCAAGGGGCACGCCCCTGCCTATACACATAGATCAGCGGACCGCCAACCTATGTATATAGGAAGGGGCGTGCCCCTTCCTATATACATGCTGATGTCATGCGTACAAAAGAATGTACGCATGACATAAGCCCCCCCCCCCCCCCCCCCCCCCCGCCCCCCCCCCCCCCCCCCCCCCCCAGCGGATTTCAACCGCAACCACCACCTCTCTCGATCGATTGAACAATAACTTCCCCCCTCCCTCCTCACAGCCAGCTCAGCCAACTCCCCCCCTCCGCACCAACCCCCCAGACGAGCCGAGCCAACCCACCCAACCCGATCCGAGCGAGCCAGCCACCCGACCCGACACGGAACAACCGGACAAACCATGTGGGTGTTTTTTCTCTTTTCATCCTGAGACCCCGTGAGCCCCCCGTGCCCCCGTGAGCCCCCCGTGCCCCCGTGACCCCCCCGTGCCCCCGTGAGCCCCCCCGTGCCCCCCGTGCCCCCGTAAGATCAAATAAAAAAATAGAATAAAAATAAAATAAAATAAAAATAAAATAAAATAAAATAAAATAAAATAAAATAAAAATAAAATAAAAATAAAATAAAAATAAAATAAAAATAAAATAAAAATAAAATAAAAATAAAATAAAAATAAAATAAAAATAAAATAAAAATAAAATAAAAATAAAACAAAAATAAAATAAACATAAAATAAACATAAAATAAAAATAAAATAAAAATAAAAATAAAAATCAAATAAAATAAAACAAGAAAAAAAAAAAGATAATGATAACAAAAACTAAAAATTTGATCAGGGCCCATTAGGCCCTGTATTGACAGTGGGAAAAGCCCCAAAGGGCCTTGTAAAGGGGCCAACAGGGCACTATGACTGGCCAAAAGGAGCCAACTGTGCCCTTCCCAGCCGCCCAAGTTTGACATGTTAGGCCAAAGGGCCCCTTTATATCTCGGCATAGGTATCCAAGGGCCCCATTCCCCTTGTCCAAGCCACGGACGGGCACACCAGCACTTGATGTTCTTCCACTCAGATCCAATTAATCTCTCCACATCTTCATTATTATTATTTTCATGCCAGCTGATTATTTCTTCTTGTTCCTCTGAACGCACAGATATCAGCAAGTATTCTTCGCATCAACTTTTATTACCTTCAGCAGTGTAAGTGCATGTCTATCAAAGTAAATATCATCCAAAATTACTCACTCTGGCCGTTATTTACAGCAGAAAATGTCTCAGCCAGGCCAAAGCTCCTCCTACTACCACATATCTCCCAACCCATATGGCGTCCACAATCAGCCGCACCCAGTACCCTAATGCAATAATTCATGCCAGTGGTCAGCCTAATGTCACCCAGTCTCACTTGGCACAGCATGTATGTAAACACTTCCCAATGCTTCTACTTAAATAACTGGCTCACACAGTCCTTCCTCCTGCCTCCATCAGCCGCAACCACCAGTCCCATTTGGGCAACCCCCTTGGTTCCATCCCCCATCCAACTCCACCATCCATCCTCAAACGTCTGATCAATTCCCCAGCTTCCCCAATTACCTACACAATGCTGCCGCATCCTCAATACCCCCAATCACACATAATCCTACACACCAACACCCCAGCTTCACCAACCATGGCCACCCCTCATATCCAACAAACTCAATGGCCTTTCCAATTCAAAATCATGGCCAACCTGCACCCCATATGGGGCACCAAATACCATCATTTGGTCCATACAACAACATTCTCCCCCACCAATCATCCCAAACTGCCTCCTATAGCAACAGTACAGCCTTTCATCACATTCCAGTCACCCGCCAACTCAATCATAACTTTCCAAACTACACCAATCCAGCAATCACCCTGCAACAGACGTCAAACATTCCTCCCACCCACCAACCCAATCAACCAACCTCCTATACATTACAGCAGGAAATGTACTCCAACAACTGGAATGCCCCCCAACCAATCCAACACCCACCATCAATACCCAGCAACCCATCTGCATCAATACCCATCAACCCTTCCGTCAACCAGCCCACATACTACTGCGACAACAACACCAACCAATCTGCTGTCGAAATCAATTCTCTGCTTGACTCTTTAAGTCCGCCTGCCCCATCCGCGCAACTACCTACATCAATTGATCCACTGGCTTCCTTGGTTGTCCCTCAAATGACTGACAATACTGCTCAACGTAGGTCTAACTTTCTCTTGTAATGTATATTTATTGAGAGCTGACAAACTGTAAATCATCAGCTTTTCCCCCTGATTTCCTGCCTTCTGCAAATGACCTGCCTGCTGCTCTTTTCCCACCCAAACCAATGAGGATCAAGCTCAAGGTGGGTCTTAGTTTCTCTGGTAAAGTTGCTTTATTGGGAGCTGACTATTTATTGATGAATCAGGTGGTTCCAACTCTACAACATCTGTGGTACCTTCTGCAGTCCTGGCTCCTGCAAGAACCGCCCAGGAAATGTCTGTTCCCTCCCCAATCCCCCTGGAAATGTCTGTTCCCTCTCCAATGACTGAGGAAAATCCCCAAGGTGATTGTAGCTTTCACTCAGAAAAGTCCTTTGCGGTGTTCTTACCAATGTTTTATTGTACAGATCCCAGTGCATCTGCGCACCACACCAACAACTTGTTGATGCCCCTAAATCTCCCGGATGGAAATGCTTTTCCCAAAGCCCTACTGACCAGTGATGATGTCAGATTGTTTGACTATTCTGTGGGAGGTCAGTGCCTCATTGATTTATCATACTGTTTCCAATGGATGCTCATGGGAATTAATTTTGTAGATCCAATGGACCCTCCACCTGAATACCTGTTCACCTGTGTTGACGATCTGAAGAAATTTGTGTCCACATGGGCCACCAAGCATGGTTATCGGCTGGCGGTCTCAAAATCCAAGGCGGGGAAGAACATTTACCTTGCCTGCTCACTGGCTGGACAAGACACTACCACTGTGGACTCCTGTTGGGCTCGTGAATCACGTAATAAGCGAGTTGGATGCGCCTTCAAGATTTCGGGCCACTGTTCATGTGCCAAGAACCGTGAAAACGACTATTGGGATCTCCGCAGCAAGACTGTCCCTCACAACCACAATGTCATCCAGCACAACTACAAGGCCATCCACAAGACACTTGGGGCAGAGGGACAAGCAGAGGTGGCTCAACTGGCCTCTCTTGGTTTGCAACCACAGGCAATTGCCCAGCAGCTGAGTACGACTGAGGGACGCTTTGTCACGAACAGGAAAATTTACAACACAAAAGCAGCGCGGAAGATAGAGCGGAGGGCTGGCAACACCCCCATCAACCATCTTCTACGATGCCTCAAAGGCTCCAACTGGGTTCACAATGAAGTTTACAATGATGATGGAAAGCTCCTCTACCTATTGTTTGCGCACCCTGGATCAATTTTACTCGCTTGCAAGTTCCATCATGTGGTTAATATTGACTGCACCTACAAGACCAACCTCTGCAAGTACCCCTTACTACATGTTGTTGGCCAGACCTGCACAAACAACTCGTTCTCAATTGGATTTTGTCTCATGAGGAATGAGAAAAATGTGGCATACTCTTGGGCTCTGAATAAGTTGAAGTGAGTGTGGTGATTGTCTTTTTTAGTATGAGATTGATAATCTGATGGTAATTCTACATACACCTATCAATTCTTGCAGGTCGGTATGGGAACCAGAGAGCTCTCCAAAGGTCTTTGTGACGGACAAAGAGGTGGCTCTCCAAAATACAATTTTGGAGCACTTCCCAAATGCAACCTCAAACCTATGCGCCTGGCACATCGATTGGAACATTGTCACCAACTGCAAACAGGCTTTTGCATCCGAGGCAGACAAATGGACAAATTTCATGAAGCTATGGCACGAGGTTACATACGCTCCGGACAAACCCTCATTCGACACAGCTTGGGGAAACTTCAGGTGGACCTCAGGGAACGAGCAAATGTTCTGGGAATACCTTAAGAACCATGTTATGCCCTTTCACAAACAATTCATGTCTGCATGGGCTGGGAAAATCCCGCACTTGGGGAATCTGACGTCATCTAGAGGTGAATCAGCTCATAGCTGGCTCAAAACATACGTGACATCTGGCAAAATCAACTTTGCTACCCTTTTCCTGACCATTTCATCAGCTGTGGACCGGTGTGGAACTACTCAAAGGACAGAATAGAGCTTGGAAGGGAAATGGATGACTACACTAGTATTAATGTAAGTTATACCAAGGGTGCTGGGGTAAAGCTGCCTTCCTGACTAATGCTATGGGGATGAGTGTAACACTAAGAATAAAATAAAGGTGTGGCTAATTTCTATCTATTCTTAGAAGACTAGTACTGATGAACTTACTTACTACACACACCAGGTGAGAGGAATGGATAACAGGGGGGGATGAGTTGTATAAAGTATATTTAATATAATTGTAATGTGGGGCAAGGGTTTGTTATAGCTCTGGAGTCAAGATGGGTCAAGCTGGTATTTATATTTATATATTTTATAAGGGTGATGGTAACTCTACTAAGTATGTATACTAATTTATGGGATCTGTAATGTCGGTATATGTAGGGGGTAACTTAGTAAGTCTGGGGGTCCATAAGGGAACAAGAGGGAGGAACAGGTGTCCTTATATATCTGAGAAAGAGGAGGAGCCATAAGGCTGGAGGGAGGAACAACTAGGCTATGACATGTAGCTGGTGGGAAAAAGGAAGAACATGATAGATCAGTAGAAGAGAAAGTGACATATATGAAATAGTCATGACAGTGACAGATGAGTAGTGGGAAGGTGGAGTTTATGTACAGTAGATATGATGTAAGATGTTACTGAATAAAGCCTAGTCATGTGCAGTGTATGTTATGTAGTGTCTATGTAGTGTCTATGTAGTTTATATAATATGTATTTATGTATAATGTTCTGAAATATATCTACTTATAATATGTACTTATTGTATTCTATAACTTGCTTAATACTGTAACTTGCTGGGTTATTCTGTGTTTGCCTGTAACTCTTGAACCATGAGGAATTTGAAGGTGGTTGTAGTGAGTGACTAGGGTTAAAATGAGGTGTAGAATCTGATTATGAAATAATAATGATGAATATGTGTAAGGTTTGGGCTTTATATGTGTATATATGTAAGTATTTGAGGTTTATAAGTGATAAATAATTTATTAATAGTATGGTAATGAAGTGGAATGGATCACCACACCGGCAACTGGACAAAGCACAGGTCACCATTGGCCATGAAAGGATCAAAGGGCTATCCGGACTCCCAACCGTTTTCAAGCCGCTTCACACCAAGATCTCCACCCATGCGCTCAAATTGGCTATTGGAGAGTACAATAAGTACTTGAAAATGAAGAAGGCCAAACATGATGATCCGGTCAGGCAGTGTACGGGGAACTTCAACGCGGGAATGGGGGTCCCATGTGCACACTTGATTGAAAAGTTGCTTGAAAAGAAGGGTGATGTGGAACCAGCGGACTTTCATTCCCAGTGGCAATTGTGTTACAACCCAGATGGACCAGTCAGTGTATAAATCTGCCCCCTCCTCCATAACCCATTGGCTAATCCTGTTTGACCTTGCTTAAATTACAGAACCTTGATGAGGAGCCGTATAACTTTGACGATGATTTTGAGGCGCTAAAGCAGGAGATCTTGGAATCTCACCCCTCCACAGCTTTGCCGGCACTGATGAAGAATTTCCGTCGAGTTGTTGCAAACACACATGTGGTCCTACTGATTGAGCCAGACCCCATCAGAAAAAAAACCAACCCAAATCAACCTTGGACAAAGAAGAATGGAAGCCGCCGTGTGCAAACCCGAGATCCTACTCAGGCAGAAATCGTGGAGTCTCAGATTGAAGAGGCACAGACAGCCAAAGGGAAACAGCGCGCAAGGACCAGTCAGAATCAAGCGGGCCGGAGAAGGACGGACAAGTTGCAACAAGATAGCTCTTCATCAATGGAAGACCCTGATGAGCTGCCCACCTTGGCCAGACTAACCCAAAACCCCGAGGCCGACCAAGAAAGGCTCCCGATCCCGCAACATCTTCTGAAGAAGACAATGAGAGCCCACCGTGTGTGGCCAAGCGCCGAGGCCGACCTCCAAAGTCCCAGCTACCATCTACTTATGCAGCCAACAAAGACTACCAACCAGGCCGCACGTCACATAAGCGGAAAGCAAGTCCCCCCACTTCTGACCGGCCCAAGTCCCAACGCCGTATGGAAGAAGAAAAGCCCTCAGTATCATCTGCATTGAGTCAGATGTCTTTGGCAAAAGGGAGCTCCGCAGAAGGCAGTCATTCTGGGTCATCTAGTGGAGTATCAGACTCATCCAATGATCAATCTGATGGCAGTGATGGAGATCCCTTTGGGTCTGAAGGAGATGCATGTGAATTTGCAGGGGACAATCCGATTGATATTCCTCTTTCCGGGACTTCAATGTCAACTTCCCTGGTAAGCCCCTTTAATCAAACCAACAAGATTCTCCTAATAGTGATTGGCCTAATTGTTCTGTTGTATTTTTGAAAATCAGGATGCTATTCCTATGTCGCATACGGAAGGTGATTATCAGGCCAATGACCCCCCCAGGCCACCCACTTTGGAGGTAAATTCAAGGGTTAGGATGAGCCCATTCAATGAGTCAACATTATAACTGATTGGCTTTTCTGGTTGAATTCAGGATGAAAGTATGGTTGTAAAAAGTGGTCCCACCTTAGGGACACTGGCTCAAGCCTCTAAAGAGGTTCTGTCTGATAAATCAGTAAGTGAACATAGTTTGAATTCATTATGATTACTCATGAGAGCAAAGCAATTTACTCACTCTCTTGTGCTTATGCTGAATTTGCCCTCATCTCCCCCACGTTGAGGAGTTACCTCCCTGGGTCATTAAGTATGTCCAATCATCTTATAACCCCAAAGGCAATGGCAACTGTGGGTATTCTTGTGTGGCACATGCATTGGCTGCTGAAAAACCCAAGGGCCCATATGCTAGAGACAATGGGTGGTATCAAGTGCAATTGGACATGTTACACAAGCTGGAAATCAACAGGGCACTTTGGAAGAGGAAGCTAGGTGGACCAGAAATGTTCGAGAAGACCTACAAAAGCATTTGCGTGGAGAATCCCAAGGGACCAGTGCCCACTTCCAAGGGGATGGGCAGGCTTGATGGTGGTCCTATTCTGGCTAATGCATACAATAGGCCAGTGGTGTTCCTCACAAACAACCAAGAAGCTGGCTGCATGACGTTTCTCCCTTCAACTGTTGCACCCGACCCCAAACCAGCCAGCCCAATCTACCTTGCACTAATTAACGGGAATCACTGGATACATGTTATAGTCAAGCGTGGCCTAGTATCTTTCCCTCCACCGTCCATACCTAGATCATTTCCAAAGAGCCAAGCTGCTGGTTGGTTGAGCATCATTGAACCAGCCACACTTCTTTACTCCAAAACTTGCAAGCCAATGTAACACCCCTCCTCTGATTTGTAATTACTATATTAAATTTGTTTCCATAAATCAAAGTAGAGTAATGGCTGTCAGCATTACTCCTGAATATTGTCAGCCTCCTTGATGCCAACGACAAGTCTTTCTAGCTACAAGTGGTGCAAGGATATAAGGAAAGAGTGATATTACTCTGGGTAAGGCTTTAAGGTTATAATTCCCAAATAAAACGGGGGAATTGTGACGTAAAATTTAGAGGAAAAATAGGAAAAATAAGGTAATAATTATATTAAATAAATTTAATATAATAGGGGCCTGATAAATCAGGGGTGGTTTAAATCTCTCTAAGGTACTTGCAAATAAATTGCAGAGGATTTAAGTACCTGGAACACTGGGGCCTGTTGACACAGGGGTGGCTTAATACCAGGAAAGGAAAGTGGGGAATATCTTCAAGAAAAGGGTTATTACTTACTAGTAATAAACAGTGAGGGATCTTGGGGATATTCAGGGTGAAACTGGACAGTTTTGGGCGCTTTGATGGGTGGATGGTGGAGCTGGATGGTCACTGTAGAGTTGTTGGGGAAGACAGGGCTAATAACTACTAATAAGCTTACCAGACTGTTTTAAAAAGATGTATATCCAATAATACGTGGGTAAGGTTGTTGGTGGGTATAAAAAAGCATGAGGAGCTTTCTTTGGGCGGTTGAAGAGCTCCTTAAATAGTCTTGAGTTACCTCTGGGGACCCTGTAGGTATTATTGGCCAACTTGTGGGATCTTTGGACCACATTTTGGCCATTTTTGCTTTCTTGGTGACGCTTCAGCAGCCCCTGCTTTGAATAAATGTCACCAATTGATTTTATTAGTTTATTTATTTATTTATGTTGACTTACAGTCTGTAGTACATTATTACTGGTTGTTATAGATTAATACTAGTGGCTTATTTGTATTTTATAATAAGCCACAGTATTATTTGTACTGTTTTTTCAGTCAATATAATTTTATTTATATGTATAAATAATAATACAATCTGATATAATCATTTATTTAGTCCCCAGTAATCTTCATTACATGTGTAACTGATGTAATGAATTTAATGGGGTGTGTTTTTGTTACTTTGGGTGTACCTTGGGTGACTTTGGAGTCCGCGTGCCAAGCTGAGAGCCTGTAAGGGGCCTGATGCTTGCGCGGGGGCTTATATTCCAACTTTGGTCACGCGGGTTGAACTTCAAGGTATGCGGACTGCGGTGCGCGGGGTTTGAGTAAAACACAGTGTATTTACACTATCTCCCCTAATTTACACAACACCTCATTTCCGTGACTGGAAATTGGGTTTAAGCATATTTATATGATTATATAAGCATAAAGTTAGGTAATCATACTTTTAACTGATCATTAATACAATTTTCAGTTATTAGTATCATATCATATGTATAATAATAAGTTTTAGTTGCACACCAAGACTGACACCTATGATGTAGGAAAAAGATAAACCAAAATGCAAATAATGTATCATTTGGATGGAAGTGATCAATAGAACATGAAACATGTAGAGCTGGAGACACAGGATAGGAGTTAAATACCATACAAGTCAGAAGTGATAGTTGGACAAAGCTATTTCTATATCTTGAGAAAAAATGTGGAGTAGGTGGTGAGTAGCAAAGTAGTGGTGAAATTCTTTGTAGGTTCTTTCCCAATCCACTTGGGGGAGTCCATTCTCACCAATCTTGTCGAAGCCCATAGCGCACAAGAAGTCCAGAAAATATATACAAAGATTGTCTAAAGTTTGGTGGGGCATTGGGAGAGTAATACCACCATCCACCTTTTGTTTAAGGACTTTGGCCCCAAATTCTAGCAAGGCTGAAGCATTGGAATTGCTGGCAGTCTGTCTGTTGAATGTGAAGACTGATGTTGGACCAAAAACGAGCAGACCAGCTAGCATCTGGATCTGAGAGGGTGTATTCCTTGTGGAGCACTCATCCGTCCTTGTATGCTTTGGACGTGGCCGGGTAAAGTCGGATAAGCTGCAGATATACGCCAGAGCTGACATTGCCCCCACCAGGTGCTGTGACACAAGCATGAGGCCGCCAAGGTTTGGTGAATTGGCATTGAATGTCCCCAGGTTCTAGTAGGTTCGTTGGAAGCCCCAGTGAGCAGAGTGGACCTTTGTTGTATCTAGTGGAAGGGGTTCCCATTGGGCGCCCTGCTGTTCGAGATGACGAAAAGCCCAGCATTGATGTAAAGCAGATTTGAGTCGGAGGTATGCCGTGTCAGGAGGAGAGATGAATGATGCCATGTTTGAGGCCAGTGTGTGTACCTGAGTTTGGTTGGTTATTGTCTTGCTTTTTTTGGCCCGGACAACTTCCATCTGATCCATGTTGATCATGTCATGAGTGATCAGAGACATTGAAGTAGCAGGGTGGATGATTGTTTCTTAACCCCACCACAAAAATTAGTCAGTGTCATTTTTAATTAAATAGATAGTAACTAGGAGAATTCCCTGATTTGCAAGCAGCCAGAGTTATTGTAACGTCCCGCCACACTCTTTCCTTGAAATTGTGGTCCATTGGGCCATGACGAGAGAGCATATGGGGGAGGTGATTGAGGACATAGGCGATGTTCTTTATCATCTTCTCAGCTGATGTGATGGACCATGCCATGCCACACACCAAATTGTTGTTCAAGTTTTCTACCACTGATCTTGGAAGCAGTGGGCCTGGTAAAAATAGTTCCACAGCTGCAACAGACAGACAGACATGAGTTCGAGAAGTGTTTAATGTTTAGAGGAGAGGGGGATGACTCACATGCATCCCGTGTGGACCTTGCAGGGCAAGGAGGGCCTGTTGACCTCTTGCTGGGGTTTGAACTGGAGCTGGGCATTGAACTGGAACTGTCCACTGCACTAGTGGTTGCGGTGCGGGAGATTGTCATGCCTTTCAAGTGTTCGGCCGTTATGACAGTTGGGTGAGGAGTGAATAGGTGGCTTGGGAAGTTTGGGCCGGTTTCCCTTGGGTCGATATGCACAATCTGTTGATGAGAGGTAGAGGAGCCCTGTTGAGGGACTGGGCTTGCACCACATGAGGGAGGATCGTCTAGACTTGGGGTGTGATGCCGGGATTTTTTGGATGTAGGATCATTGGATGTAGGATCAACAAATATTGCAGTTGGATAGCGGTAGCAAGCCCGGCGTGGGTGACTTTCAACAATAGTGGAATGTGGGTGTGGGGCCGCACAATGGTTGTACGGCAAAGAGACTTGTGAGGCTGGAGGGTTGATTCCCAATTCTTCAGGGTCGGTTTCCCCCTCGGCATCCGGGTCGTTTATATTGTCATCACGGTTTTGAGATAAGTTATGCAAGGCTCGGTTGGCATTGTGGGATTCTATGGCGGCAGTTATATTATCGAGTAAAGCCTCATTAGAGGCAGAGAGAAAGGTGCTTTCGCCTTTGCTGTTGCGCCTGGGTGATCTTATTGGGTGGATGGGGCCATATGCCGGGTTCATAACTTTGGGCAAGCCGTTGTCAAATGGAGCGGGTTTGTTGTCCAATTGAGCTGGTATGTTGTCAATTTGAGTGGGTTCTGGTGTGTGATGAATTGTTTGTGCCGCATTGTTTTCTGAGAGAAAATCTGACAGATGTGGAGCAGTTGTTTGAGGTGGTGGGAGGTCTTTGGGAAGATCGGGAAACCAAGGAATGAATTGGTTGAGGCTAGGAGGTGGTTGGTTGGTGTTAGGAGTGGAATGTTGGACGGTTTGGCTAGCTGGGGGGTCAAACGTGTTTGTTGGAGCTGGGCGAGTTGAGGACTCATGACCCTCATCATCTGACTGCTCATATTTGGCTGTGATTTTTTTGGTGAGAACTTGCAGATACTTGTATTCCTCGGGACTGCATGCAGGATGCTGAGCAAGCTCAGTGCATTTTTTCCAGAAGTCCAAACCTGATTTGCAGTGTTTTGGGGTGGAAAGTGGTAAGCAGGAGGTTTATTGTCATACATCTTATGAGGAAACAGAACTTACATGATTTTTCATGACACCAGACATTGTTGTTACGTGGAAATACGTCTAAAGATTGATGGAGGAGGAGAAAACGGTGTTGCTGTTGGTTGGATTGCAAAGTAAAACAGATGTCAGCTGCTGCTCCTGGGATTAAGTACCTTTTGCAGTGGGAATACGAGAAAGGGGAATGTCAGCCCTTACCGGGGGTTTGGGGGGGGGCACTTCAGGTGTGTAGGGGGCTTAGACGGGGGACTTGGGGCCTGATACGCATCTGTGGGCATTTCCCGGGGCCCTTTAGGCCAAGATGTGTCCCTTGCACATTTTTCCTGGGCCTTGGGTGCAATGGGGGGCTTGGGAGGGGGCCTAGTGGCACATTCACACCTTGAATGTGTCCATAGGGGCCACTGGTTCTAGTTGGCCCCTTTTGGCCAGGCCCAGGTGGCCCATCTGGCCCATCTGGCCCCTTTTGGCCAGGCCCAGGTGGCCCATCTGGCTCCTTTTGGCAACGCCCAGGTGGCCCATCTGGCCCCTGTGGGCCAGGCCCAGCTGGCCCATCTGGCCCATCTGGCCCCTCTGGCCCAGGCCCATTTGGCCCATCTGGCCCCTCTGGCCCAGTGTCAGACATTGAGACAATTGGTCCACATGTCTCCAAAATAATACAAGTCACATAACCCAATGGTTAAGGACTTATGTTTATAAAAAAGGGAATAAAAATTGAACTAAGTAAGTTATCTTGAGTTTACAAGTTCAATTCCCACAAGACTCATAATTTCTGTATTCATTTTATATAGTATTTATCATTTTTAATAAATTAAATAATAATAAGAAATTCTAAATTTAAGGAGAGATTAACATCTCTCCATGAATTTAACCTAAATATTACAATTTAGTTATGTCTCCTACAAGGGGACTATTATCTTGAATTACCCCATGTAATACAAACTCTTTGAGTTATTACATTGGGGTAACATACTGAGTAATATTTAAAGGGGCTGAGATTCCTTCTAAAAGGAATTTCCCCCAGATTATTACCATACAAACCCGTACACCTTCCTACAAATCAGTGAGTGGGGTTTTTAAATAATCCAAAACAAATCCTTTTTTACTCTTTTCCCCTTCTGGACCTGTTTCCTAGTCACTGAATAACTATTCTAGTGACTAGAAGTCCTCTCCCTTCCTCAGGGAGTTGTTGAAGCAATCAGCGCTGAGCTCTATCTAGCCGCGTTCCCTTGTTATACAAGGGTGCTAGCTCTTCCGCTGTAAAAAGCGTAGAACTGCTGAATTTCCACTGGCTGTACCAGCTATAGTGTGACCCTAATACATAATAATAAACTTTTAAGAAAGTATTATTATATATATATCATTCTACCCCGTGTCACTTTAGAGATGGGGGCTGACACCCAGGCCCAGCTGGCCCATCTGGCCCCTCTGGCCCAGGCCCAGCTGGCCCATCTGGCCCCTCTGGCCCAGGCCCAGCTGGCCCATCTGGCCCCTCTGGCCCAGGCCCAGCTGGCCCATCTGGCCCCTCTGGCCCAGGCCCAGCTGGCCCATCTGGCCCATCTGGCCCCTCTGGGCCAGGAGCGGGCGGGGTTTTGGGTGAGGGGCAGGGGGGACAGGGGGGCGCGGGGGGATTGGGGGGAACGGGGGAAAAGGGGGAAAAGGGGGGACATCGACTCACTTGTCGATGTCCTGGCGGCTGGCTTGAGGTTGTCGGGCAGCTGGGTCGTTCCGGCGGCTCGGGTTGGTTGATTGGGAAGGGTGGGGTGGGCTGGGCTGGGTCGTGCGGCGGCCGGCTGGTAGGTGGGTGGGGGCGGTCGGTCTGCTGGTGGGGTTGGTGAGATGGTGGTTGGGGAGGGATTTCAGGAGGGGGGGGGGAGGGCCGATTGGCGAAGGATGGGGGGAGGGGGCGGGTGGGGGGATGCTTATGTCATGCGTGCATTCTTTTGTACGCATGACATCAGCATGTATATAGGAAGGGGCGTGCCCCTTCCTATATACATAGGTCGGCGGTCCGCCAATCTATGTGTATAGGCAGGGGCGTGCCCCCTGCCTATATACATAGAAAGGGCGTGCGAACTGCACACCCTTTTTCTGAACAGGGCGTGGAACTGCACGCCTGCAGTGTCGCACGCCTGTAGATGGGTGTGTGTGCTGCACGCCCATCTACAGGCGTGCTGACGCCCAGGGATGGGCGTGCAGCCCGCACGCCGACAAAAAAAAAGGCGTGCGGGCAGCACACCTTTTTTTTATTGGTGTGCGTTCGGCGTGGGCGTGCGCCGATGGGCGTGCGTTTATCAACGCCCCTCTAATAAGGGCCTCAATAAATAGTTCAAGTCACATAACCCAATGGTTAAGGACTTGTAATAAAAAACAAACCAAGTAAATTGGAATAAATTCATAAGTTCAATTACCATTTGATTCATAATTTTACATATTTTTTTGATCTAATATTTATCCTTTTAACAAACTAAGTATTATTAAATAATATAAGAAATTCTAATTGTAGGAGAGATTAATATCTCTCCATGAATTTGCCCTACAATATTATAATTTAATTATATCTCCTACAAGGAGACTATCTTCTTAAATTTACCCCAAGTAATATAAACTCTTTGAGTTCTTACATTGGGTTTAACATTATGTGTAATATTTAAAGGGGCTGACATTACCTTCTAAAGGAAATTTCCCCCAGATTATTACCATACAATCCTGCTTACCTTACTACAAATTTAGTAAGTGGGGTTTTATTAATATAATCATCAAAATCCACCTTCCTCTTTTATCCATCATCCCTTTCCTAGTCACTAGAAGATTTATTAAAGTTACTAGAAGTCCTCTCCTACTTGCAGGGAGCAGTTGAGGAAATTTGTGCTGGCCTGTTACATAGCTGTGTTCATTTGTTACACAAAGGTGCCAGATCTTCTGCTTTCAGTGTAGAAGAGCTTAACTCCACTGGCTGAAAAGGTTCTAGTGAGAAACTAAAAATAGACTATAATACCATAAAATTATTATTATAGAAGTCTAAGATTCTACCCTGCATCACATAAGAGACGGGGGCTGACACTGTCTCTCCATGCACACTTAATGATCATCTCAATATTCCACAGTGTGTTGTAGATTTTAACCCAGTTGATAGTATATATAACCCCTACCCTGTTCTCTGTATTGGTTCTCTAACAAATTCTGTTGATGAAAGCAACCTGAGTGCACAAGAAGTGTGAGTTGATGGTTGTTGTAAGGATCATGAATTTCATATTAGATGAAAGAAAAGGAGAAAGAGAAACATACCTGAGTGCACAACAAGTGTGATTTGATGGTTGTTAGAAGGATGAGACAAGAGACTTTCCAACTTGTGCACTCAGAGTATATAGTGACAGACAGAGAGATCTCACAACTAATGATATGTATATGACAGGTAAGAGGCATACTGTACATGATGCTAAGAGAATAAGAGGCATGAAAACTGAGTTGGCTTGGATACCTCAACAAATTCAACTCTGTGTTCATCTATTGCTCACAAATCCAGCTTATCATTCTTGAATTCCGCCTTAGGTCTGTTTCTATCTTGTCTCTGTTAGAATCTCATTTTCTGATTCATTTTGCTTGTCTCTTCAGTTCTTTCTCCTAAGGCCCTGTACCATAGCCCAGAAAATAAACAGGTTTTTGGCTGAAAACTGTTTTTTTTTGAAAAAACATTTATTACAAAAAAATGGTACCATAGCCCCATTTTTTTTGTAAATGAAATAAATGTTTATCTTTCAAAAACAATATTTTAAAAAACAGGTCTGACCCTGTTTTTGAGAGCCAATTCCTTTCACAATATCTATACACCTCACCATCACAGAAAGTATGAAGTCCATCAACCTTGAAAGCATCAAGTCTATCAAACCGGAAATCCTCACTGAATACATTTCACCACCTGCTCCACCATCATCCTCTTGATTTCCTAGCTCACCAGCTGACCCCACTCCTGTTCCAATCCCACCAAAAAAAAACCTACAACAAGCAAGACCAATAAGAAAGACTCTAAGAAGGAAACCAAGACAAAATCTCACAGTTGGACCACTGAGCAATGGGAAACCCTCCTTGAGAAGCTTGCAACAAATTTTGATTCTGGATTCTAAACTGATACTGGTGGACTCAAGCCCAAAGGATGGACATGGCTCATCAATAATATTAAAAAAAACATAAACTCAGCCTCAGAAAGGACCAAGTGGAAAACCAGAAGAACAACCTCCACAAGGTCTATCTTGACTTCAAATTTCTCCACAAACAAAGTGTATTTGGGTGGGAAAATGATCATGGAACTTTCACTGCAGAAAAATTCTGTGTGGGAGGAGCTCCTCAAAATTCACCCCCAGAGCAAATATGGAAAACTGAAGGGCAAAAAATTTCATTTATATTACCTTGCGGCAAGTGTCTTTGATGGTAAGGTTGCCACAGGAAAAACAGCAGCAAGTCCTCTCTTTCCTAAATCAAACAATTCCATCAGATTCCTACCAGCTTCAAAAGAAATTCAGGAACTGTTCAAGATGAAAGAAGTGATGATGAGATCAAGCTTTTGTCCCTGGTCTGATCAACTGAAACTTCCAGTGCACCTGGTAAACGGGTATGCTGTGAGAACTCCTTTGGGACAGATGGCAGTTCTGTGAGGGGGAAATAAAAATATGATATTTCAACTAAGTAATACTACTGTTACAGGTGGTTTAAAAGACCTGCCCCTCTATTATACTACACAGAATTCTTACAACAAAATTTATTTGTTGTAGCATAAACTTATGATAGAGAAAACTATAAGTAGCAATCCCTTGTCAGACTTAGATCAGATTTTTGTCAGAAAAGCAAAGAAATGTTTGTTATGGGATGGATGATGAATCAATGTGAACTATTCAATTTTTTTGCCTCCTTTCTCAACTTTCATCTAAGAGAGCAATGTGATGATAAGACTCTGCTTTAAGAGCACAACAAAGGGCAACACTACTTCTGTTACCTGTTATCACTGCCAGCATAATTGCCTAGGTTGAGTTCACCCCAGTTAAACTAGGATGCAAAAAAACCAATTTAAAGTAGGTTGACCTCAACCAATGAAATATAAAACCAACGGGGGTCCCTTGGATTTATATTTCATCAGTTGATTTCAACCAAGTTTAAATTGGTTGAGTGCATCCCATTTTAACTGGGATGACTTCATCCTAGGCAATTATGCTGGCAGTGTATTCTTCTCTGAGGTATGAAAGGTATTATCAAAAGGGCAAACTTGATTGAGATCACCACTGGATGCTATGTATGTTTTGGCATTGTGCAAATATGGATAGAATTACTGTTCCAAAACTGGCATGATTTTCTGTCTGGGAGGGAACAACCTCCCCTTTATATAGTAAAATATGAGGCATTTTGGCTGGTGAGTCCTAGAACAAGCACATGATGAATAATCTGACTATACATGTGACTCTGCATGTGAATATACATGTGACTATACATTAAGCCTCTACTATGTACTTATAATTAACAAAATGATTTAATCTGAACAGATTTTGCCTGAGTGCAGCTGGCCCTGTGGTATCAGCGAGTTACTATGGTTTAGATCACCTTTAGAATCCAATTTTCCCACAAAACAACTAAAAATATCTCTCCTTGATATGAAACTGTGCTTTTATGTAATTTTGATACCTGAACACATTTAGAACACTTCATCAAAGCCGAGATGGAAGCATTAAACAGAGTGATCCACTCTGTCTCGGAAAACTCTACGGAACCTATGGGTGCCTTCTTGAAAATTTTGATAAGGAAGTACTAAGAATGTAATTCTTGGTGATGGCTTAGAATATGGGTGAAAAACCAAAAAGGTAGTAAATAGATATGTTTATGTATGACTTCTTTCCCTTAAGCTCAAAGTAATCTTTATATAGTACCTGGCTGGTTGCTTTATTGCCTGTACAAGTACACATGTAATTATCAACCTCCATGTTGAATTACCATGTGGGCTTTAGCAGTATGCAGCTACTCAATAGACCATGTGCTTTGTAATCAGTCTAGCACATGGTGTTTGAGATTTAGTATTGAAAAGAGTTTCTTGGCATTCTTAATCTGGAATAGCCACTTGTCTTAATGCAGAAACCATTGATTGGTGCTGTTTTATTATGTGTTACAGTATCATATATGGGTCATGTCTTTTATCTAGATGATAATCCTTATCTTTCCATGGATAAGTTGATTATGCTATATTCCGCACATATTACGGGGTATCAAATATGAACAAATCCACCATTATCTACTCAATTGGTTTTGAAAATCTAACATTCTTATAAACCATGGATATCTATATAAGACGGTTCAGAATCCTCAAAAGTGAGATTTTGTTGAACAACCTAATTCACTGGGTTTAATTGTGGATTTTTTCAGCCACCAAGATATTACATGTAGTATGTAACATTTAATACTTGAAAATTCAAGCTTGAATAATTAAAATTATTCTTTATTTTTATTATTATCCTTTATTTTGACTTAACATTCTGAACAAAACCAGAAACTATACTTAACATTTCATCTAATTGTGTAATAGCCAACAGTTAAGAACAAGCTTGGAAATATCTGACTTGAACATAAGGATCTGAGTTCAAGCCACACTTATGACCACATTCATCAATGTTATTGAAGAATATAGTTATTTTTAATAAAATATAAACAAAATTTAATTAAAGAAAATCCTTGGACAATCAATTTTCAAACACACAATAAATGGATAAAGAAACATTTATTGGTATAGTTTTTTCCATGAGAATCCTGGAAAATCCCAGCTTAACCAATAGTAATCCATACTATAAGATTACATAAATATTTAAGTAAATAGTCCATGTAGTATGTGTTATATGATTAATACATGTGATTTTACGTCAATTATCCTTCAGGGCAAGCGCTTTTTCAAGATCTGATCCCTAGAGAATTTATTCACATGTACATCTTAGTGAAATAAATAATTCAAAGCTGAAATATATATCACACTATTTTTAAATATTGTGAAATATTTATGGTATAATTTTAATTAAAAATGACACCATTTTTCACGCCTGATCAAGAACAGGGTGATCACGTCCCCCTGATTATCTTACTCTGATCACCACTGTTGAAAGAATTTGACAGGGTAATTTTCAGGGGTTTTCTTCACTAAATTGAAGATAACCTCCCCCATAAATTTTAACCCACACATGGATGGGGGTTGATAAACGCACACCAAGCGCGCAAGCCAACGCCAACCCGCACGCCAATTTATTTTGGCGTGCGGGGCCAACACGCCATTTCTGTTTGGCGTGTAGGGTCTACACGCCAAAAAAAACAGGGCGTGTGAGACCCACACGCCATTTTTTTTGGGGGTGTGGGCCCCGCACGCCAAACAAAATTGGCGCGTGGGCCCCGCACGCCAATTGTTTGGTGTGCGGGTCCCCCCTCACTCACATAATCGAATGGGAGGGACCATTCAATTACTTGAGCGGGGCCCCTCCCGGCTGACAAGGTTATACAACCTCGTCAGCCAGGAGGAAGTCCTCCTGGCCGATGAGGTTGTATAACCTTGTTGGCCGGGAGGACTTCCTCCTGGCCGACAAGGTTATACAACCTCATTGGCCAGGAGGAAGTCCTCCCGGCTGACGAGGTTGTATAACCTTGTCGGCCAGGAGGACTTCCTCCTGGCTGACGAGGTTGTATAACCTTGTCAGCCGGGAGGAAGTCCTCCTGGCTGACGAGGCTATAAAACCTTGTCGGCCAGGAGGACTTCCTCTTGGCTGACGAGGTTATACAACCTTGTCAGCCAGCAGGAAGTCCTCCTGGCCAATGAGGTTGTATAACCTCGTCAGCCGGGAGGAAGTCCTCCCGGCTGACAAGGTTATACAGCCTCGTTCCGGGAGGAAGTCCTCCCGGCTGACAAGGTTGTATAACCTCGTCAGCCGGGAGGGGCCCCGCTCACGTAATCGAATGGTCCCTCCCATTCGATTATGTGAGCAAGGGGGGACCCGCACGCCAAACAATTGGTGTGCGCTCCCACACGCCAATTGTTTGGCGTGTGGGAGCGCACGCCAAATTCCCACACACCATTTTTGGCGTGTGGGTTTCACACGCCCTGTTTTTTGGCGTGTAGACCCTACACACCAAAAAAAAATGGCGTGTTGGCCCCGCACGCCAAAAAAAATTGGCGTGCGGGTTGGCGTTGGCGTGCGCGCTTGGCGTGCGTTTATCAACACCCCACATGGATACCTTATTATAAACTGATAAGGCGCTCACCTTCTCCTGTAAGTAAGGAGGACTGGCCTTTTTTCTTATAACTATCTTATATAGTTAAAATTCCTCAAATCCCCCCAATTAAAATTAATATTACTCAATATTATTGGAAGAACTGTGTATCATTCTGTTCAATCCTTCTGTGGAGCATTCTCCCCATCAGAACTTTGGTAGCAGGCTTAGAACCTGTTTATTTTGTTACTCAAGTGTTTATAACACTCTAGTCAATATACTTAAAGACCTACAATACATATAACACTTTTTAACGTGTACATTTCATACATATTCCTTTCTGCACACGCCACATTAAGTGGAATAGAGTATAGATTGTTGAAAGATTTGGTCATACTTGATCCCTATTATAAGGTATGTGATTTATCCTTTATTGGTTATTTGTTATTACATATGGGACACAGTATTATTTTCCGTTGTAAGGTGTGTCTTTTGTTTATTTGAAGTCTTTAGGGCAATAATTGTTGGCCTACAGGTAAGTTTAGGACAGCTATGTTGTCTCTAAAGCTGATGCAGAGAATTAAAAATGAATGAATTTCTGATCAAATGATAATGATGAGAAGAAATGATACCCAATATTAAAGAGAGAGAGAAAACTTTTGAAAAAGACCACAAGTATGATTTAATGACCACACAAGAAATAATTCATGAGGTACAAGAAGAAAACCTAATAAGGTTGGGAGCTGAGTTGAGATAGAGAATGAAAACTGAAATAAGAAAATAAGACAAACAAAATACAAACTATCACTGTTTAATCTAAACTACAATTAGGTTTCATCTAGGTTGTAACTTATTGTATCTCACTATCAACCAGCTGCTGAGTATGCTTCTAATGAGGTATCTCATATCAAAAATGAAAATTGGAGGGCAATATTAGAAATAGCAGTGTAATAATGGAGGGGCTAAGAGATGGAAACAGACAATTGTGTTTTTTCTTCTCTTCTTATGTTTTATGCTTATGTCATCAAACCCAGTTGTACCTAGTTACATATGAGTTGTGGAGTTAGCCTATGTAGTTCTTTTCCTCATCTGCTTCTGTTCTCTTCATCCCTCTCACCTAAGGCTGCGACCCAAACGCATACCCCGAACGCATGCCCCGGGGCAGCGGCCCCGGGGTTCAGGGTTCAGAGAGTCATCTTGAGATGCCCCAAACCCCGGGGCATACCAGAAACATGACATAGTGGGAATCGAGGCGTTTTGTATTTTGTTTTTAACAATGTAATCAAGGCTTTTTTTTTTTTTTTTTTAACAATTTATTGTATGTACAATGTAGGACGTGCTGAAATTGAAGTTAAAGAGAAAAAACCCCGCTATATTTCACCATTAAATGCGGCATACCATTCCTTCAAACAGATGAGCTGGTCAATGCTCTTAGGCTTGAGTTCCGAATGTTGCCAAGAAACAATTTGGCGAACTTTTGAGAACACCCACTCCGAAGCTGCACTAGTAGCTGGAATGGCTAGGAATTGATGTGCCATCTCAGAAAGTACTGGATATGTTTTCTGACGGCTGGCCCAATAAGTCAGTGGCTTGACGCATTTGGGCTTGACATCTTCTTTCAGATATTGTGTGATCTCAGCTTCTATCCCTTTGGCAGGGGTGAAAGTTTGATAAAGAGCTCTGGAGAAGAAGCTTTTTGGTTTTTGGGTGAAACTTGATGGAGTTGTATATTTGGAGGCATCAGAACCCAAAGTATCGTTGGTAAAGTCGTTCTTGAATTGTATTGCCGTTGATTCAAAAAAAATGTGCACGTCATTCACGGATAAACCATACTTCTCCTTGATGAAAAATTTGTTTGCTTTCCAGAATGCCAATTATAAAGTCGGGTTGAGAATCATTGCACAGATATATACAGGCTTCTTGAGTGCGTCTTCAATGTATTGATTGATTTTATTGTACATTAGATTGGCTGGCACAACGAGTTGTGCTTGGTCATAGAGACCTTGTTGGACTTTGTGAAGATTCTCAATAAGAACTTTGTACACCGGAAGTGTGGTGTTCAAGGTTGGGTACTTGGATGCGCAGAGAATTTCTGTTGCTTCGCTCAGTGGTTCAAGAAAGTCCATTATATTTTTAGCTTGATCCCACTCAGCCAAACTTAATTGATAGCCCCGAGTTTCATTATCCTGGCAGAAATGGTTGCATGATGTCCGGAGTTGAATTGCTTGTTGAAACATGTGGTAAGTTGAGTTCCAACGTGTAGAAACATCCATCTTCAGACAACAGTTGGCCCGCTACGCTAACAATAGCTGTAGCGTAGTGTAATGTTAGCTTTTGTCGCTACGCTAACACAAAGTTACTGTTAGCGGTTTTTTTTTTCAGCTAACGCTGCAAAAATTTTGTCAAAAAAGAAAATAGCTGTAGCATAGCGTTAGCTACTTCAAAAAAAAAAAGTTAACGCTACAGGAATTACCTGTTAGCTGACTTGTAGCGGTGTTAGCTGGAACAAACGCTACGCTAACTGTTAGCGTAGCGCTCTTGTCAGCTACGCTAACTGTTAGCGTAGCGCTCTTTTCAGCTACGCTACATGTTAGCGTAGCGCCCTGCTCAGCTATACCACTCACCCATAGTGAACCAGAAGAGGCTTTCATAAATCAATATTAAGGAGTAAAGAAAAAAAAAAAAAAAAAAAACTAGGGAATAAGGATAATGACAATTTGAGTTCATCCCAGTTAAACTAGGATTCAAACAACCAATTTAAAGTAGGTTGACCTCAACCAATGAAATATAAAACCAAGGGGGGTCCCTTGGATTTGTATTTAATCAGTTGATTTCAACAAGTTCAAATTGGTCGAGTGCATCCCAGTTTAACTGGGATGACTTCATCCTAGGCAATTATGCTGGCAGTGGTGTTATCAGCGGTTATTGTATGAAGTTTATTGATGCAGTTGTAGGTATCAAGAACTTCGTAAAACCGATCAGCAAACATTTTTCCAGTATGTGCGCCTTGATAAAAAGAAGAAGAAGATTCAGTGATTCAGTCCAGCTGATTGCTTTATTTGAGGTTTTATCAAGTAATCTAACCTTGAACATGAGGTATGGCCAGTGTGAGTTCCTTCATATGAAAGCTTGCATCAATAAAATGAGCGGTCACAGCCATGAATCCAGTACAATTTGGTGAGGTCAATGTGTCTTGAGTAAAACTGATAGACGATTGATTTGAAAGGTATTGAAGCTTGATTATTTCCTGTGTATGAAGATATTTGCGTGCCAGCTGAGTCGCAATTCCCTCTTGGAAAACTCCCCCAAGGGAAGAATAAGATTATGTGTTATGTAAGGTTTATATACATGTGAGATTATGTACTTGGGTTGGTGAGAAGAAATGTGTAAATACATAGTAAAACTAAATAATGAAATAAATGATAATGTGATAATTTTATGTAAATCCACGTAGATTATGAAAGTCCTAGAATGATGTGTCATAACACACACCAATTCTCTTCCCAGGAAATCCATCAGGATCTCAGCTGAAAGTCTAAGGACACATTAGTTATCTCTAAAGAATCCAAGTATGGATATATTTGGATTAAACTAAATAAATCATAGATTGCATAGAGGGAGAAGAAATATTATACTGTAAATACATCTTGTTTTATAGTATATGTTTTATGTAACTAAATGATGGATTATTATTTAGTGTGAGAAAAATGTACAAGCTAGTCAAGAATGTCATTTATGACGTAAATGTATTTGTGAATAATTTTTTATGTAAATAATTATGGACTACAACACCCCCCCTCTCAAAAAGCTTCCTAGAATTACTTGGCGTTGGCCTTGATGAACCAATGGTGAAAGGTTCTTTGTGAATTGTAGTTGGAACCCAGGTCAAGGAAATTTTCTCTTTCAAAAGCGCCTGGTTGGAAATGTAGAATTTCCTATCCGTATGTCTGGTACGTTTGTTGGATTCTCCGTTAGAGCAAATAGTCACAGTTGCTTGATTATCACAGTAGATATGGCCTACCAGCCAAATCCCACAAAGGTCGTATAGGAGATTGCGTATCCAGAGGATTTGCTTGGTACAGTGGCCTAGTGCCATGTATTTGGCATGCGCGGTAGAAGACGCAACAGTTGCCAAGCGTCTGGAAACCCAGTTTATCGGGCAACCGTGAAAAAAGATGATAAGCCCATAATTCGATCTGGAGAATTCACCCCCCCAGTTGGCATTCACGAAGCCGCACAGCTGAGGGCTCTCTCGTTGGGGAAATCAATTAAAGACTTCATCCCGCGTGGCAGCCAAATAGTTCAATAGGTGTTTCAGGCAGCCCCAGTGAGCAATGGAGGGATTCTTGGAGAATCTGGCCAGAAAGTTTACGGCAAAGGAAATGTCGGGCCGGGTGCCTACTGCCACGTAGCTGAGAGCACCCAGGATAGAGAGGTAGGGAGTGTTATCGGGTACAGGAGATGGGTTTTCATTGGTGGTGGGCAGGTTACCTGTCGGGAGAGGCATTTGTGCGACGGTTACCCCATCCCAGTGATCTTCCAAAATCTTGGAGATCAACTTTGGTTGAGAGAGGCTGAACCCTTCAGGCAAATGGGTCACTGAAAGCCCAACAATCTGAGACAAGTCGTCTTCCCATTTGATTTTAATAGAAGAGGAGAGGTCACGCTCCAAACGTTTAAGGATCTCGGTCAGATTATCCCATCATCAACATGGATCCAGATTACTGTGTTACCATTGTTGGAACTGAGAGTGTAAAAACTGGAGTCATATTGGGAAGCTGTGTATCCAATTTTCGCCAGAGTGCCCAAGAGGAACTTCCACCAGCAACAGGCAGCCTGCTTAGTCCCATAGAGCGCTTTCTTCAGGTGGCACGCAAATCCAGGGGGGCAAGAAAAACCCTCAGGAGCAGAGACCCATAGATCCTTGTCAATGGGTGAATTTAGATATGAGGCAACGAAATCAAAACAGTGGATAGGCCAGTCATTAACAGCGGCGACAGAGAGAAGAATCCTCATTGAAACGAAGGAAGCTGTGGGAGCAAAAGTCTTGCTGAACTGTACTCCGGCCACCTGAGAATAACCCCGGCCAACATACCGGGCCTTGTATCTGACCAGGGATCCAATTCTGTCAGTTTTCTTTGCAAATACCCATTTGGCCGTCATTACTTTCGTATCGGCGGGTACCTTAGCAATATCCCATACATCCAACGCCTCCATATGTTTCAATTCTTCAGAGATGGCCATCCTCCAAGAATTTTTATCATCTGATTTCATAGCCTGCTTGTAAGTATTAGGTATTCCTACTGTACAAAAGTCAGGCACACCAGAGGCAACAAAATCAACCATAGCTTCCTGCTCCTGTACTAGTACTTCATCTTTAAAATCCCCCAGCCGTAAATTGAGCATGGATGCTAAACAAATATCTACTGGTGCAGTAGGTTTGGATGTAGGATGGCTAAGGAAAGTTGCCACCGCGGATGAAATGAACAAGTTACTGCTGGGGACCCAGAAATACCATCCTTTCGAGTCAGGTAGGAAAGCCACAACTTTAGCCTGTACCGCACAATCATCCAATTTCCTCTGTTTTTTGACCAGGATGTGTACAAACGCTGTATTGCCAAAAACTCTGGCGAGGTCCAGGCTGGGTTTTTTGCCAAAAATGCGTTCAAAAGGCGAGACCGATCCACTGGCTTTGTTGGGGATCCAATTCAATAGGTGACTGGCCCATGCAAAAGCAAAGGCCCAAAAGGACTTATTGAGGCCACTGCCGGCAAGGATAGTGCGGCCCATGTCTTGAAGGGTCCTGTTGAAACGTTTGACGGAGCTGTTTTGATAATGATGATACACAATAGCGCACTCCGTTTTTATACCCTTCATACATAAAACAGATGTCAGGGTGGAATTATTAAATTCCCCCCCATTATCAGAGCGAAGGATTTTAAGATGCAACCCCGTATGTCTTTCCATTCTAGTGATACAGTCCATTAGCTGGCAACTGGCTTCTGATTTCAGCTGTAAGATCTTAATCTCATTATACCCACTCCCTATGCAATGCGCGTGAGGGAGAAGGAAGTAACCACTTCCAAGTCAAGAAATTCAAAGTACATGAAGCCCAAACGGTAGAGAGAAAGGAAATAGACAAACAGTCTTGGACGGTGTTGTAAGCGATCTTGTGGCCAGAGATTCGTAGTGCGGCGGCCAATATCAAAGTATGCCCTGCTCGTTCACAGTACAATACACCATCAATCTCAATGACCATTGAACTTGGTCCACATAAAGTCATTGTACCGGTGGCTGTGACAACACTTGGGGCAACGTCAGTGGCTACACGGAGGGGAATAATTTTTCTAGACAGTAATTTAAAGTTGGAGAGAACAGACTTGTCACCGGTGATATGGTGTGTAGCACCGGTGTCAAAAATGATTTTGGGAAGAGCAGATGAGGAAGCAGTTGCCATGCTGACCTCCGGTGCGGGTTCATGATTTTAGTCCATGGCATTACCGACGTTTTCATCATGAGACACCTCAACCTGAGCAGCTTTTACCTTGGGCTTACCTCAAAAGTCTTTGGTTGGTCCCCGGTAATTGGGATGGTAGGAATCAGCTGGTCTGCCGGCTCCAAGAGGTTGTTGCACAGGGAAAGCAGGGTAAGTGGTACAATGGTGGATTGGTGGGGTGATGATAGGATAGTGGGCCTGGAAAGTGTTTGGATTGGCAGAGACTGTCTGATGATTTGCTTTCTGGTTAGGGGCGGGCTCCGTGCAGTCGGCAATTTGATGGGTGCTCACCAACATCTGAAACAGAACCGAGATTTGTTGTCCTGTCGTCTTTCAGGCCGACCGGACAAGCCGTACACATTCCCGGGAAACCTTTCAACCAAGGCAGATCTCATATCCCCATGACTTACCATCATTCCCCCCGGAGCTTGATCCTTACAAAAGGACTTCAATCGGGATGCCAGGCGGGATTGACTGTCCGCCAAGAGATCAATCATCCGGCTAAAGGATGGGACAGCATTGTTTTGCCAAGACATCTCCATGACGATTTTTTGATCTAAATCCGTTCAGAGTTTGGAACCGTGGGGAACACAGGATTGTAGGATGAGGCCCAGGAGAGTGTCCTTTGAGAGAGAGATACCGGACGCCAGAAAATCTTCAAATCTTGAACGGACCACCAAGGATAACTCATTTGCATTAGTTTCAGAGGAAATATCAATGTCGAATACGTCATTCCAGCGGGATAATTGAGAAGTTCTACTTATGGAACCAAACCGGCTTTTCAGAGCAAGCAACATGTCATGACTTTTGCCAAAGTTGTATAGGTCGAATTGAATAGAGGAATTGACCGAACCAAGTAAGATGCTCCTAGCAGCACGCTCCAACGGGTGGCCAGTTTGATTGGAGAGATAGAAATGTTTGTCTCATAGATAGGAGAAAGCAATCTCAACCAGCTCGCGATGCCAGATCCTGAAGTTGGTACCATCAGGCCATAAGTAGCACAAAGAAAACCGCGCCGTTGCATCCCAAACGAGAGATGCTTCTGCACAATGGTCTGAAGTCAAGGTATGTTTGATGTCAGAGTGGGGCGGAGCAGAACGTTGCAGGTTGGAGTGGGGAGGAGGGCGGTGGAAGATTGTGGTAGGGGAAGGGATAGTATCATTTCCCTCGTCATCAGATGCCTGGCGCAACTCAGAATGGCGACAGGTAGTGGATTGGGTGATGACACGGGGTGGGGATTGTTGAACAGACATGTTTGGAAAATGTAAGAGGAAAAATGCTACAGAAATATATGTACTAGAAAGTGGAAGGGGAATGAGTAAGAAAGAAACTGGTTGTAAAAAATGATATGATGGAAGATGATGAGAGCGGGTATAGAGAAGGAATATAAGGTTGGGTTTTTATAGTAGAATTATGTCTTGACAGAGGCGTATTCACAAGGATGTGGGAGGGAAAAAAATTAAGCACCACACAGGTTGCTTTGGGCAAGAGAGGACTGAGCACCACACAGGTTGCTTCGGGGGATGCCACACAGGCAATAGAGAAAAAAAAGGATCCACACAGGAGGGAAGATGCCACACAGGCTTTACAAATATTGACCCACACAGGGAAGACGGAAGAAGTTAAAAGGTAGCAAATCTAGTTTGTTAAACGAGTAATTAGCAAGAGGCTCATAACCTAAAGAATCCAAGTATGGATATATTTGGATTAAACTAAATAAATCGTAGATTGCATAGAGAGAGAAGAAACATTATACTGTAAATACATCTTGTTTTATAGTATATGTTTTATGTAACTAAATGATGGATTATTATTTAGTGTGAGAAAAATGTACAAGCTAGTCGAGAATGTCATTTATGACGTAAATGTAGTTGTGAATGATTGTTTATGTAAATGATTATGTAATGGACTACAACGATCTCTTTTTATCATCTCAATAGAGCATATTCCTTACAATATTGAATTATGGTCATGGTTAGCACATTCACCACGGACGAAAAGTACGGACTTCAAGTCGTGCACCAGGACGACTTGAAGTCGTGTATTTTCAATTCAGTAGCAGACGTATTCGTCTGCAAGGCGACTTAGCACCCAAGAGTCAATCGGATCCAAGCCGCCTTGCAAACGTCCTGTGAGCCAGGTCGTCGCCAAGGCGGATTGGAATCCGCCGTGGAGACGACTTGCAGTCAGCTCTGAAGCCGACTTGAAAACGTCTGGCGGCAAGGAGCCGACTTCAAAACGTGTGCTGGCCGAGAGCCAAGCCGCAAAACTGCAAGGGCTGGGCTCGAACCGCGAACCTATGCCGACGAGAGGGGAACGAGATCTCTTGCTGCTGTGATAGCAGTAATTGTCTTCATACCAACTTTTTAACAATGTGATTTTCAAATCAAAAATGACAAATCAGCCTGCAAACCACTTCAGTGGTTTGCAGCTTCTTAACCAATCTCGACAAGTCTTCCATATCCAAGATTTCCAAATATCTCTGGCTCAACCAGATGTTGGTTGAGCCGGAGATGGAAACATGATGGGATGTGGGTCTCCAATCTAAAGTAGACTTGCAAAGTCGACTTTAGATTGGAGTCCCGGTCGACCTGAGAAGCATGTTTAGTTTCTAAGTCGACCTGAGAACCTGTTCGGGTTTTCCAGGCGTCTTGAGAACCGTTACAGGTTTCCAAGCCGACTTGGAAACCAGAAAGGGTCCTCAAGGCGCCTTGAAAACCCGAACAGGTTCTCAGGTCGACTTGAGGACCGAGAAAAATCGAAGGGTTTTCGACCCAAACTTTAAAATGGATTTGAAGTCGCCTTCAAAACCATAACTCGTTTTGAAGACGACTTCGGATTTGGAGTCGACTTGAAGACGAAAAAACTCAATTGGAGCAGACGTATTCGTCTTCAAGTCGACCGGGTTTGTGTTGAGGGTGCACCCGTGGTGTTGGTCAGCTTATCTTGTGGTGGTCAGAGTTCAACTGGAAATCAATACCTGTAAAATAATAGAGATGTGCTAGTTTCAATTATGTACAACCTCAAAAAAAGACGAATCTGGGTTTATAATTGCTTCTTAAAATAACCCATTTCTGGACTCAAAGCCTCCGTTCGGCGCACATTTCAGGTTGCTAATTTCCTGATCAAGGCAATCCTACTCGGACCGTCCGACATCGGTTGCTGACACATCCATATTGTGATTGCGAGGGTGACCTGATCTTCGATCACAACCGGCATTTTGCTGGTCACCTTGAATTATCATACTTCAACTTATGTGAAGTGGTTGTGCGATCACGGAATAGACACTTGCCTGTATACTATAGCACACGCGGGTAACACAATTTGGGGATTTCCCATATCAATCATTACAAGGATGACATCTACTTGAGTTGCGAGGAGTACTTGTTCCAACAACTCCAGTCTGGTAGGAAGGATGCTATGTAACTATGTAAATCATCTTGAGGTACGATTGTAGCTGATTGTAGGAAGGATGCTACATGAATATATAAATCGTCTTGAGGTACGATTGCAGCTCGTTGATAAGTTTAAACATTTCAAATATATATATCTCATGTTGGAATTCGTACAATAGAGGGTATATCAAAGCTAGCTAGAGTCCATTAAACGGAACAGGTGGTTGAACTCCCATTGGTGGTAACACTGTCCCCGGAGAGGCTACATTTACGGTCACAGGGGACAAAATGAGGGTAATGGGAATCGTGGAGTGGACTAGCATAACGTTTCTCAGGGCCCCGAACATGGACTGTGACCGAGCCGTGGTTGGATTCTGGGATGGGGCTCGTAGAAACCACTGTCTTTGGTGTCTGGACGTCTCGTGGCGAATTCGTTCTTTTATCTAGGGGTGGAGCCGACAGAGTTGTGTTTCCAGTGTATGAGCAAGGCGACTCGAACTTTCTTTGTCGTACTTGTTCCGCGCGACGCACGCTCTCTTCGACCGAAACTTCCTTGGAGCCAGAACACGCTTTGACCATCAGATGCCGCTTGAGTGCGTCCTTCCTGGAGAATCCTTTTTCGCACCATCCGCATGGGAATGCTGTAGACAGACGAAAAACATCAACGGCGGTTTCTCAAGAGAAATCACGAGAAATAGCACTCCATAAGCTAACTACTTGGAGAATATTATCCGAGCAGTTAATATACGCAGTGTAGGCTCAGAAACTCCTTACGTTTTACTTCCAGATGGATCCGGGTGTGTCGCTTAAGGTCGTGATTTCTGTTGAACCTAGCACCACATTTTTCACAAATGAAAGGTCTTTCGGGTGGTAGGGTCGAATGGGGCACTGGGCAGCTGTAAGGTGATGTGGTGTTCCCAGGGTAAACGGCTTGAGGGTACAAGATTTTGTGTGAACTTGAGCGACATCCGTTGTATCCGAAATCGGCGAGTGAGTTATAATCTGACACTGCCGCATAGCCATACTCTGGGTGATAAGGGGCGTGCGGCCCAGGAAGGCGATAAGGGTGCGAGGATGCTCGATGATTGAGACGTAGGCAATGGGAAAGATCACACTCACGCCCATACATGACTTCTGCAGTGGGGCTGCGACTTTGGTCGTAGGCGGGCTGACAGAGCCATGTCGATTGCGGATTCTCCTGCCGTGAATTTAAAAGGGGAGGCAATTGCACTAATGACGGTACTGGACAGGGAAGTGATTCGGAAGATGGAGTGACATGCAGCGCATGTGCTAGGTGGGAAGGTGCACTTTGAACGGGCGGCGTGTTGGGTGTAGCAGTTATGCTTGAGGCAGTGAAAGCTAGGAAGTGATAGTTGTCATAGTGCTCATATTTGACTGGTGATTCGTATTTAATTGCAGTATCTTCGTGCTTATGGACGGCTTGGTACTCGGCCGGCGAGGGTTCGGGCTCACCATACGTCGGAGACCCATCAGGATACGAAGGGTACAAAAAGCTTTCGGGGTTGGAGTCTGATGAAAGATGTTTGCAAGTCAGGTTCCAATTCGTCTCACGTCATAGGCTTGAAACCGCGCCGCGTTTAGGCTGAAACTTCAAGCCACAGCTTGGTAAGGATACCCTAGCCATGACCGCGTAGATAGGAGGTCACTCACGCTGCAGCGTCGGTTTGATGTCATCTGCATACTGGAGGTTTGGCTCGGCAAAACTAGCTTGGCGTGCAGCGGATGTCATGGAACCTATGTAGTGCAAGGGATGATACACAGAGGCGTTCAAGGCGTTGGAAAGTGTGGTCTTGGATCGGGGATAGCAAGGTATGATATATAAGGTGATGTCGGGAAAATTGTTACGGTGTTTGGCGCCGGCAACGTGAAAAGACCAGACCGGGGGGGTAGGTGTGAATGAGTAATATCTTACCGAGGCACGTAGCAGCGTGTCACCAGTAAATTTGAAAGGGAGAATGAGAGATATGCTGCGTTGATGGCTAAAAGGAGTCCTGGCTTTAAATTTTGATCAGGTTTGATTGACACAAGTTGGGGCTTAAGCGTGACCAAACAATTGTTGTGAATGCCTCCTGTTCAGTTGACTTGTCTATTTTTTTAGGGTATGCAGACACCTAGATGAGCTCTGCGGATTGGAAAAAGGGTGCACTATGACGCTCGCCCGTGGTGGACGGATCTTCTCATTCTTCTGGTTTGTTGCATGTATAAAAAACATTTGAACAACTGGTTCAAGTTAACTTTTGTTCTGAGCGAAAATGTATTTATACCACATGCGGTTCTACACTGCCATTGGATGGAAGTGCTTTCTTATTAATATCAATGAGGAAGAAATCAGGAGGAAATTGGATCACGCCAGATACAGTGGAATGAAGAATCGGACAGTACATAGAATCTGTTATCCAATGGAATTTGAATCGTATTACTACAGTCAACACATGGTCTAATGTATGTTCTGCAGATACCGATAAAATACCACAACAAGCTGAACTGTGGTGACACCAATTTGTGGGGCGTGCGTGCCTGGACTTCTGCCGGATGAAAAACAAGGGACCTCAGGCAAGATACACATCACCTGATCGGTCCCCAATATGTAGAAGGGACACCCAAGTCTCAAGCCACACTTGGTGTATTTTGCATGTCGGAAGAATACAGACTTCATACAGACTTCATACAGACTTCATACAGATCACTGCAGAGGAATAATAACCACAAAGCACATATTGAGCTGTTGTGTACATATTTATGTGACTAGATGGAGCTCCGATTGACCCGCCTTGGACGCGCTCACAGTCCCACTCTAAGATGATCGTGCGTATTGATTACCTTGAATCGGTAACGAGCTTATCAAAGCCCTTCGAGGTATGAAGAGGCCGGCAATCAATGCTTCAACCCTCTTGGAAAGACTTGAAGTACAGAAATCGGGGCGAATCAGGAAAATGCCAGTTTCCCCGACGTGTTTAGGTTGTGAACACGTAGTGGTTGTAGGAGCATCTCCAGCAGAGATGCGACCGCGCGACTTTTTGCTAAACTTAGCAGGTCGCGCTGTACTTTCCAAGTGTAACTGGACGCTTCTTAGGTGTAGCACGCTCAGCCCAATGGGCTTTCCTTTTACAAGCATTCCACCTTATCACAGCTTTTACTTTATCTTCTATTGCTTTTGTGTTCCCGTCTATCAGCTCAGCCAGATCTTTACTCAACCTTGTATTAGTCTGATTATTCTTCCTTTGCTGGTACTGATTTTGACGCTGATTGAAAGCAATCTGCGCATGCTCTGCATGTTCCAATGACTGTAGCTTGGGTAGTTGGGGCTCGTCAATATCCAGATTGGATGCTTGAATAACACTGGACTCATGTGACAGGTTTTGTGACACTTCTGGAGATGGCTGAGTTGAGAGCATACAAAGGCTAGCTATGGCCATCCTCTCAACATTCACTTGTGCAAGTACATATTTTTGATTGTTTTACTTGCACAAGTACAGGATCTTAATTGAGCAGAGTGAACCGGCTTTGACCTCAGACGGGGAATGTATCACTCCTGCTATATTAAAAGTAACTGCAAAATACCTAACTGGTGTCACCCTCATCACAAATCCTAATTAATGATGAGGATGAATGTCAGCCTACGTGATGCCAAGGAAGAACCCTTCTAGCTACACGTGGTGCAAAATATGAGTTGATAGAGTAGAATACTCTGGGAGGTAAAGATAAGGCCTAATTCCATCTTTGGGTTTTTTTCATTTTTTTTGTTTTCAAAAACAAATTGTTTTTCCATGTGGCTTTTGGCTTATAAAAAAACACTCCACTGTGGCTTTCTGAGCTGTCAACTTGGCCATCCCCCCTGTTAGCTAAAATTTAGGAATATTTCCTTATGTTGATGTCTAATTTATTTTTATTGAAATGCCTATGATGTTGAATGATGGATCTTGGGACAATACTGTTGTGGAATCCTTATTTGAATCATCAGAGTCATTGAAATACTAATGTAAAAGCATCAAAGCCACAAAACAAGACATAATTGCTATACTCCTGCAAGTATAGCACTAAACTAACAGTTGGTGTAGCGCCAAACTAACAGTTAGCTCACCACAAAAGGGCACTATTCTAACAGTTAGCGTAGGTGACAAGAGCGCCATGCTAATGGTTTGCTTAGCTCAAAAGAACGCTACGCTAACAGGTAGTGTAGCTGACAAGAGCACTACGCTAACAGTTAGTGTAGCTGACAAGAGCACTACACTAACAGTTAGCATAGTGTTTGTTCCAGCTAACACCGCTAAAAATAAGCTAACAGGGAATTTCTGTAGTGTTAATTTTTTTTTGGATGTTGCTAATGCTACGCTACCTGCTATTTTTCTGCTGAACTTTTTTAGCGTTAGCTGAAAAAATCTTCAGCTAACAGTAACTTTGTGTTAGTATAGCAAAAAAAGCTAACATTACGCTATGCTACAGCTAATGTTAGCGTAGCAGGCCCACTGTTGCTTATGACATCATCTGAATTTGATGTCCAAGCTTTCCTCTCTTTTTACAACCTTAAAGAAAAACTCCTGTCATTTTGACAATTCTTTTCCTTCAAGGAACTCATGAATAATACATTTAACTTATACATTGAAATTCATCCTTCACCTTATCCTTCACATTGTCAAACTCCTAAAAACTCCTCAACTCATCCTATTGTTGACTCTTATTTATAGTCTTAAACTCATTCTATTGTCAACTTTCATTCTATAGTATTCAACTCACCATATCAACGACTCTCAAGATTCAGTTGTCTTCAATCCTTCTCATTGTTGACTCTCAACTGTCCTCAACGTCTCCTGTTGACACATTCCAACATCACTGTCCTCAAAATATCCTATCATCCAATCATCTCTATGAATTTTTCAGCTTCCATCCCTTCAATAGTATGTATATGATATACTATCTTTTCCTTCTCACAAAACCTGAACAATTAAGCTTAATTTCCTTTGTAGTTCCTTTATTTTCTTTCCTTCTTCTCTCCCACTTCTCCAATAAATCCTGTTGTCACATTTTATTTTTGTGTTTGCCTTAAGGTACTTTTTCTTTCTTCATCTTTGTTTGCCTTGTATTTTTATTTGTTCTGCTTCATTTTTCTGAATTAAATACATTCCTTAAGCTTCTGAAAAACTCACACAAACAACTTCTTGAATGCCAGCCAGTCTTGAGCCCACCATCAGTTTAATTGGCCCTGTCATCCAAACTCTACCTCCAAGCTAATGCAAGTCATCCCAGAGGTTTTAGATCTCAAGAGCTTGGTCAAACAAGAATAGAAAAAAAGAACCAACATGCTTTTAAGAATTTGTGAATTCAACAACACACAATCCATAGGTTTAATCGTGTTGTAAGATGAAAGGACACAAGACCATCAGGCCAACAGATTCAACAGCCAGCAGCATATGGAGTCAATGGATTGATCTATCCATGCTCCTCCTCCAAGTACAGAACTGGCCATAAGCTTGGAAAATTTGGTGTTAGCCCCACACCCAATAAAAATCTGCTACCTTTAGCATCTTGAACTCCAGAACATGTTATTCTTCACACACCAAGTCACCAAGGTGGGAAACTAGATTCATACCTGCTCAAACAACATCAGTCATATAACAGTAATACCTGTTTTGTCAACTGTCTGTACTCTATTCCACTAATTGTGGCGTGTACAGAGAGGAATAAAAGAAGATTTTACACTTTTAAAGTGTAATTAAAGGATTATAAGCTTAAAATATATTTACTATAGTGTAAAGAGACTTAAGTAACAAATAAACAGGTTCTAAATTCCTGCTACCAGACTCCTGTTGGAAAGAAAGTTCCACAGAATGGTTAACCAGATTATGACACGGTTCTTCCAATAGAATTAAGTAATATTGATTTATTGGGGGGGGTTTTGAGGAAAATTAACTAATAAGGTAGTTATAAGGGAAAAGGCCAGTCCTCCTTATTTACAGGAGAAGGTGAGCGCCTTGGTAGCTTATAATGAGTTATCTAAGTAGGGGGTAAAGTTGATGGGGGAGGTTATCTTCAATTTAGTGAAGAAAACCTCTCCTTAAATAATAAAATAATTATTCTTTCACATACTCGTTGGGAGAAGTGATCAGAGTAAGATCACCAGGGGGAATTGGTCACCCTTTTTGTGATCAGATGTGAAATATGGTGTCATTTCTAATTAAAATGACCCCATAAATATTTCACATTAGTGGGTATCAAATATGACCAAATCCACCATTATCTAATCCACTGGTTTTGAAAATCCACCATTTTTAAAAACCATGGATATCTATGTAAAAAGGTTCAGAATTCTCAAAAGTGTAATTTTGTGGAAAAACCCAATTGACTGGTTTTAATTGTGGATTTGTTCATATTTGATACCCCCTATTAGGGGGTATCAAATATCACCAAATCCACAATTAAAACCAGTCAATTAGGTTTTTCCACAAAATTTCACTTTTGAGAGTTTTGAATCATTTTATATTGATATCCATAGTTTTTAAAAATGGTGGATTTTCAAAACCAGTTGATTAGATAATGGTGGATTTGGTCATATTTGATACCCCCTATTAACTATATTTAGTGTAAATATGTATTTCAGCAGTAATTATTTATTTCACTAAGAAATACATGTGAATAAATTATCTAGGGACCAGAGGTTGAAACAGCGCTTGCCCTGAAGGATAATTGATTTAAAATCACATGTACTATGTATATAATACATAATACATAAACTATTTACTTAAATATATATGTAATCTTATAGTATATATTACTATGGGGTATGCTGGGATTTTCCAGGATTTTCATGGAAAAAGCTATACCAATAAATGGTTCCTTATCCATTTATTGCGTGTTTGAAAATTTATTTGCCAAGGATTTCCTCACTGCCAGCATGGTTGTATCAGATTCCCAAATCTGGCATTACATCAGTTGAAAAAATCTGATATTATATCAGACAAGACTGGTATTGTATCTACCAAAACTGATATTATATCTACCTTGCCTGATGTAATGTCTATCATGACAGATATTGCATCAGTTGATGCAATTAAATATCAACATCCCTGACTTTATATCATTTTTTTGCATCTGACATAACATTTTGGCCCATGGGTATTACATCAGATGGAAAAATCTGAGATCAAGTCAGTCATGTTGATATTAAATAGTTTCAACTGATTTAATATCCCTGATGATAGACATAATATCACAATAGGTAGATATAATATTAGTTGTGGTAGATACAATACCAGCTTTGTCTGATATGATAAAAGATTTTTTCAACTGATGTAATGCCAGATTTGAGAATCTGATACAATAATCTTTGCAGTGCCTTTAATTAAATTTCCTTTATTTTTGATAAAAAATAGAAATAATTTATATAGTTTTATTACTATCATCTGAATGTGTTCATGAGTGTGGCTTGAACACAGAGACTTATGTATCAGTCAGATATTTATAAGCCTTTTCCTAACTGTGAGACTATTATACAAATTGTTGCAAAAGTCAATTCTAATTTCTATTTCAATCAGAAAGTCAAGTAAAATAAATAAATAAAATAAAATAAAAAATAATACAATTAAGGAATTATTATTTATTCAGCTTGCAGTTTCAAGTTTTGCATGTTGTATGTAATATATTGGTGGCTGACATGTTTTATCAGAACTGTTTGTTTTATGATAACTGGTGGTTTTATCAGAACTATTTGTGTTATTGGAACTGTTAGTTTTGTCTGCCAAGACTTAAGGCAGAATTCAGCCCATAGCTAACTAGACCTTTGATAAAAAAATGGAAAGAATTGAGTCTTTAGAGGAACTTCAAATTGCAACTAGAAGCAGTAATATATAATCAGGATATCCCCTTTCAAAGAGCTTAGCCAGTCAGTTGGTCAAGCCAGAAAAGGGATTACCACCAGTGTGGAGCAATTCAAGAGCACTAGTACTGGTTCTAGCATTGCGCCAGCCAAAAACTCCCCCTTTTCCTATAAAACAAAAGAGTTTTAAATGTGTTGACCAATATAAAACAACTGGGATAATCTACTTGTGCTCCATGCATGACCACTAGGATTTCTGGCCAAATCAAAGGCTTTGAGATCTCACCAACCAGCTGCCATCTTAGCTATGGCTCAGAACCCCAATCATCCTCTCAATCAGAACCCAATTCCCAAACCATTGGATATTTTTCATGAGAAATTGGAGCTTGAGAGCAAAATGCTGAACAAACAACCAGCTCAAAATTAGGACATCTGATCCATTCATGTTTTTCCACCAACATTTCAAGTCAGCAAACAAGATAAATAATTTCCACACAACTGCTACCAATAACAGAAGAGCCTTTGGACCATCAACACCTGTTTCAAGACCAGATGTACCAGGTTCATATCCATTCTTCCAGTCACCACCACCTGTCTGTGTCACTGTAGCCTCACCCAATCTAACTCTTCATGTGTTTGGTTAGATCTAATCTTCTGACTGCCTTTTGAAGCCAATGTAGGTGTCCCTGGAGGAATCAGAGCTAGTAAAGTTCTATCACTATGCTCAACAGACTTTCCTGCATGTTTGCAAACTTGCAAAGAGTTGAACTCAAGATAAATGGAACTGATTTTGTGACCAGAAGCAAACACCTCATTCCCAATGTCTATATATATAAAAATTGTTTGAATTTGTCATATAAGCTTGTTCAATTGCTTGTAAGTTCAGCGGATCATAAGCTGAGTGCTTTGGGCATTAAGAAAGTTTCCACATACTTGGAAAGAGTTGCTACCCTTGAATCAACTATCTTCCCAGGAACAACCAGATTTTCCCTTCTGCTTCATATCCTAATCATTCAAAAGGTGGATCCTGAGTGGCACCCTCCTGCTTGCTATATATTTCCAGCCAAACAGATTATTAAAACACAATTTCTTATTACTCATGATAGAATCTTGGTTTCATAATTGTTTGGACATTGATAAATTTAGGCCCACAAGTAATTAGAAAAAAGACAATGACTAAAACACCAATATTTATGTTGAATACTTTGATGTCAATTGCTAAGTCTTTTCTGAGATAACACGTGGACAGAACTGTCATTTGGGTAGTGACATGAAATTAATCCATCCATTTGGCTACTAAAACAAACTCTCACACCAGTAAGCTAGCTGCACTACAGAGCCATCACATTGGCTTCTAAGAAGAGTGCCATTTTTTTGAAACAGTGATGATTCTCTTCTGCATGAAGAATATTATTTGAAAGATTTAATATTGAATAAATGAATATAGAAAGAAAAGACCAGTGTACAATTTCCATTAACCTACATATAAATTCTCATCTAAGTTTCCCTTTTTGAAGGAAATTAATTTTTGTAATTATCAGTACTCATGAATACATTTTACCATCTATTGGAGCTGTTTTCCAAGAAAAAAAAGGCTGCTTTTCAAATTCCTTCTGACCTATTCAGAAAAACTCTAATATCTTTCAGAAACTCTGCAATAGATTCTAAGTTCATTTTTGTGATAAATGGGAAATTGGAAGAATAATTCTATCAAAATGTCCCTGATTGATATTCTCCTGTATGGATTTTAAATATTAATAACCTACCAACGGTGGGCCTGCTACGCTAACAATAGCTGTAGTGTAGCTTAATGGTAGATTTTGTTGCTACTCTAACACAAAGTTACTGTTAGCTGAAGCTTTGTCAGCTAACGCTAAAACAATTTTGTCAAAAAAAAAATAGCGGGTAGCGTAGCGTTAGCGACTTCAAAAAAAAAAAGTTAACGCTACAGGAATTACCTGTTAGCTGATTTGTAGCTGTGTTAGCTGGAACAAACGCTACACTAACTGTTGGCGTAGCACTCTTGTCAGCTACGCTAACTGTTAGCGTAGCACTCTTTTCAGCTACGCTAAATGTTAGTGTAGCGCCCTGCTCAGCTATACCACTCACCCATGGTGAACCAGAAGAGGCTGTCCTAAATCAATATTAAGGAGTAAAGAAAAAAAAAAAACAAGTCCACTGAATAAGGATAATATGAAGGCGTTCAGATAGCAATTGTCAGCTTTCTGTACTCTACTCCACTTATTGTGGCGTGTACAGTAAGGACTAAAAGAAGAATATTACACTTATAAAGTGTAATGAACAGATTTGCCAATAAGAACAATTACTTAAAGTGTTATAAAACACTAAGTATCAAATAAAAACAGGTTATGACCCTGCTGCCAAAACTTCAGTTATGGGAATAAATCCTCTGAAGGGCTAACCAGACTTGAACGCGGTTTTTTCAATTAATTAAAGGTATTTTAATTAATTGGGGAGGGTTTGTTTTGAAGAATTTTAACTAATTTAGATAGTATATAAATAAAGGCCAGTCCTCCTTACTTACAGGAGAAGGGCTTATAATAAGTTATCTGGTGTATGTTAAAATTGATGGGGGGAGGATATCTTCAATTTGGTGAAGAAACCTCCTCCTTAAATAATAAAATATTTGTATTAATCCCTCTGCAATTTAATTGACAGTGGGGATTGGGGCAATGTTGACAGGTGATTCTGATCAGCCTGTTCGTGGTAAGAAGGGAAGCATGGTGTCATTTTTAATTAAAATGATGCCATGTTTATTTCACATTAATTAAATTAATTTAATGTTTATTTTTCTTAATTAAACTAAATAATATTTAATCACATGTACATGTAACTTCCTTTGGGGTTAGAGCTTGGAAAAGCGCTTGCTCTGGAGAGTTAAACATGTGGGATTTAATTTATAAGTCATTACTGCATAATTAATATACTTTACATAAAGATTTACCCTTATTTATATGTAATTTTATACTATAAATTACTATGGGTTAATCTTGGATCTTCCAGGATTTTCAAGAAGAAAACTATGCCAATAAATGGTTCTTTATCCATTTATTGCATGTTTGAAAATTAATTTTCCAAAGATTTTCATTAATTAAATTATAACTTAATTTTAGTAAAAAATAGATGTAATTTAAATAAATGATTTTTATTCAATGTGGTCATGAGTGTGGCTTGAACTCAGGTCCTTATGTCAATAATGTTATTTCTGAACCAGTCTCTAACTGTTAGACTATTAGACTACTTGATAAAATGATAAGGTCTAAATTCCCCTTTGTTCATACTATAAAAAATAATAAATAAAGAATAATAATAATTATTCAAGCTTGCAGTTTTCAAGTATTACATGTTACATTATTACATGTTACATAATACATGTAATATCTTGGTGGCTGACACTCGCCCACACTAAGAAAAAGAGAAAAAAGGCTAATGTCTTTTTTCTACTCTATAGCTTCTAAGTAGAGAATCATTATTAATATCTTTAGCTTCCAACCATTTATCTTTGTCTGCTAAAGAGTTCTTAAATCTGACAAGGTATTGTTTAATACTCTGATTATTTTTCATAATTCTTCTATCATTAATGATTTTGAGAGGAATTAGATTTTCCTCATCTATGATAGGTGGAATGGGTGTATTTTTCTTAACAGGGACATTGTTATTGTCTTTATCAGAAGTGATATATTTCTTAAGAAGACTAATCGGAAAAGTTGGATGTTTCCTATGGAATGGTTCTGTCAGTATTTATTACACTGCATTTGGGCCATTGTCAGCCTCTGTGATGCCAAGGAGTAATCCTTCTAGCTACACAAGGTGCAAAATAAAAGATAAAGAGCAATATAAAGCTCTGGGAGGATTTATAAGAGGTAATACCAATAAGGATATGAGGTATGAGGGGTAAAAGATAATTAATTATATTAAATAAATTTAATATAATTAAAATTATGAGGGGCCTGATAAATCAGGGGTTGTTTAATCCCTCACAGGTATCTTGCAAGCAGAGGATTTAGGTACCTGAACACACTGGGGCCTGTAAACAGGGGTGGTTTAAGTCCCAGATAAAAGATGGGGGAGAATCTCAAGAGAAAGGTTTATCTACTTACTAGTAATAAATTACCTTTAACAGACTTGAGGTTCTTCCAGGGGGAAATTGGGCAGTTGGAAGCGCTTGGACAGGGTGTTGGAAGAGCTGGGTGGACACTGGGCAATTTCAGGGGAGTAAGAAGGGGCTAAAGAACAGATACTAGGACCTTACCAGACAGAATAACAATTGTAAAAGCTATGTAAGTGGGTACAGGTGGTAGTATATATATTAAAGCATGATCCTCCAAAATACAGGGGGAACAAAGGCTCCTTAAATGCCTTTCTGGAGCCCTGATGGCGAAACACAAGGTGTATTTTTAGCTATGGGAACATTTGAAAGGAAGGTGTTAAGATTTAATACAAATGCATGTAGTTGTTTAATCAAATTTCCATATGTACAGGCTGTCTACTATGGGTACAGCCTGTCCAAGCTCTTTTGCTGGCATCTTGAGGCGCTTCTGAACCTCTGACAAGGTTTTTTAGATGTGTTGATCAAAGGTTTTAATTACATGTCAAAATGTATTGATTAAATGTCACATGTACCTGTTGATCACATTTGTCAGAGTTTAATTGTTTCGTATTGTGTATAATGTGAAATACATGTATTTGTTTGTTCTGTGGGCGCTTCAAGAGCTTCTTGTTTGATCCCTGTCATGCAGGCTCTTTGGGAATGCATGACTGCAGAGATCTGTCAATCAATAATTTCCCACTAAGGATGTAATATATTTATTTTGAACAGTTGTTCAATAGTTATTTTCAGAAGGTTCTCATGTTATTTCCTTCCTCTGGTTCGTGGTCTTTGTCCCTCTGAATCATCCTTAGTGTATTTAGTATTTAATTAAAATAAACTAAATAAATAAATAGATAATATAGTACATTATATACTTATATTATTAGTGTCATATGTATTTATTTCATTATGTTCTTATTTAAATACATTGTTATTTCGTGGTTTTGTACATGTATTTATGGTTTTTATTCTGTATTTTTAATGTATAATAATTAATTCAGCGCTTTTAGTGGTAATATTCTTTCAAGTTGTTTTACTACTAGAAGTTTTAAGTTATCTGGGGTACTTTGGCTGAAGTGCCCTAGGTTATTTTACACGCTCTTTAAGATTATGAAATAATATTTCCACTTATCTTATTATTTACTAACATATTCATTGTTTTATACTTATTACTGTATTTATCTATTTATTATTAATTTACTATGTAATAATGTATTTATTATTTACATATTGCTTTTTTATGTTGCTTTATCTTATTATTATTCTTTTATTACCTTTTATTAAACGAGTAATACTATAATTTTTATTTTATGTTTATTTTTGTTCTAGTCAGGTTGTCTCTGAGCTAGTAGCAAGCTGACAGCCATGGAAAGCTTTTACTACAAAGGGACCAATAAAGGAATCTCTAAGTGTCACGCTCTGTGATGCCAAGGACTGATAACCTTCTAGCTACACAAGGTGCAAGACTCAAAATAATATTGAATAAATTATTCTAGAGGATTTTAATCTTTTTATTAATATTAAAAGATTATAAATTTAATTGGGAGGGGCCTGCAAGCAGGGGTGTTTTGGGTGCCCTCCAAAGGTGTTCGTGATAATGCACAGGAACTTTGTAACCTTTTACACTGGGGCCTGCAAGCAGGGGTGTTTAAGTGCCCAGTAAAAATAGTGGATAAGAAAGGGCCACAACTCCTAGTGAAACAAGACTTACTGTAGGCTTTAAGAGGAGGAGGGGGGGCTTTCTTAAGGTAAACTGGACAGCTGGAAGCGGTTGGAAAGGTGGGCTTGATGACTGGACAGAGTTGGGTTTGAGGAAAAGAGGCTTTGAAGTCTTGAAGACTGATTTACTGGGCAGGACACTAGTAAGCTGGACTGGTGGAATGCTGATGGTAAATATGATAAAGCTGGGGAATCAAAATACAGGGGGAAGAAAGGGCCTCTTAAATGCCTTTATGGAGCCCTGATGGCGAAACATCAAGTGTTATTTTGGCTATGGGAACACTACAAGGAAGGAGTTATCCTTAGTAGAAATAAATGATGTAATTTATCAAATTATTACATGTACAGGCTGTCAATAATTAATACAGTCTGTCAGTCATCTGTAGACATCATCTGAGGGCGCTTCAAGAGCTCTTAGTTTGATGTACAACATGTATTTATCACTTGATCAATAGAATAAAAAAGTAATAATCAAATTATAATACAGAATCTTATTTCTGTTTAATTTGGTTATTTCATATATAAAGTTCTGTACCATGAGAGCTCTTGTCAAACCTGCATAGTGAGCGCTTTAACAGCTTTCCATTTGATTATTTGACAAGCAAAACATCCTGGGAAAAGTGTCAACATTTATTATTTTCCCGTGATAAAAAAGAGCTTGTCATTTATTTTAATTGTACAAGTTCTTTTAGACTTGTTTGAAGTATTATGATGTTTTCTTAGTCCCCTGTTTCGTGTATTTCATGTGTTATGATATTATTTAACTTATACTGTATGTATTTGTATAAGTTAATAATAATACAAAGACTATAAAACAGCGTGATATTTGTGTCAAATGTTATTTAATATTTTATTTATGTGTTTAAAGGATAATTACATAGTTTATTTAAGTACTTATCCCGTATTTTGAGGACTTCTACTTATTAGAATAATCTCATATTACATATGTTTATACCTAGTAAGTATTTTAGCGCTTAGCAGGAGTATTCTTTTAAGTTAATTTTATTATTAGAAGGAGTAAGTTTTCTAGGGTACTTTGGCTGAGTTACCCTAGGTTATTTTACTTGCTCTTTCAGGATATGAAATAATATTCCCATTTATCTCAAAGGTTAATGAGTTATTATTTATTTTATTATTAATTAATTTATTATATTTGTTTATTGCATTATTACTACATAATAATGTTTATATTTTAAAATGTTATCTTTTTCTTATGTTGATTATAATTTATTTTACATTATTACTTATGTAATAATGTCTCTTTCATATGTATTTTTTATTAATTAATTATTACTTTATTTATTGTTCTAGTCAGGTTGTCTCTGAACTAGTAGCAAGCTGACACTAAGTTTCTTAGGACCATCCATGTTAGCAAAGTTTACTGTGGATATCAATACTTGATCACCAACTTTAATGTTAGCTTCTTTATGGGTCTTATCCCATCTTGACTTATTATAGTCAACTGCTTGTTTGATACAATCTTGAGCATGTTTCTCAGCTTTATTCATCATATTCAAAAATGATTCAGATGTTGGATGAATGTGTACTGTTTTACTAAGCACACTGGTTACAGGCATAACAGGAGTCCATCCTCTTTCTAACTCAAAGGGAGTTTTTCCAGTAACTGAGTGTTTACTTGAATTATATGCATATTCAAGGGCTGGTAATAAAGATATCCAATCATGAGTAAAGCCATCCTGATCTTTATAACTAAGGCCAAAGGCACAATATCTTCTGATCATGTCTTCCAGAGTTTGTATCATTCTTTCAGCTAAACCATCTGTCTGAGGGTGATAAGCTGTAGAAAATGCTAATTTAGTACCCATCAAATTGAACAAATTACCCAAAATTCAGAAGTGAATTTTGGATCTCTGTCACTGATAATGACTGAAGGACAGCCAACATCAGCAATAATATGATTCCAAAATAATAGAGCTACATCCATTGCATTATTTTCTTTAAAGCAAGGAATAAATCTTGCTCTTTTAGAGAATCTGTCTACTACAACTAAAACACAGTTGTAATTTTCTTTACCTGCTGGAGGTAATCCAGTTACAAAGTCCATGTTAATGACTTCCCATCTGGATTTGGGTTCATTTATTTCTTGTAACATACCATGTCTTTTACCAGTAGCTTTATTGGCTTTCTGACACCTGTCACAAGAAGAACAGTATTCTATAACATCTTTCCTCCAATCAAACCACCAAGCTACAGACCTTACTCTTTCAAGGGTTCTGTCAGTAGACATGTGGCCAGAAAACATATTATCATGGCATTCAAATAAAATGTCATTAATATGATTTTGTGAAGTAAGTACAAGACTACAAGCATGGTTACTTTTATAATAAAGAAGTCCATCTAAGAGTACAAATCTCTTTTCATCAAACTTTCTTTTCCAAGGTGGATCTAAACCATTTAAAATACCAATGTCTTTGAAGTCTGACTTCAGAGCTTCTACACTGATTGTAGTGTTTTTGTTATTGGAGTAACTGTCTACAATTGTTTCAAAGAATTCATCTTTGAGGCTAGTGATTGTAATACCCATGATGGGTAAATCTCTTTCCATATTTTCCTTATCATATGCAGGATTATCTGGAGTGTTTGGTAAAGACAATCTACTGAGTGCATCTGCATTCTTATGTATCAAACCTTCTCTATGGGTTATTGTCATAGAACTTCTCCATTCTTGGATTGAGATTTGCCATCTCAACATATGTCTATTTGGTGACTTAAGATTAATAAGACTTTTAAGAGCAGTACAGTCTGTGATGACTTCAAAGAAGCATCCATCTAGATAATAGTACAATTTCTCTAAAGCCCAAACTAAACAAAGGCATTCTAGCTGAGATGCACCATATCTTCTTTCAGAATCCTTCAATTGTCTAGAGATAAAGACTACAGGTCCTTCAACTGGTAAATCATCCTTAATTTGAACTTGATGCAAAGCTGCACCTAATCCTTCCATACTAGCATCTACATAGGGCTTGTAGGGTTGAGTGGGGTCAGGATGAAAAAGTACAGGAGCTGTAGTTAACATTTCTTTCAAAGTATTATATGCATCTATTCTTTCGTTAGTAATTTCAAATGCTACACTAGGGCTGATGAGTTTTGTCAGACTAGAAGATATAGAAGCATAATTTTTTAAATGTTGCCTGTAATAACTCATAAAGCCTAAAGAGCTTTGGAGTTCTTTCACAGTAGTGGGTACTGGTTTAAGTAAAACAGCAGCCACTCTATTTTGGTCTATTCCCAAAGTAAGACCAGAAACTACATGTCCCAAAGCTTTGAGTTCATTAAACCCAAAGTGACATTTGGGCAGAGAGATTTTCATATTCATTTTAATGGCCCTTTTAAGGACCAGGTCTAATCTAGTAAGATGTTCATCCCAATCTTGAGAGAAAACAATAATATCATCTATGTAGATAATCAACCATCCTTCTCTAAGTTCATTGTAGAATTCTACATCCATCATTCTTTGGAAATGTGAAGGTGCATTTTTAATGCCAAAGGGCATTCTTAAATATTCATAAACACCTAAATAGCAAATAATCCTCAGATATTTTCTACTCTCAACACTGACAGTGTTTTGATGAAAACCTTTAAGTACATCCATTGTAGAGATACATTTGGCTTTGGCCAAATTTGTAAGTGATTCATTAATTTTGGGCATAGGATACCTGTCTGGGACAGTAACACTATTTAAAGCTCTAAAATCACCACAAAGTCTTGACTTGTTATTATGCCAAGCTATTATTACAGGTGTAGTAATATCAACTTCTTCTCCTGGAGAAACTTTTCTAAGGACTTTCAGTTTTAATAAAGTGTCTATGTGTTCTTTAATAGCTTCCCTGCTTCTGGGACTAGAAGGATAAGGAGATCTCCTTAATATTGGAGGAAAAGGTTTCTGAATGGTCAATTGAATGTTGACTTCATGTCCTTTTATTGCTCCAAACTCATCTTTAGGAGTATTGAATGCACTAATATTCATGTACAGGGTATTGTACAACTGAGTAACTTGATCACTTGACAGCTTCTCATATACATGAGCTTCCTCTTTTATTTGGTTTTAAAAGGGAATGATATTATTAAAGGAAGAGGAACTTCTAGTATCATAATGATACTGTACTGTACTATCTCCAATTGTAACATAATTGGAATCTGAGTTGATCAGATTAATTTTATAAGCATGTAAATAATTATTACCAATTATGAAATATTGAGCTTTAATATCTTCCATTACCATGAAAGTCATGTTCATAGAAACTGTACCAAGTGTAAGATCATAGTTAATTTTTCCTATGTAGTTAATTTTTTGATTACAACTTTTGTAAGTCTTGTTGTCAGGACTAATCAGTTTAGATTTATAATCTTTATCTATTTGGGACAAGTATCTAGTACCAACACAAGATACATAAGCACCTGAATCAAGTAAAGTGTTTATAATTATGTTATTTAATTTCATTCTCATAACACTACTCTTGCCTTTGCTTTCATCTATATGAAAGATATTACCAACAACATCTTGAGACTCTTCTTCAAGTTCAGATTCCTCATCAATTTCTGGATCTTCTGATTGTTCAGAATCTTTATTCTCAGATATAGTGTTAACAACTTTCTTTCTTCTGCAGTCTTTAGCTACATGTCCTTTAATATTACAATTTGTACATCTAACATCAGAATGAGTCTTAGTTTTATCTGATGTAACAGGAGGACTTGCAACAAAAGGTTTGTTTTGGTACTTTGATCTTTTACCCAGATTAGTCTGATCAACTATTTCTTGTAAAAAATTTATAAATGTACTGATATCAGCTTGAGTGGTGTCTAATGCACATTTAACTGCATAAGCCACTTCTCCATCACACAAGTCTAATAGTTTAATATTGATTTGCTCAATATTCAAGTAAGGTTCAATTGACTTAATCCTTCTGTACTGTTTAGTAACCCAAGATGATACAGAAGGATTATTAGCATCAAATCTTGAAGTATAAAAGGCTTTCTGTACCCTTCTTCTCCAAGTAGCATTACCAAATTTCTTTTCAATTTGTTGTTTCCACCATTCCCATGTTTGAAGACCAAATTGGGTTTTAATGCCTTTATACCATTGATTGGCAGAGTTTTTAAACAACAGATTTAATCTTGAGATTATAATTCTATCATGTAAATCTATGTCAGATTTTAAGGTGTCAATCCATTCAATGAATTCTGTATGGTCATATTCCCCTTCACCTGTAAAGGTGGGCCAATCAGATGTTTTGGGAATAGAGCTAACATTTGTTTCCTTACTTCTTTGTCTACATCTATTAGATGTGTATCAGCTTGATAATTGTTCAAGTTATCAGAATTTTGTAATTTAACATGAGAATTCATGTTTTGATTTAGATTCTTATGTTCAAAAGAATTTAAATTTTTATCTTCCAAAGAATTTAAAGGAAGATCTTCAACAATTAAAGATTTAACATCTTTATTCAAATGGGAACTAGATTGATTTAGTTGAAGTGATTCTAAGTTCTTCTGAATCAAAGATTGATTGATTTGTATTTCTGATATATCAGAAATAATTTTATCAATTTTCTGTTCAATTGACTTAACTTCTTGACCTTTAAAACTTAATGTTTGAACCTCATTTTCAAGTTTATGTGTAACATGTCTTAAATGTTCATTAAGGGGCTCAACATCTTTCAAGAAGTATTTTGTATTTCAGTAGTGATATCACTACACATGTCTAAAATGTCAGTTTGATTTGAACAGACTTCCTCAATAAATTGAGTTTGAGAAATAATTTTCTCTTCAGTTTTTAAGTTATTTTTATCTACTATTTGTTCTATTTTGAGGAACATGTCTGATAAAGTATTTAAAAAGAATTTCTTAGTAACTATATCATCTATTCTTGATGATTGTTGTTCCGGTCTCGAGCTCTCTGGTCTTTCCGGGAGTGATCTATATACTGGTACGTGCCCTGAATCTGGCGCGCTAGGCGGAACATCTCGCCGTAAACTGAATTGCGGTACTCGCGCCTGGACATGCGGCGCTGCGTGTTGCGTCGCTGCGGACCGGCTTGAGCCTGGTTGGGCTGCTGGCGGCGGTTTTGCGCTGGAGGCACTGGTGGCGCTGGCTGCACTGGGGGCGCTGGGGGCGCTGGCTGCGGTTGCGGTACCCGTACTGGCTCTAGCACCGGCTCGGCGCGCGGCTCCGTGTTGGGAGTAGTCAGCGTCGTGGCCGGTTGACTGGTCGATTGACTGGTCGAGGCCTCTGGGGCCTGGCTCTGACGCGGAGCTTTCCTGACGACAAAGGGATTCCATCCCTCCGTCAGGATTAGAGTCTTGGAACTCCCTAATATTTTCGTCAAGCTGCGGTGTGTAGCCAAAGCTTGCGTCAAAAAGAGATCCTTCATTGCCAAGTTCTCTGACGTAGCTTCCTGGAAGCCGCGGAAGTTTGCTTGATGCTGCTCCAGGATTAACCTGGTCGCCGCGTTTAGGCTTCCGTGTACTAGGTTCAACAGGTATGTCAGCTATCTTTCCGGCTAGCCGGCTACTTACACGGGAAGGAAGAACTGACTTTCTTCCCGCTCCGCTACTTGGGCTGGGGTTTCTATTATTAGACATAATAATAAAGCAAGATTTAATATTTTGAATATGTAATTTTTAATCTTTCAATTAAAATAAAAATAATAAGAAAATATTCACGCGGGGTGATAGGAGTCCACGCGTCGGCAGTGATAAACCTAGACTCTCCTGGGGCAGGAGAGCTTCGAACCTGGATGGGTTCAGCGTCAGGGATTACTGTATCCTCGTTGGGAGGTACAGCGGTGGATCTAGTCTCGTCGTTGGACAAGCGGGATCGACGGTTAGAAGTGCGGCCGCAGGGGACGAAGACGTCTGACACTACAGACGGGACAGATATCAGTTTAAAGAACTGATAAAGACGAATTTTTTGATCTAAAGAGATCTTACTTTTGTTGAGTAATGAAAAATTTATGATTTTTCGAAAAAAAAGTCGAATTTTTTGATGATTCTTATAATAAGAATCTATTTTTTGAGAGTGTATTGTTGGGTTTTTTCTGTGGAAAAAATTCAAAAAAATAAAGGATAAGGTCAGTTTGATAATATTTATCAAAGAATATTTTTGGAATAAGGATAAAGGATTTATCAAAAAAAAAATTGATGAAAAATTTTCGAATTTTTATTTTTTGTAAAAATAAAATAAAATAAAATAATAAATTAATTTATATAAGGCCAAAAGAATTTATGGCCACTGTTGAGACACCAAATGTCAGCTTTCTGTACTCTACTCCACTTATTGTGGCGTGTACAGTAAGGACTAAAAGAAGAATATTACACTTATAAAGTGTAATGAACAGATTTGCCAATAAGAACAATTACTTAAAGTGTTATAAAACACTAAGTATCAAATAAAAACAGGTTATGACCCTGCTGCCAAAACTTCAGTTATGGGAATAAATCCTCTGAAGGGCTAACCAGACTTGAACACGGTTTTTTCAATTAATTAAAGGTATTTTAATTAATTGGGGAGGGTTTGTTTTGAAGAATTTTAACTAATTTAGATAGTATATAAATAAAGGCCAGTCCTCCTTACTTACAGGAGAAGGTGAGCGCCTTTGTAGCTTATAATAAGTTATCTGGTGTATGTTAAAATTGATGGGGGGAGGATATCTTCAATTTGGTGAAGAAACCTCCTCCTTAAATAATAAAATATTTGTATTGATCCCTCTGCAATTTAATTGACAGTGGGGATTGGGGAAATGTTGACAGGTGATTCTGATAAGCCTGTTCGTGGTAAGAAGGGAAGCATGGTGTCATTTTTAATTAAAATGATGCCATGTTTATTTCACATTAATTAAATTAATTTAATGTTTATTTTTCTTAATTAAACTAAATAATATTTAATCACATGTACATGTAACTTCCTTTGGGGTTAGAGCTTGGAAAAGCGCTTGCTCTGGAGAGTTAAACATGTGGGATTTAATTTATAAGTCATTACTGCATAATTAATATACTTTACATAAAGATTTACCCTTATTTATATGTAATTTTATACTATAAATTACTATGGGTTAATCTTGGATCTTCCAGGATTTTCAAGAAGAAAACTATGCCAATAAATGGTTCTTTATCCATTTATTGCATGTTTGAAAATTAATTTTCCAAAGATTTTCATTAATTAAATTATAACTTAATTTTAGTGAAAAATAGATATGATTTAAATAAATGATTTTTATTCAATGTGGTCATGAGTGTGGCTTGAACTCAGGTCCTTATGTCAATAATGTTATTACTGAACCAGTCTCTAACTGTTAGACTATTGTACCACTTGATAAAATGACAAGGTCTAAATTCCCTTTCGTTCATACTATAAAAAATAATAAATAAAGAATAATAATAATTATTCAAGCTTGCAGTTTTCAAGTATTACATGTTACATTATTATATGTTACATAATACATGTAATATCTTGGTGGCTGACAGCAATTATTGTGCAAACTATTTGTATATACTTTTTTTTTGTCTTGAATCCATGAAACAAGGAAGAAATATTGAGACCAATGAACAAGAGCAATAAGAAAAAAAATAATATTTATTTTCCTTATTTTTTTGGGAAAAAATTGTATAGTTATTAACAATGCCTTGAGCTTTTGAAAAATTTCCAGCCACCTGTATACCGTCTTTAAACCACATGTGACTACTAACACACCTCTCAATTGTATGTGGGTTCAAGCTTCCTTGGCCACTCTGCAGCACAGCAGTAAGAAAAAAATGATATTTATTTTCATTATGTTTTTGGGAAAAATTTGTATAGTTATTAACAATGCCTTGAGCTTTTGAAAACTTACGCCCACGCCCATGGGTGCACACCCACGCCCAACGCACGCCCTTGAAAGATTTTTTTTTTATTGGCATGCGGGCTGCACGCCCACTTTTGGGTGTCAGCACGTCTACAGGCATGCAACACCCACCCAAAACAGGGTGTGTGGTTGCACACCCTATTCAGAAAAGGGCTTGCAGACGGCACAGTCCCCATTTTTTGGGACTGTGCTGTCAGCAGCTGCACAGCTTGACCGGGGGAGATCCCTCCGGCCAAGGAGGTCATACAACCTCCTCGGCCGGAGGGATCCCCCCGGTTGAGGAGGTTGTATAACCTCCTCCACCGGAGGCATTCCCTCTGGTCAAAGGGGTTATACAACCTCTTCAACCGGAGGGGAATCCCTCCAGTCAAAGAGGTTGTATAACCTCCTCGACCGGAGGGAATCCCTCTGGTTGAGGAGGTCATGCAACGTCCTCGACCGGGGGGGATCCCTCTGGCCGAAGAGGTTGTATGACCTCCTTGGCCAGAGGGAATCCCTCTGGTCAAAGAGGTTATACAACATCTTTTACTGGAGGGATTCCCCTCCCGTCAAAGAGGTTGTATAAACCCTTCAACCGGAGGGAATCCCTCTGGTTGAGGAGGTTATACAACCTCCTTGACCAGGGGGGATCCCTCCGGCCAAGGAGGTTTTATGACCTCCTCAACCGGAGGGATTCCCTCCAGTCCAGGAGGTTATACAACCTCCTTGACCAGGGGGGATCCCTCTGGCCAAGGAGGTTGTATGACCTCCTCAACCAGAGGGATTCCCTCCAGTAGAGGAGGTTATACAACCTCCCCAAACGGAGGGATCCCTCTGGTCGAGGAGGTCATACAACCCCCTCAACTGGAGGGGGATTCCTTCTGGTCAAGGAGGTCATACAACCTCCTCAACCGGGGGGGATCCCTCTGGCCAAGTGGGTTGTATACCTCCCTGGCAGGGCGTGCGGGCTGCACACCCTTTTTTTTGATGGGTGTGCCCCTGGTGTGGGCGTGCGGCAAGGGGTGTGCATTTATCAATCCCCCAAAAAACTATTGGGATCTTTTCCATCTGAACCGGTTAAGCAATCCACGTTCTTGAAATATACTTCCAGCTCTTTGCTTTCATCCAATGTTTCAGGAGTGTTGAAAAAATCAAATATATTATCCTTTTCAACATTTGAAGTATTCTTGTCCAAGATGTTAATGTTTGATTTTTTCTTCTTGTTCAACAAATCCCTTTGTTTAGCAAAAAGGCGGTCCAAAGTTGCTTTGGCTTCCTCTGCTTTTTCAGGCCAGCAATGAGAGAAGATTTTGATGTGAAATGTTGGGTGAAGAATGGTGGCCATTACAAGTGGTTCACATTCAAGCACCTCTTCTTGGTAGACCTCAAGCTTTTGTATCATTTTCACATACATTTGATGTAATGGATGCCCTCGATTGCATCCTGCCTCTTTCTTTGTTAAATAAGAGATGGTTTGATAGTAGTTTGGAAATAAAAAAGCAACTGTAGGACCATTTCCCTCCATCTCCTTGGTCAAACGGTTAAACGGCTATCAAACAAAATAAGCATTATGTATGAAATATATAAGTGGATCTGTGGAATGAATATATCTTACTTCTAAATCCTGATTCAATTCATTGATCATTATCCATTCCTTGCTGGTAAACTGAATTTCTTTGAAGTAGCCAAACTTCTTGCAATTTTCTTTGCGGCTGGACCGAACAATTTGATCTTGGAATTTACTATACTCATCACAGAGCATTGCATCAATAACCTGAGTTTAACAATATGTCTATCAGCAACAGTGGGCCCGCTAAGCTAACAATAGCTGTAGCGTAGCGTAATGTTAGCTTTTGTCGCTACACTAACACAAAGTTACTGTCAGCTGATTTTTTTTTCAGCTAACACTAAAAACATTTTGTCAAAAAAAAACTAGTGGGTAGCGTAGGGTTAGCGACTTCAAAAAAAAAAGTTAACGCTACAGGAATTACCTGTTAGCTGATTTGTAGTGGTGTTAGCTGGAACAAACGCTACACTAACTGTTAGCGTAGTGCTCCTTTCAGCTACGCTAACTGTTAGCGTACCGGTCTTTTCAGCTAAACCAACTGTTAGCGTAGCGCTCTTCTCAGCTATGCTAACTGTTAGCGGAGTACCCTTTTGTGGTGAGCTAAATTTGAGTTTAGCGCTACACTAACTGCTGTTTGTTTATAATAAAAAAACAAAGGAAAAAAAGGAAAAAAAAGGAAAAAAAGGAAGGAAAAAAAAGGAAAAAAAAATGATCCTAATTGAGCAAAGTGGACCAGCTTTGACCTAAGACAGGGGAATTTATCACTCCTGCTATACTATAAGAGTAGTGATGAGGTTAACACCAATCAAGAAAACTTAAAGGGGCGTCAGTCAGGTGCCCCTGAGAGTTTTCTGAGTTTGTACAAGGCTTAACCCAACATTGCTACCATTTCTTCAAACCGGGTCAGTCAGGTGCCCCAGCGAGTTCGGAGAGCTCCTATAAATTTCAATCAATTCACAATCCTTACCTGATTGGTTTCACCCTCATCATAAATGAGGATTTGTGATGCGGGTGACACCAATTAGTTATTTTGCAGTTACTTTTAATATAGCAGGAGTGATAAATTCCCCTGTCTGAGGTCAAAGCTGGTCACTCTGCTCAATTAGGATCCTGTACTTGTGCAAGTAAAACAATGAGAAATATGTACTTGCACAAGTGAATAAATCAAAATGCTGTTGTAACCGCTTTACTCGAGCAAGTACAGCAATCAAAAAAGCTTATTTTGAATTTCTATTTTCAATACTTTTTTCTTTCTTTTTTTTTCTTCAAAACCAAATTGTTCTTCATTAAGGTATCCATGGTTTCAAAAATGGTGGATTTTCAAAACCAGTTGATTAGATAATGGTGGATTAAGTTCTAAATTCAAAGACAAGAAAAAGTTGGATGTATCTTCTAAGATCTGTAATGCAGCAGGATTTTACCTGTTGCAGCCATAACAACAGCTTTTTATTCAGCAGCCATTTAATTGGTGAAACCAACAGTTAGCGGGCAAAACAAATCCGCTATTTGAGCATAGTGTAATGGGAAAAGCTTCAGCTAACAGCTAACATTTAGCAGGAAAAGTATCAGCTAACAGCTAACATTTAGCGTAGCGTAGCAATGATCTGATGCCGCTATGCTACTGGAAACTTCAAAATCTGTTACCACAAGAACATTTACGCTACCTGTTAGCGTAGCGGTGAATTTTCCCAGGTAAAACTACAAAAATATGGCTTGAAGAATTTGTTGCTACGCTAACTGTTAGTGTAGCGGAGTGTAATTTCAGCTAATGCTACAGATTTTCTGGGGGAAAAAAAAACGCTACGCTAACAGTTAGTGGTGAAATAGCATAGTGTAGCGTAGCAGCCCACCGTTGCTATCAGTACCATCACATTATTTGGAGGTGAAGATTAATGAAATACCTCTCTTGCCCTGTAGGCCCGCTCTTGGGTATGATATTTGATGTTCCAGCGGATTCCATAACCAGCAATCAGACCATTCACTTTTGTTCCCCCTTTTTGCTTCTGGTAATCCTCTGCACAGCAGTCAAATTCATCTCTCCATGCACTTGATGAGTTAATATTTTGTACTACAAAGTCCAGCTATATATCAAAAAAATAAGAAGGAAAGATTCAGTAATTGATTGCTAGTAAAATAAAAAAAATATAAAAAATCCAACTGACTGCTTTGGTTCACTCATTCAAATCATTAGAATCATTTCTATTTGCAGATGATTTCTGATTACTTTTATTCTTTGAGGTGATTTGATCATAGTCTTTGTATCCAGATTCAGTCCCCTCATCATTGTTTTCATCGTCAGTTTCAAGATCTGGCTCATCCTCATCACCATCCGTATCACCTTCCACCCTGTCTTCAACCAATAATTCTACGGATTGCTCTTCTTTGTCCTCTTCAATTATTGGGTCCATTGGGTCGGAAAAAGGGAAAATTCTAAGGAATGACTTTTTGAGCTTTGGTGAAGGAGGAGCTTCAAGGCCCAATTCTTTCAATCCAGCATTGACAACAAGCGCCATTTTATGACAAAAGCACTTGATATGCATTGTCTTGTAGTTCCAATCCAAATCTGTGGTTTGGGGAAGGGCAACAAGTTTGGAGTGCATTGTTTTGGCCATTGTGTTGTTATTTGATCCCAAATCAGTTGTCTGGAAAAGCATGTGTTTATAGGACAAAAAATAAATAAGTTTTTGGCAGATTACCAGTGATGAATCAAAGGGTGCTTATCTTATTATGTAAATCATGTTTCTTCAATACGTTCACAACAGGTTCAGCCAGCATGCTTCCCTTATGGTGCCAGGCAACTAGCTTGAGAGTCAGATGCAGCACTAGATAGTTCCAATACTTATCAATAAAAGAGACAGAAGCTCCAATAAATCCACAGCAATTTCCTTTTGTTGTCCAAACATTGTGTATCAAGTTAAACTTGCTCTCAGAATCCTGTTGAAATGTTGTTTAAAGGGAAATAAGTGTATTTTTTACATGTAATTGAATGCAATGGTATCACTCACCTTCAATTGGCATGTCATAGCCTCTTGTAAATCCAAGTATACCACTTGTCCAGAATTTGCAGCCCACTTTTGTTTAAACAAATTTGCTCCAGCTTGACAAAAGGAGAAGGCAGCTTGGAGATAGGGGTCTTCAACACAATTCCAAGGTAATGATTGTTGTAACAGCCATAGAGTTATTATCTGATTGAGAACCTGATTTTCAAACCTTTCAACAGGGGCAAAATGTTTGGTGAGCAATCCAGATTGGGTAGTCTGTTTTATTCTGTCCTCTTCAAGTGCTGTTGGTGGAAGCTTGGCGCCAGAGGAGATTGCTGGATGAAAATTGGGGCATCCATGAGAAATCCTTCCTTTTTCACAGGAACCATCACAATGAGTACAAAGATTTGAAAAGCTGCTTAAAGACACCCTGACATCCTTCTTGCACCACAAGCAGGTAAAGGTTGATGGCATTTTACTTAACGGCTTTTTTTTTAACAGTTATATTAGTATACATTCATTTCAAACACTTAGCTATCAAGAATTACACACATCACCTGAACGCAGAGTTGGTTTGGAAAAAAAATCCTTTGGATCATCAAATTCAGGAGTTTTCTGTTTACGTTTGGGTTTTGCCTTTGTGTTTTTGTCATCCAAGTCTTGAGCAAGATCAATCACCTGTGAGCTTGGAACTTTGGAGGTTGATAAGGGCTGACTCAGATTATTGTTGTTCTGTTTCTTTCCAGGGAGTGGAGTGCTTTGTTCTTCATTTGAAGATTCTGATGTAGGGCCTTTTTTTTTGTTTGATTGGGAATTTGATACCAATGATGCTGATGAAATGTGACTTCTTTGTGATAAAAATGGTTGCACAATTGACCGGCGTGAATCTGGCAAGGGATGAATCATTCCGGATTTCTGTATTGGTGTGGTGACTTGTGAAGACCTGCGGGTATGGCCACCTGATGAATCAGACATATTTCCATCTTGATTAGGAATTGGTGCTGGTTGACTGGATTGAGATACAATTGCTTTGAAAAAAAGCAATTAATTGGAGAGTTGACTCTGAATTTAGGATTTGAAAAAAGTCTCCTGTTGAAGTTGGGCTCCACATCAGATGTTTATTGCAAATAGGAACAGTGTATTGTCTTCAATTCCCCCTGTTGACAGAAAACTAATCTACACACTGCAATGATGTATTCAAGGCCCATTCCATTTGGTAATTGTTGGTTACCTCGTTTAATTCTTAAAATCAATTCCCAAGCTTACTAATTCCATGACTCTTTTTCCCTGCTGGAATATTTAATCAAGGCATATTCCATTTGGTAATTTTTTGTTACCTGTTTTAATTCTTAAAGTCAATTCCCAAGCTTACTATTACAAATCCCATGGCTCTTTTTCCCTGCTTGAATTGATTATTATCATGATTAACTTGTTAGATATAAAAGAATAAACCACAAAATGACACATTCAATATTTAATGGTTACAGCCTTGGAAATTAAGAGTTTAGAAGTCAGAAACAAAAAGAGAAAAAAATAGTAAATAAAAACAAGATTGTGAGTGAACTAGCTGTTAATGTTCTTCTAGCCATACTGCGAAACATATAATAAAAATGATCAGCAAAGTAATGAGAAGAATCTTGATAAAAACCCTTCAAACATTTACTACAAGCATTAGCAAGACTAAAATTGATTTGAATAGATAAACCAAGACAAGTGAAAGAAGGGCTTGTGGAATGAGGCATAGTACAATGAGTATACTTATTAGCTTGCCAAATCATTTTAACAATACCATGTTGATGATCAAAATCAATACCAATACGGTGATCAGGAAAAACAAAAGGACCAGATGTGATATCATACTGAGAAGATTCTACCAGGGTATAATCAGAAGTTTGAGTGGGAAGAAATAAAACAAAGGCAAATTTGGATATATCTTCAGTATCAGTGTGTGGGGAATTGAAGAAAAAATTTGTAGTAAAAGTAATGTGAGGAGTGCAGGTGCTGTCTTCAGCAAGTTTGCCATAAGACAGATTGGGAAAGGAAGGGATATTACATTTCTTCATAAGGTCTTGATTCTGTTGAAAGGGAGTATGAGCAAGATCTTTGAAGAGATTACCAATAATATTGCCAACTCAAGAAGATTTAATATAGTGATCATCACATGCTTTCATCTCAGTTTCATCAAATGCCTTGATATACCGGCCAAATATTTGATGCTCATCACAAGATGTTTTGCAACCAATGGCCCACATGAGCCCACCCCAAATTTGATCACAGGATGAGACAGAGTTCAGGAAACTTTTAGACTGGTGGAGGAAAGTTGAAATATAGTTGAGATTGTCCAATTGGGAAGGGGTGAGGTCTTTATATGGAGTGAATTCTACAAGAGCAATCACCTCAGTCTTGTCAAGAGGATCAATAATAAAATTAATCCCAGACTTCATAAAGTGATAGGTGTTGATTTAATCATATGCTGAACTGATTTCTGATGGAGTTGGGTGGCAATTTGGTTTGTTATTCTTCATAGGGATGGTTGGATAGATATTGTGAGGAGTGTATTTGACCGTGTGCCATGATATGGATCCATCCTTGATTCCTAAACCCTCTCTACATACCAAACACTTTTCCCTTTGAAGCTTCATCTTGTTTTGGTGCTTGGATGCCTTAGCACTCTTATTGTTATGACTTTGATGATTCAATGAGGTCCCCAGAACAGTATTGTCCCAAGATCCATCATTTAACATTAAAACCAATCCAATAAGGGTAATTAATGCATTCAGGGATCAAAACAACAAGAATTGGACAAGGGAAAAGAAACCAATGATTAGTATTGATATAAAAATTAATATAATGAAATACATACAGTTCTCTTTTCCCCATGGCAGATATGAGACGTGGTAGACCTGCAGGAGTTGAAAATAAGTTCAGCTGATGATTATGAGGTGGGAGTTCCAAAATATCAGGCCAATTGATCAGAGCAAGCTGATCAATTGGCCAGGGTTAGGGGACTTACAGAGGTTTAAAATGGGTAGCAGGGCAGGTCAGGGTAGCAGGGCTGGACTAGGCAGGGCAGGGCTGGGCAGGGTAGCTGGTCTGAGCAGGCTGGGCTGTGCATGATAGGGTAGCAGAGGCAGGGCTGGGCAGGCAGGGCTGGGCTGGGCAGGGCAGGGTAGGCTGGGTAGGGTAGGCTGGGCTGGGCAGGGTAGCAGAGGCAGGGCAGGGCAGGGCTGTCAGGGCAGGGCAGGGCTGTCAGGGCTGGGTAGCAGGGTGGGTAGCAGGGCTGGGCTGGGCAGGGCTGGGCAGGGCTGGGCTGGGCAGGGCTGGGCAGGGCTGGGCAGGGTAGCTGGGCTGGGCAGGGCAGGGTAGCAGGTGTTAGCGGTGGGTTTTATCAATTTTTTGATTGTTCAAAAGTTGATTGTTCAACGTTTGAACAAAAGGTGGTAAGTAATGCTGGGTGGAGGAGAAGGGGAGAGGACTTACTAAGAGGGAAGGGGGTGGTCCTGAGAGCTATTTTGAGCCTGGTGGGAGGTATTTGGTAGGTTGAAGCAGATGAAGGAGCTGAGTAAGACTGCCGGTTAGGAATCAAGAAACTTATCTCAAAAAAAAAATCTTGAAAAAAACTCAAAAAATAAATAAATATTGAGGATTGAGGAATTTATCACCAAAGAAAAAAAAATTGAAAAAAAATGATTCAGGTGACAAATTTTCAAAGGAGACTGGAATTAATAATAAAATGAGAATTCAACCAGGATTTGAAAAAAAAAAAAAAATTGGAACCTGAGCTGCATGGATGGGATGTATTCCCACCAATCCCTCCAACTCTCAGGGTAGCTGTGGTGTAGTGGTCAAGATTGACCACTAAGCCATGGCTAACCTCCCTCTTCCTTTTGAGCATGGGATCAATTCCCACAAGAGATATGATTTGAATTACACAGCTAACAGTTGTCTTGTTAGCTTTCAAAAATCAGTGTTAGTGTGTAATCCAAAAAGCTAATTAGCTGAAAAAATATCAGCTAACCGCTGAAATTTAGCGTAGCGTAGCAATGATGCCGCTACGCTACTGAGAACTTCAAAATCTGATTTTCCCAGCTAACACTACAAAAAAAATGGCTTGAAAAATTTGTTGCTACGCTAACTTTTAGTGTAGCGGAGTGAAATTTCAGCGAACACTACAAATTTTCTGGGGAAAAAAAAAACTGCTACGCTAACACTTAGCGGTCAAATAGCGTAGTGCAGCATAGCGGCCCACCGTTGAACCTACTTTTCACATATGAGCATGCACTATAGCAAAATGTTTCCCCATTTTTTTGTTGATTTAGGTTCATTCCTTGCAGAAATAAACCTCTTTTGGTGGTGGGGAATGTCAGCCTTAGAGCCAGCACAGCTGACCTAAAGTCTGTCTTATCTTTTTATTTAAGTCACAACTGTCTCATATCTTTTTAGAATCAGTTTTTAATGTTTTTTTGACTTCAGATTCAGATTCTTCATTAAGTTTTGACCCTAGTGTTCACTGAAAACTCTGTAATTGCTCAACTCCTTCATGGAGTAATTAAATAAATTATTCTATGCTACAGCTGGCTGAGCAAGTGAAACAAGGCCAGCCAACCACATCTACATGTAAGATTACATAAGAAAATCTTGAAAATTGAAGTTGGTGTATCCCCTGTTGCAGGAAATTAAGGATACACAAACTCAAGACACTTAGAACCACAACCTCAGGAACCCAAGGATTCAACCCAGTTACAGCTCACCACTCTAACCAGCAAAAAGGCTTCTTTCACCCAGTAACTCAAGTATTTTCAGTCAGTCCCCTTTTTAAATCTTTCTTCCCTGACAGTAGTCCTTCTCTGTCTTCCCCTTCTTTTCCCCTTTCCATTTCTCCTCCTTCTTCACTCAAAGAATCAGATCACTATCTTCAGCAGGCTACCCTTTGAGAACCTTGACTATAAGTCTAAAAATCAGGGCTGAATATTCTGACTAATTCAGTGTTACCTCCACTTTTTCCTTAGTGTGTGAGGAGGCTGCTGCTCTCTCAAAAGTCTCTAGCACAGCTTAGCCAACTTTTCCAGGTTGAGCTCATTAATCATCATCAGAGCACTAAAACAAATCATTCTAAAACAAATTAAATATCAGCTCCTCTTCTCTTTCCCTCCTTTTCTTCTTCTACTAGTTGTATCCCTTATCCTTAAAATACAACCAGTAGTGCCCCCCCCCAAAAAAAAACCTTGTGTCCTGTTGTCACTTTAGAGACCCAGGCTCACAGTATACAACCTCCTTGGCCGGAGGGATTCCCCCCGTTCAAGGAGGTTGTAGCCTCCTCAACCAGAGGGACTCCCCCCGGCCAAGGAGGTTGTATAGCCTCCTCAACTGGAGGGACACCCCCTGGTCAAGGAGGCTATACAACCTCCTTTTGGAGGGGGAATCCCCCCTGCCAAGGAGGCTACAACCTCCTCAAACGGGGGGAATCCCTCTGGCAAAGGAGGCTACAACCTCCTCAAAAGGAGGGAGTTGGTTGAGGAGGCTATACAACCTCCTCAGCCGGGGGAATTCCCCCCGGGCAAGGAGGTTATATAGCCCCCTTGATCAGAGGGATTCCATCCCGTCAAGGAGGCTATACAACTTTCTTGACCAGGGGGAATTCCCCTGGCCAAGGAGGTTGTATAGCCTCCTTGACCGGAGGGAGTCCCTTCGGTTGAGGAGGTTGTAGCCTCCTCGGCCAGAGGGATTACCCCCGGTTGAGGAGGTTTTAGCCTCCTGAACTGGATGGACTCCCTCTGGTTGAGGAGGCAGCCTCCTGACGGGCGTGCAGCTGCACACCCAATTGTGGCGGTGTGGTGTTGCATGCCTCTAGATGGGTGTGCCAACTGCACGCTCATCTACAGGCATGCAGCATGCATGCCTGTCAAAAAAAAGGGCCTGCGGGCTGCACACCCTTTTTTTGATGGGTCTGCCGCTGGTGTGGGTGTGGGATTATCAACCCCCGTAAATAAAATAGGGTGAGAGAATGACATCAGGCTGAGTGAGTAGAAATAACCAGAAACTGGTAGTGAAATTACACAAAGGAATTGGAAGTTGAAATAACTAGTGGTGATGAAATCGTAAGGGCTACTGTGCCACATGGGTTATTGGTATCTATAAGTATTCAAATGTGTAAGTGTGAAGTAGCTGTGTTTGATATGAGCAATGAAATATACAAAGCAGTGCTGAATTATGCTGTGCAAACTCTTTTTGGGATGGGAGCACTCATTCAGGCTTCCAGTAGCTTTGCCAGGCAGTGTTGGAAACCTACTGCATGTCTGATGAACAGCTGTCTGGTATTTGTTGGTCATGTGTTGTTTGACTGGGGGGAAAAACTGCCCAGGCAAGTTGATGGCAGTGTATCATGGGCAGGAAGAGTTGCTTGCCTGCAGGGTCATTGTGCCACCAACCTGACTGTTCATCTATTGGTGGGCCAACCCACAGCTCAGGCCAGCTAGGATTTGATGTTGGACAGCCTTTGACAGACTTCTTCATGGCCCAATGGAGTCAGGAATTGTTGGGAAGTGTAGCCTCCTACAAAGGCCCCTTGGGTTTCTATGAAAGCTTTGTGTAATCAATCAACTTGACCATGTGAACAACACAAAAGTTGAAGATTTAGATTGCCCCATTACAATTGTCTTCTGAAGAATAGAAACAAGAATGAACCTACAATGACAAAAGCAGTTTGAATTACTCAAATGAACAGAACAATCAAAATGCGAAAACAAAAACTCTATGATATAATCGATTGTGGAATGTTTGATGTGTAAAATTTCATTCAGCTGAATATAAACATGGATTAACTATCTTGGTGTACACTTTTCCGCTTTCTTTAGTGACAAGCTGTACAAAATCTTGCTCTGTATTTATCAATTCTTTCAATGCAGCAATCGCCCCTTGACTAAGACAGGCAAACTGATCCAAGCCATGAAACACAATAGAGGCTCGTCGACAGTCTCTCGGATCCTTGGCTGGCGTACGGCGACTAGGTATGCCCCGAAGACGAGGTAGGGTCGATATACCGGATTTAGTGCTTTGTAATTCCATGAAGATGATCAGGTAGGGATTTTCCTCTGAAATTACAACGTTTGCGTGTGAATCGGTCGACTTATGATTGCCGGTTTCTAGGTCGATGTCTTTACCGGTTTGGTGATTTTTGACTTGAATTCCACAAAAGGAAATGTTGTTTTCCTTCAGCTCACCTGAATCTCGTGTGAGGTAGATAGTGAAGAGTTGGTCCAAGCCAGGCTGCGTTGGTTTGCACTGCACAGCCATGCTTCGATATAAGAATTGCAAAAGATCTTTGGATGATGGAGAGTACTTGATAAACGAGAAATGATTCCAAAAAATCATTCCGTGATCCAAGAGATCTTTTCTGTGGTCGGAGTCTATTGACCCGAGTTCTAAATCCTCTTCCTTTCTGACGCCAGTGAGAGCTTTTAAAAAATCCACCAACCGGACCGGACGTCCATAGGCTAAACCATTCTGGCGCGATGAACGCAAAGCGTCTTGCATTGCGCGGAACAGGATGATCCGACTAGCAAGTTTTCCTGCGCCTCCGGCGGAATCGAGTCCGTGGAGCACGAAGGTAGTAAGGGCTTTGATACAGTCTATCAACCTGTTGTCATCCTTCAGAAACCTCACAGCAGCAGCTGCAAGCGTGAATTGTGATGGGTAATTGCTCATGACCATATCACAGCCTGGACTGATGTAATTGACATGAGCAGCGTGTGATGCGATGAGCTCTGTGTTGAGGTGATACGCGCCATTGATTCGGGGCTGGATGGTCGGTCCAAGAAACGCAAAGGCTTGAGCTCTTGTCAAATTTACTGGTCGAGTAGGATCAGTTGGACCAAGCAGTTTGAAATACGCCAATTCTAGAATAGCTTGATAAATTCTCGCAGGTGATTGCCCGTCGGCCAAGGCATCGCGAAAGTAGGCGCCGAAGATAGGACTTCCATACTTGGATAACCGTTCCAGAGATGTCAATTCCGCCCATGATCTAGGTGGTTCGGGTCGGACCATCGCGTCAAGCGAACCGATTTCATAAATCGGTGGATATAGCTTGTTGGGTCCCACAAAGCCATGTCGCGCACTCGGATCAAATTTTGTTGCGATATTGAAGTTAGCAACATGCAGAGATGTAGTATCGACCAAGATCGCAAAGAACCCCGTGTCCGAAGCTGTCTGTCTCATTACACGACGAAGGGTACAGAAGAATGACAATTCCTCGGTGGGCTCGGGGGCTCTGAGTAACGCCCTTGCTTCATCAAGCGCAAGCAGTACCCTCAAGGAAGACTGTCTATTTATGAACTTCGTGGATTTACTCATTGTCTTCACCGCATCAACAAAGAAATCATCCCTGCACATAGCCAATTTCTCCATTTCGGCAAGAACATCATTTGTGAATCGTTGTTGCGTTCTTAGCGACCAGTCAAGGTTTCCCCGGCTTGCCACCTCCGTGTAGTCGTTCCACTTATTCAACCTATCTTCCTTCTTCTCAGTGGCATTCTGATTGTTGAAAAAATTAGCCACCACTCTGAAGATAGCAGCAATAATGGTATTGTAATGCGAGCTGAGATTGTCCCTGGTGTCTGACAATATATGGTCCGCAAGTGCTGATCTGGGGGGGTAGGCTTTGGAGTCCGAGGGGCGAAGGCAGACGTAAACCACGCAAACGTGCTGCGCTATTTCGATGAGCGAGCGACTTTTTCCAGACATCGAGGGGCCAATTAATGCAACGTACGGTGAATAATAATCGGGTGTTTTCCAGTCTTGAGCGTATTGATCGAGCGTTTCCAACATTGGTTTGACGATCTCGTCGAATCTCAAAAAAGGCGAACTGTAACCTTTCTTGATAACACCGCCAGAGACTGCTAATGATGGAGTATGTTTGGGGGTGGCTTCTAGGATTCGGCGGGCGTCGCTTTCGGATTTGGCGTCAACAGCTTGACGGATCATCTCATTACTGATGTCAGGTTTATCATAATACTGAGGGTGATTCCGCAAGAAAGCTAGTTTGATCGCGTAATCAATCAAGTCCTTATTATAAACAAAAGACAGTATTTTAGCTAGGGATTGAGAGTTCAAGTGCCTTTCGATAAAGAGGTCCCAGTTGTCTGCAAGTTTGCTAGGGTTGATTTGAGGAAAGTTGTTGTAGAATTTCTCAAGATCGGCGAGGTAGATTTTTACTAGCTTGTCTGAGTGGTTGAAATTGTCAAAACAAATCCGTCAACCTGGATAACCCACAGAAGCTTTAGCTCGTTTGACTTGCCTCCAGCAACTTTCCGGAAGGATGAGAAAGATTCTTCCACTTGATCAACCTCAAAGCCGGGATGGAGCTTTTTGTATTGACCAAGCAGTTGCTCAGTCTCCTCTTCGGAGGGTCCTGAGATTCGTTCAATCAAATCAGTGTGACAAGTTTGATGAGGGATGGGAGTGGCTGACTGACGTTTGGCACCGCCCTTTTCAAGAGCCTTTGCATTGCTTTCGCCGCGTCCAGGCATGATGATGGTTTCGTGGATTGAAGTTCGTTTAAGGATGTGACTGTGTTGTGGGGGTGGGAGAGGGATGTGGACTGAAGACTATTTCGGTTTACAATGGAGGTTTATATATATAGAGGTTTGTAGTAAAGTGCCCGAAGTGTGAAATACAGCTGGCCCAATAAACCTTGCGGTTTTTGGAGGTTCTTTTTTTTTTTGCCGCGATTTTTTTTTTCCCCCGAAAATATTTTTTTCCCCGGCCCCGATTCAATCGGTTGGAGGCAGTCAGGCTGATTCAACATTCCATTGATTTCACCCATTCAACTCGGACTCCTCCCAACGCCTGAAAAAAAATCATCAAATCAAGGTAGGGTAAATTATTCCAGAATGATGCTTTTTGAAACTTACTCACCACCAATTAGGGGGTATTAAAGTTAAGAAATCCGCCATTTCAAATCCACCATTTTTAATGGCGGATTTTTGAAACACACCTACCCCAGGGTAGGTGTGTTTCAAAAAAGAAAAATGGCGGATTTCAGCTTCAAATCTGCCTTATTGTTGTAGTCAGGGCGGCAACTAGGTCCTTTGGCTGGATTAGAGGATCCAGGTAAATGAAGAATTCAACAGTTAAAAGAATCCAGATAAGCTGCCCATCTGGCTTGTTTTGGCGATAGGAATTTGGCTGTTATAAAAAACTTCAGATTTGCATGGTCAGAGAAAACAAGGACTGGTTTTTCTGTTCCTGCAAGCCACACTCTCCATTCTTCGAATGCAGAGTGTACCGCTAGCAATTCTAGATCAAATATGGGCCATACTTGCTCCTGATTGGTTAGTTTTTGTGAAAAGAAACTAAATGGTCGTAATCGTCCTGTTGCATTGGGTTGGCTAAGAACTCCGGCAATGGCAAATCCCAAGCTATCAACATGGACAACTAAACCGGCTTTAAAAGAGAAGTGAGATAGTAGAGGAGCTGAAGAGAATTTTGATTTTAACATTTCAAACGCTCTCTTAGGCCCCTCCAACTGCATAGAATTTGGTTTGAATGCATCTTCCTTGGTTAGCTGTGTTAGTTCACCTGAGATAGCAGAAAATCGTGGAATAAACCGGCAATAGAAATTAGAAAACCCTAAGAATTGGCAAAGAAGCTTTAAAGAAGTAGGTGCTGGCCATTGTTGTCAGCCTTAGAGACAATAAGTATGTCCTAAACCTACAGTCAGGCCAATAATTATTGCCCTAAAGACTTCAAATAAAACTAAAGTCCCTTAGAAAAAGGGAAATAGAGCCTTGTAGCTTATGTAATAATGGATAACCCATAATAAACAAAACACATACCTTATAATATGTGAAACTTACAGGATAATTACCTTATCCTTGGAAAGATAAGGATTATAGTCTAAAGGGAAGACATAACCCATAGAAGATACTGTAACACATATTATGACAGTACAAATGAATGGTTTCTACTTTGAGACTAGTGGCCATTCCAGATTGAGAATGCCAACCCACTAGCTTCCACACTAAGCCCCAAACACCATGTGCCAGACTAATTACAGGACACATGGTCTACGTACAGCTTAAGCCCACATGGTAATTCAACAAGGAGGTTGAGAATTACATATGTACTTATACAGGCACTAAAATCACCCAGCCAAGTACTATTTAAGGAAATACTCTAAGCTGATGGAAAGAAAATATACATAAACACACCCTTTACTGCCTTCCTGGTTTGTCATCCAGATTTCTAAGTCACCAACTAGAATTACATTCTTATCATTGCCTTACAAATCTTTGAAGTAACCTTCCAGCCAGTATTCTGTTTATCAGCACCATTTCATCCCTTATATCACCAACAATCCATCCCCTTAAACAAAGGAACAAAATATGTCCTCCTCCATTGGTTAAACAAACCCATTTACCCTTAAATTGCTTTATTGCAGACCTATTTATAGGTTGGAGGTTGTCTTCAGACAACTTTAGCTCCTTTTATCATAAAGTTGAGCTTGAGTTAAACATACTCATTTTTGTTGGCTTCTACAAAGCCTTTTTCCTTGTGTCCTGTTGTCACTAAAGAGACCCAGGCTCACAATTGGGGGCCTCATCGGGAAATTTTAACCCAGTAACCTTGAAGATTGTTCAATAAACATATTGAAAATCTTTTGATCATACCTGCAAGCTCAAGTTCCAAACTCCTGCTACCAACTACCTAAGAGTCCTACATACTCAACCCCACTCCCTCCAAACTACAATTTGTTGGGACAAACCAACCATAGTTTTCACACAACTCAAATGTCACCTCCCTCCAAGTTAGCACTTGTGGAGTCAAACCACCCTAGAGTTGTACATACTCAACCCCACTTCCTCCAAACTACAGATTTTTCGAGTTGAACCACCTATAGTTTTTACATAACTCTGAACTCACCTCCCTCTGAAATACAATTCATCGAGACCAACCACCAAGAGTTTTACATAACTCAACCTCACTTCCTCCATCTTCAAATGATGTTGAGTCAAATACCCAAGTTATACACACTCTACACAACCAACCTTCACCATTTTCAAAGGAATTGACTCATCCCTAATTCCAAGTCGCTAAAATTGCCTAAAATGGTGGGCCGATAAAAGCTCTTCACCAAACATCACTCCCTTGAATAACCCCTTGGTTTATTACTTCATCAAAAAGCTAACAATGCTTACACATGCTACCACAACCCTTGAGATATACTTCATAACTTGTATAAACTCTGTTGAGTCTCATTTACACCAAACAACATCTCTGTTAAGTAACACAGAACATATTCATTTGAAAAAATATTCAAAAACTGCAATCACTTTTTCAACCTACACAACTACGAGCTCTTTAATGAATAAACAAGCAAGTATAGGTGTTCAAAACATACATATATATTTGGTAAACCAAATCCATGAAACTTTGAGATTTGGACAGAGAGCCCTATCTTAAGAAAAGAGTGTGTAGGGAGATCCAGAGCTCCTGAAAGGATCACTAAGCAGCTCCCATACCTGGATTAAGATCCAGAACAGCGCTCAAAGAGCCACAAAAGAAAATCAAGAATTGATACAGGAACAGACTGGTTCTAACAGAGTTTTAAGCTGTTCAATTTTCATCATAATGCTGCTCTTGGATCCTATGCGGAGTAGCCGGATCCCCACCAATTGAGTGAGAGAGAACACCCGAGCAGAAAGCCTTAGTGAATAAAGAAATTCATCAAAAATGAACACCTCAGAATGAGACGCTCACCAGCTTAACTTCCGAGTTTACTCATTAGAACTGGTGATGTTGCTCCTACCTGCAGCCACTTGGATGGTCTTGAAAAACCCCAATCGGCTCTGTAATACATCAATTAACCACCTGAATCATGTATCAACTGTCTGCAGCTTCAATCGACCCTCAGCAGCCCCAATTATGTACCACCCTTGGGCCTGATCAAAGGCAAAACCACTTTTACCGACCAGCTACAGCCTCGATCAAAGGCCTACAGCTCTTATCAAGCATATGTAGCTTTAATCAACAAGCTACAGCCTACATATAAAAATGTACAGCTTCTATCGAAGCCCTAGAGCCTTGGTTAACCTAACTTAACTAAGTCCCTCTGTATTCGGAGGTGGCATGCCGTCCCACAGGGACCCTCCGAAGGAGGGACTTATGACCTAAGTCACACAGCTCGCGTGTGAGGATTACAAAAAGGTGGCTTTTTTTTTGAAGCGCTCTGGAGGTACCCTTGCTGGCTCAACAACACAGATGTTGCCCACCAAAAGAAAGGGCAGATATCAGAGAAGCTCGCCATGACCTTCATGGTGTTCATGGAGCCTTGGGTTTTCACCCAGCTGGCCCCTTGTCATTGTCCGCAATTTTGGGGTTTTGGGGGGTCATTCTGTATGACCCGCCTCATCTAACGCCTAATCCTCACAGGCCACGGGGGCGACATAGCCCATAAGTCCCTCCTTCGGAGGGTCCCTGTGGGACGGCATGCCACCTCCGAATACAGAGGGACTTAGTTAAGTTAGTGGTTAACCATCTACAGCCTAGATCAAAAGCCTACAGCTTTTATAAAGCATCTGTATCTTGAATCTACAGCCTACATGTAACGACTATGAGATAATTCTACAGCATCATTCTAAGTTTTGATAGTACGCCTGGTAAGTTGATAATTCTAGAAGGCTCTACGAAGGAAAAAGAATCAATTTGCAATGTTAAGGTTGTAGAAAGGATGGGGTTTTTTTTACTATTGTTCTAGATTTTTTTTTTTTTTGAGTGAGATTATGCCTATGGCATTGCACACTATGAAGCTTAGTAACAACTTTGGTAACAAAAACAGAAACCTAGAACAAGATATCCACTGTTACTGAAAACCACGGTGGTTTGAGATAAGTCAAAGAAATTGGTAAGGAAATTGAGAGAAGAGTATAGGAAAAGGAACAAAAGAAAAAGGAGAAAACAATTGTGATTTTATGAAGAAAAGTAGTCCGAAAACCGCTTTGTTTCAAATAAGAAACCCGCCACCGCCCATTCAGCTTTCTTGTTGCCAAGCACCCTATCCAGTTGATCAACCTTGAACTTGATTTTGAGTTTTTGCAATTGCCGCTGGAAAATCTTCCTCTGAACCTTTGCCCAAGGGCAAAAATTCATCAAGTGAAGTACAGTCTCCCTTGCTCCACACTTGGGGCACAAGGGGTCAAAAATCCTATTAATTTTAACCAAATGCGCCTTCAGCGCGCTATGACCTGAGATTAATTGGTTTATCAGTGAGTTGGGACCCATGGGGAGTCTTGAAGAATCAGTCTTCTTGCCATATAGGTGGGCCAGCGTCTTCTTATGCACTTTCTTCCAATTGCTTCCCCCATCCAATGGGGACGAGGATGGGGACTCAACTGCTTCTTTAGCTAACTGGTCCGCTATTTCGTTCCCTGTAATGTCCTTGTGACCTGGACACCACACAAACAACACTTCCAGGCTTGCTGGGAGGTCTTCCAGCTTTTGATCTATCTGTTGGAACAGCCATTGACCTGGTTTGGGGGCACCCGGGTTCCTTGTCCTCAACATGACACCCTGGTTGTCCACGAGTATCATGAGGTGATGAACAGGTTCCGTCAGGAGCTCCCTAGCCAGGCCAAGAGCAGCTAGAACCCCCACTGCTTTGCTTTTGTGGTTGGAAATCACAGTTGTTTTCTCCAGCAAAAGAGCGCTGAAGCAATTGGAAGAAGGGAAGAAAGCCGCACCTGCGCCACCTTTATCTGGATAATAAGAACCATCACTGAAAATCATCATGGTCCCCGGGTCCGACAAGTATGAAGCAATTAAAGACTTAACAGAGTCAATGGCTTCCTCTTTGGAAAGCCCTAAGTTGAGATATTTCAGCTCCCTGGAAGGTTGAGTGCCAGCCACACACAAGAGGGAAATGTGTTCTGGGTTCATAGCCATAGCTTGGTCCACATAGCTAGCGGCCATCCCCAACCGTGCTGAGTCCGCCAAACAATTTGTGGTGTCTGCCCTGCTAGAAAGGATGAAATCACGGATCACCTTGTTGCTTTTGACGGTGACTAATTTACAAAAGAAGAAGGAGAAACTGGTATTGATGATTTCATCCAGTAGGCCTGGAGCGGCCAATCTAGACTGGATGTAAGCATTTGAGGTGGACTTGAAGACCCCCAAAGTGAAAACGCCTGCAAGCCAATTGGCCTTATTTGCCAGAGCCTCGACTTTACCTCTGTTGGGGGTGGTGGCCCAGAATGACGCCCCGTATGTCAACCTAGGAATGAAAACACATCTTATCAGTTTGATGCGGTCAGGTTCTTTTGATCCCCATTGAGAGTTGCCAAAGATTCTTAGCTGGTTGATTGTTCTGTGTGCTTTCTCGACAAGTGACTTGAAATTCTGGTTGAAGAGTAATTTCCTATCTAGCCATATCCCAAGCCACTTGACCTCAGTGCTTGACACTAAGTTTTGTTTGCCAAAGGGGAAACCCCCCTCTGGAGGCTTGCCCTTGGTCAGCCACAAAAACTGAGCTTTTGCTTGGTCAAAAATGGCCCCATGGGTCCTACCCCACTCGAGTGATTGATTGCCTTCCGATATCAGGAGAGTCTTAGCTGTTACGGCCGACTGAGACGCCACGAGATGAACAAAATCATCCACATATCCAATGGAAACGCAATCTAAAGGTGTAGAGAAAGTTTTATTCAGCAGCAAATTGTTATAAATTATGTAAAGAATAACAGATAACGGAAACCCCTGCGGAAGCCCAATCCAAACAGGGAATGCCTTGGATGTAAAGTCGTTCAATAGGATAGTTGTTGATCTGTCTTGAAGGAAATCAGCAATGATTAGCACTAGATAAGTCGGGCACTTTAACTTGAAGAGATAATCAATCAAACGTGTCGGGTGAACAGAGGGGTAAGCTGATTTCACGTCCAAGAAGAGGGCCACTACTATCTTCCCCTCCCTCCATTTTCACTTTACCCAGTGTTCAAGGGCAAAGAGGGCATCCTCAGTCCCCGACCCCTTCTGGCCCCCAAAGTGGCTGTCCGCGAGTATTCCAGCCTCTTCGGCCCACGCTGTGAGTCGATGCGATAGGATAAACTTGAGTACCTTGCTCATGGTGCTGAGCAGAGCAATAGGTCGATACGCCGTGGGGCTGGTATAATCTGGCTTGCCACGTTTCCAGATGATGGCCGTAACTGCAACCTTCCATGACACGGGGAATTTATCACGTGTTAGAATATTGTTATAAAGAGAAATAGGGGAATGGAGATAGCCTCGGAGAAGGAATTAAGGAGTTCTTTGGCAATCCCGTTGATACCAGGCGCTTTCTTGGGCTGAATCCTCTGAATCGCAGATTGGAGCTCTGACAGCGTGATTAGAGGTAAGGTGACAAATCTGCAAGATAAATCTACTTGAGCAATTGACAGATCAATAGGAACATTGGTGATGGAGGTGCCGTTGAAAAGTAACTCAGCTTGATGCTGTTTGTCATGAATCATCAAACCCGAGTGATCCCTGAGAGGAAGGATCTCTCCACGTGCCAATTTGTTGGTGAATTGCAGAACCCAATACAAGTTGCCTTCCGTTGGGTCCTTGAGGAACTTCCTCCATTTGCGCTGCTTCAGATGGGACACCAGGGACAGAAATTAGTTATTCCATTGGCGATAGCAGTCACAAGCCTCTGGTGACTTAGCTAGTATCATCCAGTGCCGTGCTTTGTTCCGGGCGTTGATAAACGCACGCCAAAGGCGCATGCCAACGCCCACCCGCACGCCAAAAGAAATTGGCGTGCGGGTCCACATGCCAAAAGAAATTGGCGTGCGGGTCCACACGCCAATTTTTTGGCGTGTGGGAAACCTCGTCGGTCAGGAGGAACTCCTCCTGGCCGACGAGCAAGCTTATGAGGTTCCAGATCAATTCTAGGAGGCCCGCAGAACTTGAGGGGAGAACTTATGTATAACTTTTTGGGCGAAACAGGGTGGGATTTACTTGCTAACCAACCACCATCTCACCTGGAGCCCACCAATTCCACGTGGGTCTCAATTCTTCAAAACTATCCAGATCAACTGCAACTGCCCTGGCTCAAAAGAATGCAAAACCATCACCAACAAAGACGGCCGCTGCCGGAGTGAGCTTTAACAAGACAAATGGTAAGTTTCTTTTGCTTTTGTTACTTGGCGTCCGTCAAAAGATTGACAGAAATGTATACAAGGCTTGAAAGCCTGCTGATAGTGATACCACCTCCTTCTTAGAAATCCAGCAAGTCGTTTTGATCCCCACCTTGGTCAGATGTTCAATAAACTAGGTCCGGTCCAAGTGCCCAAGCTATCTACGAATTTTCATCCAGTAAGTTCATCTGACTGCCCACTCTTGATATACCCCCAAAGTCAATGAGAGATCTTCCCACCCTCTTTCTCTCATGACGATATCAACCTAACATTTTTTTTTAAAAAAAAAGACAGATAATATGTTGAGGATCTTAGAAAACCGAGGAAAGACTGCATCCAATCAAACAAATAAACTAGATTTGTCTTCACCCTCGGTTCTGAATTCGACGAGAAAGGGTGAGACGAGATTGGACTTGAGGACAATCGAAGAAGTCATCAGACAATATCATATCAACCAAGGAAGTATCGATCCATCATCTTCAAACCTCGATCAGGAAAATCAACAGGAACTAGAAAAATTAATAAAAACAATTGAGCCAGAAGTTTACCAGTACTTGATACAACATTTTCATCCAATCGATAATATCAAATTGGTCAAGAATCCAAACCCAAATCAACTCGATAAACCAATCAAAATGGTATGTCCTTTCCCCACCCCCAAAAAGTTGGAAACATTCTAACTGACAATGTCGACATGGTGGACTCATTATTGACAATTGTTTGGCAGGATTTTTGGTCTCAACCAACCAATGTATCAAAGTCAATGTAACTCATTCATGTGCTTCTCTTGTGGCATTTCTGTTCTGACCGAAGAATTGCAGGCAACGTCCAAGCTAATCATTCACTCAATCAATGCTCTACATGCTCAACCTTTTTCTATGGTACATTACCAACTGATCGAAAGCTGATCAACATTCAATAGACGACTATCCAGGTTTTACATTCTCTATTTTAAACTTATACAAGAAAAGAGCACGTCTGCCATAATTGCTCTCATTTGTTGTGTCTAAATAAGCAAAATCAATGTAGTAATAACACATTTGGCTTTTAACTGGTCTGTTCACAAAACATGATCTCCAATAACTGTACCCTTCTTAAGCAATCGAGCATCAGCTTGAATTTTAATTGGGTTTGAGGATATCTTTTCATTTGGATCACTCCCTGTACTATATCTGACAAAACAAATGACAAAGCAGTCGATAGATCTAGGCAAAGGGCTACTATGGTATCTTATAAACAGTCGCACGATTTGTTAAAGGGGCAATTGGCTTTCCAGAACAAAGATGGTACAACAAAAGAGGAGGCGAGTAATGAGAAGTTAGATTGACCCAAAGTGAGATGTAGTCTGAAAAGATCCAAGAGAGACCAACAGGTACATTCTACAAGAGGCGAATTGACAAATCAGTAAGTGATGGCATCAAAATCATCTTGGTCAGCTCAACAAATTAGAACTCGCCTGGAGTTTGAACCTGACTGCTGATCAAGTAATGGGATAAAGCAAACACCCGCTGAAAGGGAAAAGGTTACGTTAGGTTATGAGTAGCAGAACATGATGAACTAACTGATGGAGAGGAAATGGTACACACAGGGTAGGCGAGCCGGATCTTTCAGTCTCAACATTAAAACAAACATATGGGGAATTTACAATTCAGATTCAAGATATTCAGTACACTCATATCTTGACTCTATGTATGATCAAAATCAAAATCCCATATTCTGACAATTTGGTTCTGAAAAAGGCCCTACAAATAAACCTGCTACTGCTGCTCGACATACTAAGGACTTTGGTGAGAAACTGTTGAGAACCCAGTTTGTCGGCGTTCAAGTTCCTGCAGGCTCAATTTGGAAAGCCAAAGGTAAGCGATTTGCCAACCATCTGAAGGTTTGGCCATACCAGCGTCATGAAACGGTGACACTTGGACAGAAGCATCTGAAAGTTTACCCATCAAATCTCCAAAAAGAATCGATCATCTCCGCTATCAATGAATATGTCCCGTCCTTGATTGAGAAATATACCGTCCAAGATATGCCTGACCCATGTCTAGCCTTAAGTCTACCCAATGAGGTACACTACGGAAGCAATCTCTACGCGCTTCAAAGGATGTACGAATCGCCATTTGAGTTGGATATCTACTTTGACGGTGACGGCGCGCCTCGGATCAATTCGGCAGCTTTATCAGCTGGATTGCTAGCCGCCTCCACTGCGTTTGATGAGCGCTTCAAGGCTATGTTTCCCAAGATCGTCTCTGAATACTCGGCAGAGGAACAGGCTATGGCCATGAAAACGATTCCTAGTATAATTGGTGGAATCGGTTACTTTTACGGCTCATCGATTGTCGACCGTAACTTTGCTCACGAATACGACGATGATGAACTTTTATTTACTGGTTCAATAGAGCCAAAGCCAATGATTCCATGGACCCACACAATCAACACACGAGTCTGAAAAAAACAAAGGTGAAGTAGGAGGTGGTGTCAGGTATTAGGCTAAAAAAAACATTAGCAATTTTGTTGTAACGTCTGCTTACTGTACTCGCCAGAATGTAAAAGGCCAGAATGGTTGGAAATAAGAAGATCGCCAGTGTGAACAAAATTGTGCCTAGTATGAGCTGATCAAGTTGATAAGTGGCCGGTTCATTTTGTTTTCTCAATACATGATACTTCAAACCTTTTCAAAAAGTGTAAATAATCATAATCATAATACAAAATCTCGTCGGCCAGGAGGAGTTCCTCCTGGCCGACGAGGTTCCCCACACGCCAAAAAATTGGCGTGTGGACCCGCACGCCAATTTATTTTGGCGTGTGGACCCGCACGCCAATTTCTTTTGGCGTGCGGGTGGGCGTTGGCGTGCGTTTATCAACGCCCCTTTGTTCCTGGTGCGCAAGACTGGATCCAAAGTCTTGCTGCACCACCAAGGTTTCGCTTTTTCCGGGTTTGATAATACGCGTTGACCAAGGGTCTCCTGCGTTCTCTTGAGGGCGGCGGTCAATTTCTCAGCTTGTTTGTTTGGGTCTATGCTATCAGGGAGGATGAAATTTGAGAAATTAGCCAAAACTTGACTCTTTTGGGTATCATCTAGGGAAGACCATCTGGGAAGTTGCCAATGGTACAATGGGGAAGGCCGCTTTGAAAGGAGTCAAAACTGGAGAGCTTGGTGGTCCAATCCATAGTTCTTGCTGGAAACCGTGACAGGGGAAATCAGCTGTGAGCCTAAAAAATTGGACAAAATTAAATCTATTGTTGATCCTTTGCCTTTTGATGAGAAGAAGGTGAGGATGTGTTTGGGGGATGATAAGCGGAAACCAAAAAAGGAAAGGAAGCTTAGCGGTTCTCGTGCCTCAGGCTCAGTCTTCCTGTCAGCCTGGGTGTGGAACTAACCGTGGTTATGGGTTGTAACTAAGGTAGGTTGATGATTTAAAGTGGTTTGGGTAATGGTTTAAGTCCTGTAAAAAGGTACTTCCTCAATCAGTAAGTCTTGTCTGAGAGGCTTGCTCTAATTGCTCTAATTAGGCGCATCCAAATCAATACAAAGTATTAATAGGCATCCAAGGAGGTACTCACTTGGGTTCGTGGTGACTACCTTATTGAAGGTAGGTTGTGGCCAATTCTTGAGGTAATAACAGTATTAAACTATAGATTATCCAGAATTGGGGGATTGTTGGAGAATGGGGAACTAAGCAAGGTAAATAACTCTAAGGTATGTACTGTGCTGGTGTGTTCTAAATATTCTCTGGGGGATAAGCAACTGTTTACAGTCTGTTTATATATTGTAAGAGCTCCTCAAGGGGGAACTGTGAGCGCTTCCATGACCTGGGAGGTACTGTGGAACTTCAGGGGCAAGACAGATCCTTTTGGGAGGATCTGTTAATGTTTATGATGTGATTTCTACTAAGGCTGTGTTATGGAACACATCTTTGATCAGTAGTCCTTAGTGGGATTGGATCACATCATGACATTTGTATTAATTGATCTGTTATTAATATTAATAAAGTTATTAACTTATAATGATGTCATTTATTATTGGTACATCTTATAAGTATTAATTATTATAATATTAATAAGTTCTTTTATTAATAAGATATTAAATTACATATCTTTTGCGTGAAATATTCCAATGTTAAGGAATGTGGGCGTAATCAGAGGGGAAAGAGTGATATCTGTTACTCTGGATATTTCACGTGTCAGGGGGGCAAAGGCCTACAAGTTATGTATCTTGTATAAAAGGAGTACATAGCTTAACCAGAATTATTCATGAGTTTATTAATGAATATATTATTAAAGTATTTATATTAATTAATGTAATTAATGTACTTTAATAATATTAATATTAATGTAATAATAATGAAGGTATAATAATAATAATAACTACAGAATAGTAAGCATTATTAAGGATAATAATTAATATTACATGGAGTTATTTAGAATAAATAATGATAATAAATAGTAATAATAATTAATAAGAATAGTAATTATTATTAGAGATAATAATTATTTAATAATGTTTGCAGTTACGTGGTACATGTCAGGTACTGTGATATGTACTCAGTGGCTGACACTTCCTGATGCCTGGGGGGTTCCAATGATGGTGGTGTAGGTTGGCCTCCATGGCGAGGATGACCGGAAACTGTCTTGAATAATTTAGGGTCAGCCAATTTTTGAGGATACTAACTGAAGGGAAAGAATCAGGAGGGTTCTAGATACTCAGGAGTCTGACACTCTTCCCCCCCGGGAGGTTCACTTCTACCCCGACTAGGTTCTGTGAACCCCCCTCCAGGAGCTTCATTGTCTCAGAGGGGAAAGAATTCCTGGCATAAATCACTGCTTTGTGAAGTTGCCGCCACCCCGTTGGAATATTTTCATAAGCAACAAAGGCCCGCCAAGCCAGGTGCTGCGGGGGGCAGAGATCAAATGGGTTAATCCAGGGTTCTTGTAGGAGAAGGAAGTCATAAGAGAAAGATGAGTTAAGAAGACTTAGCATGAAGGCCTTGGACACATGGCAATTGAGGTGTAGGATGGAGATGTGGTTTGAGTTTGGATGTTGGTCAGGAGGTTGAATATCAAGATCTTGCCTTGTAGGTAAGAGATCTGGGGGAACGGAGGAGCGGTCTTGAGGATGGTTACTAAATCTTGGGGAATGATCAGGAGGGGAATGGACAGGGGTTACTAGAGGTTTTACTATCATTGATGAGATAGAGTTTTCTTATCAAACCAGGCCTTTTTGAAGGGGCAGGCCATGTTGAACGGGGTGTGATTAATGTTGGAAATTCCTTTAATCTTGTTCTTGAGGCCAGCTTCACATAAAACACAAGTTTTGACGCCACCAAGACCCTCAGGACATTCATTGGTCAAATGATTCTTTGCCCATTTGGCACATTCAGCCGGTTCGCAACACCATTTGCCAAAGTGACCCATCTTCAAGTGCCTGAAGCATTGGGGTGGTTGAGGTTTGAAGCGATTGGTACGATGAAAATTGTATTTCAAGAAGACTCCCAACTTTTCAATACAATATGCCAGGTCTTTGTTGACAAAGGACAAGACAAGTGATCCCGCCTTTTTGGCCAATGGTTCATTTGATCCTATCCAGCGGTTGCGAGCTAGATCCACGGCCTGAAAACCATTTTTGGACACGAGTTGCAAAATATTTGAAGGTTTTTCAATGTTGAACGATTTTGGGACTCCATGCGCCATGACTGAATACGTGCTTGGGGTGGCCTCCAGATCTGGATGAACCTTCTTTGACCAAACGTGTTTGTTGTCCATCAACCACCTTTGGTGAGCTCGGTTTTTGGTGTAGAAAGACATGTCACCTGACGGCATCACACTGGCCCCACAGATTGCTACAGCCTCCCCTTCCACCTGAGATTTAAGCCCAGAGAGAGCTTTGTTGGCCTTCTGGACTAACGCGCCACTGGGTACATCTTTGAGCGACGTATTCGCCGGGTTGGAGTAGATTATGAGTCTCTTTGGTTTCAGGGAGGCAAGTGTATGAGCCGGCGGGGGACGTGTTGTTGGCGCCTGAGACGAGCCAGCAAGCGATGTTGCGGCGGCAGAAGCAAACGTCTTGGACGCAGCTGTTTTTGGCTTGAGACTGGTGCCGTGAGACGCATCTGATCGAATAAAAGCCTCGAAATCAGCCATCCTTTTGATCATGGGGTTGACCTTTGCGTTGAGTTGGTCTACGGTGGCCTCGAGGCGTTGAATCATTGTCTCATTGTTTGCCAAGAGTTCGAGTAGCAGGTCTACGAATTTGGCGTCCAAGTGGACTGCGCCATTTGGGCCTTGATAAACGCACGCCAACGCCAACCAGCACGCCAATTTTTTTTGGCGTGCGGGGCCAACACGCCATTTTTTTTTGGCGTGTAGGGTCTACACGCCAAAAAAAAAGGGCGTGTGAGACCCACACGCCATTTTTTTTTGGCGTGTGGGCCCCGCAGGCCAATTGTTTGGCGTGCGGGTCCCCCCTCGCTCACATAATTGAATGGGAGGGCCCATGCGATTACAAGAGCAAGCCCCCTCCCGGCTGACGACGTTATACAACCTTGTCAGCCGGGAGGACTTCCTCCCGGCACGAGGCTGTAAAACCTAGTCAGCCGGCAGGACTTCCTCCCGGCTGACGAGGTTATACAACCTCGTCAGCCAGGAGGAAGTCCTCCTGGCCGACGAGGTTGTATAGCCTCGTTGGCCGGGAGGACTTCCTCCTGGCCAACGAGGTTATACAACCTCGTCGGCCAGGACGACTTCCTCCTGGCTGACGAGGTTGTATAACTTTGTCAGCTGGGAGGAAGTCCTCCCAGCTGAGAAGGTTATACATCCTAGTACCGGGAGGAAGTCCTCCCGGCTGACAAGGTTGTATACCCTTGTCAGCCGGGAGGGGGCTCGCTCTTGTAATCAAATGGGCCCTCCCATTTGATTATGTGAGCGAGGGGGGACCTGCACGCCAAACAATTGGCATGCGCCTCCTGGCTGACAATGTTGTATAACCTCGTCGGCCGGGAGGAAGTCCTCCCGGCTGACGAGGTTATACAACCTCGTCGGCCAGGAGGAAGTCCTCCCGGCCGGCGAGGCTATACAACCTCGTCGGCCAGGAGGACTTCCTCCTGGCTGACGAGGTTGTATAACCTCGTCAGCCGGGAGGAAGTCCTCCCGGCCAAAGAGGCTATACAACCTTGTCGGCCAGGAGGACTTCCTCCTGGCTGACAAGGTTGTATAACCTCGTCAGCCGGGAGGAAGTCCTCCCGGCTGACAAGGTTATACAACCTCTTCAGCCAGGAGGACTTCCTCCTGGCCGACGAGGTTGTATAACCTCGTTGGCCAGGAGGGCTTCCTCCTGGCTGTAAAGGTTGTATAACCTCGTCAGCCGGGAGGAAGTCCTCCCGGCTGACGAGGTTATACAGCCGTGTGCCGGGAGGGGGCTCGCTCACATAATCGAATGGGCCCTCCCATTTGGTTATGTGAGAAAGGGGGGACCCGCACGCCAAACATCGCTCACGTAATCAAATGGGCCCTCCCATTCAATTATGTGAGCAAGGGGGGACCTGCACGCCAAACAATTGGCATGTGGGACCCGCACACCAATTGTTTGGCGTGGGGGGCCCACACGCCAAAACAAATGGCGTGTGGGAACCACACACCATTTTTGGCGTGCGGGTCTCACACTCCAATTTATTTTGGCGTGTAGACCCTACGCGCCAAAAAAAATTGGCGTGAAGGCCCCGCACACCAAAAAAATTGGGGTGCGGGTTGGCGTTGGCGTGCGCGCTTGGCGTGTGTTTATCAACGCCCGCGGCATTTGCGTCGCGTTTGCCAAGTGCCCTGGTGAGCAGTATATGGAGGCTGGATGAGGGGGGGGGGGTGATGGATGGGTGCGTGGGTGGGTGGACCTCCAGATCTTCCATGATTTCCGCGTTATCTACAGGCGGCATTCCAGAGACACGGAAGGGGTCAGGGGGGCGAGGAGTGGGAAGAATTTGCTGCCCAAAAAAGGGGGGGGAGAGCTTTTCTGATGAGTAGGGGGAGGGGAAGTGATTTGTGGTTTTGTCGGCGCGTGGTATGGTGTTTTTTGTGGTTGCAGACAGAAAAGTGATTCTAGAATTTGTTGGGGATGATTGTATAATATATAAAGAGCGATGTTGTAGTCTCAGGAGTCTCTTTGCTCCTGAGGCAAAATCTTTGTTTTACTGTCTCTAATAACCCTTGTCGAAATCCTTGAAATACTAAACCTATCATTACAATAATCACATACCCTTACCTGGATCAATACTCCAGTGGATATTGATCACCTTAGCACCTCTGAGACCCACTAGTTTGTCTGATTGGTCTGTTAGCTTGTCTAACCCCTCTCCTCTAATCAAATATTAAATCCTAGGGCTTACACTACAGCCTTCATATAACATGCACCGCTTCTATCAAAGACTTAGAGCCTTGAATAGCAATCTAGAAACACTCACCCCTGGTGATAAAACTGCCACAAATACCAACTTGTCAAATACCAACATGTTGGGGCAATTGGTGGATCTCCTTGGCGTTTTGCAGCAGATGAACCAAAAGCTTGCCCAGCTTCAATTGGCACTTGATGAAACGCTTGCGGAGAAGGCCAACTCAACTGCTATTGGTTGTAAAAAGACTCCCGGAAAAATTCAAGGAACTACGAGTTCAGCAAAAACCAAACCTGCCGTCAAATTGGAAAAAAACAAAGTCCATCAGCCATTGAATAAACATGCTCATTTGGTTACTGAGAGCAATAAGAAGAATTGTTTTTGTCACTCTCAATCTGAACCCACTCCCAGTATATCTTCCACCCCATTGAAGAAAGGTCCTTCCTCTGCTTCTAAGAAGAAACCCAATCAACTTATCAAGAGTGACTTCCCAGCTGAATTCAAAGATACGAAGGTGATTATTTTTAGTTACTTGAAATTTGAATCAAACTGACATGAGGTCAATGTCAGGAATTCTTGTACGTTCACATAAGGCTCCTTTGGGGATTGCTTGAAACACAATTGGTTCCTCCTGCTGCCAACCCAGAATAAATTCAAAGTTTCTGCAGCAATTCTCCACCATTGACAACTCACAACGCTTTGTGGAGCACTCAAACGCAGCACAATTAATCACTCAAGCCAATTTACAGAATTTGAAAGATGCACTTGCCGGAAAGGTCAAGGTCAGGAAGCACCTGGTCCACATTGAAGAGACATACCTGGCTTACATCCATGCCTACCTTGCCAAATCTGGCATTTTCTGCTGGGGTCACAATCTTGACAATGGCGCCAAAAGTCTGTTTGATGCCGCTTGCTGAATCACTGCAATCTCAATTTTTTGACAGATTGCAGTTTTGGGTGCATACAACTTTATGAACTTCAACCACATCTAAAAGGACAATGTCCTTTTTCCCACGCAGCCCTACAACCATTATGTACATCATGTTATTGGCACCAAGTATCAAGCAGAATGTATGCACGCTGGAAAAACCTTACAAACTGCGGAGGCTCAAGCTGCTGCCAAGAATTGTTCTTGGGTGAGTTTTCTTTTTTCATGAAGATGATTGGCTTAGTTGCTCACACATGTTACCCATGTGTACTTTTAGTTACAAAAGGCTTGTTTCAAATTTGGTGTTGCCAACAACTACCGCAAACGGTACATGGACATCATCAATGATTTGAATTTGCACAGTGATGATAAGTGGGATCCTGAGCAAGGGTTCTTGGCTATTGCTCCAATGCAGCCAACATATTCACGCGTTGATTAGACATGTCTATGAAATCTGTGGCAACGGCAAATGGGAACACTTCACGGGCCCAAGTCAGGAAGCTACCAAATGAACCCATACCATCATGCAACATATTCACGCGTTGATTAGACATGTCCATGAAATCTGTGGCAACGGCAAATGGGAACACTTCACGGGCCCAAGTCAGGAAGCTACCAAATGAACCCATACCATCATGATTTTCTAAGACCCCCAAGGGTCTACCCTTGGATTAATATAGCTGCAAATGGCTTTGGCAACTACCCACCAAACAACAACACAGCCTCTCCGATCTCACTTGGGTTGCATTCCTTAAAGAACCGGGCAATTTGCTCTTTCCCAAGAGCCACCCAACTATGATCCAGACAAAAAAAATTCTGATGTTCAGTTCAGTAAAAAATATCTCCAAAAAGCACTCCAGCACTGCCAAATGAACAAGATCATTGAAGAATCTGAGGAAGATGAAGACGATGATGATCAAGATGAACATGGTGAGGAAGTTGAAGGGGGTGTGATTGATTTAGAAGGGGAGAGCCCCAACAATGGGTCTGAGAAATACTTACCCAATGGAGTTTGGGGCAATCATTACAAATCTGAAGACAATGAAGACTATGAGGTCAACAAAAATGAGTCCACCAATGATAGTGATTGTGAGCCTGGGTCTCTTTAGTGACTGCAGGACACAAGGATAATGGCATTATAAAGCCAGATGATTAAGAGTATTATGTAACTGAAGGCTCAACTTTATGATAAAAGGAGCCAGTTGTCTGAGGACAACCTCCAACCTAGAAATAGGTCTGCAACAAAGGCAATTTAAGGGTAAGAGGGTTTGTTTGACCAATAAGGGAGGACATATTCTCTTCCTTTGTTTAAGGGCAATGGTTGTTGGAATAATAAAGTATGAAATGGTGCTGGATAAACAGGATACTGGCTAGAAGTTTACTTCAAAGATTTATTAAGGAAATACTAAGAGTGTAATTCTAGTGGTGATTTAGAAATCTAGGTGAAAAACCAAAAAGGCAGTAAAGGGGTATGTTTCTGTATGTTTTCTTTCCTTCAGCTTAGAGTACTTCTTTAAATAGTAACAAGGGCAAAGCCCCCAAATTTGGGGATTCAAGGTGGATTTTATTTAGAGTGGGTGTTTTTTTTGGGAGGGGGGAAATTAGCAAGAAGAATTATGGTGTAATTACATAAATTCCAATTGAAAAACCATCAGATGACACAAAAATGAAAGAAGAATGAAAGAAAAGGAAAAAGAAAAAGAAAAAGAAAAAGAAAAAGAAAGAGAAAAAGAAAAAGAAAAAAAAGAAAAAGAAAAAGAAAAAGAAAAAGAAAAGAAAAAGAAAAAGAAAAAGAAAAAGAAAAAGAAAAAGAAAAAGAAAAAGAAAAAGAAAAAGAAAAAGAAAAAGAAAAAGAAAAAGAAAAAGAAAAAGAAAAAGAAAAAGAAAAAAGAAAAAGAAAAAGAAAAAAGAAAAAGAAAAAGAAAAAGAAAAAGAAAAAGAAAAAGAAAAAAAGAAAAAGAAAAAGAAAAAGAAAAAGAAAAGAAAAAGAAAAGAAAAGAAAAAGAAAAAGAAAAAGAAAAAGAAAAAGAAAAAGAAAAAGAAAAAGAAAAAGAAAAAGAAAAAGAAAAAAGAAAGAAAAAGAAAAAGAAAAAGAAAAATAAAAAGAAAAATAAAAAGAAAAATAAAAATAAAACATGACAATAAAAACAAAAACAAAAACAAAAACAAAAACAAAATGAAAAAGAAGTAAATCAATTAAAAAAAAAGGACAAATAGCCAAAAAAAACATGAAACATATCACTGTTATTGAACACGTGAGAGAACCTCTTTGTAAACAATGTTTGAAGTTTGGTATGAAGGAGGGCCAGATTCTGGCTGAGGGATTACAACCTTTGTTGTGTGACTGCAGGAATTACAACATTTGTTGTGTGACTGCAGCCCATGACTAAAAATAGGATCAAGAAGCACAAAACCAACATTTACAATGGTCTGTCCCTAAGACTTGTTGATTGTGAGACAAAAAGCAAGATTAATAGGAAACTGGGTGTGTATTAGCTTTAAGGGGGGACAGTCTCTTCAGGGTCAGATATGAATGGGATGTGAGGTATGGCAACCAATTCACCAATTCTGTTTCCTAAAGCCACTTTTGCCAAAATTTCTGAAGGACTGAAGCTTTCCTCAATCAAAAAGTTTTGTATGGATTGGATAAAATTTTGGGCTCTTCATTTTCATATCCTAATCTGATTCTATCAATCCCATCCTCATTATCTATATTGGCAGGATGAGAACTTTTGAACCCAGCATGAGAAATTTGGTTATTGACGTGGTTCAGAATGTTTTGTAGATCAATTTCTGGAACCTCATCACCCCAGTTTCTTGGTGAATCAACAGGTGAGATGCTTGCAGAACTAATGTTATTTTCAATAAGACTGGTTTTCAGTATTTCCGTTGTGGAAATAATGGCGACCTCGGTAACAGAAATGTTAGGTTGCCCTTCTTCCTGGTTGGTTCCGGTGGTTCTTTGATTTCCTCTGCGGGATAAACACTGTCAGCGGATGATCAACTGGTTTCCCTGCAACACCTGATACTCAGCAAGGGGACCGTTCCTCTTGCGTTCGTCGTCCTGATGATGCCCTACACAGTTCCGCTTGTCCGCACACGCTGAATAATCGCTGAGAGAACTCTAAACACTAAGATTTTCTTATGTACGCCGTAGTTGATAGCTATCTACTATGATGATAAGATAAGATAAGATAAGATAAGATAAGAATCCCGCAACCCTGGTACAACACTCTTTTTATACAACAGTCCCCCGATCATGTCCCGCATTCCCCGGTACTGTCCCTGGAGCCCTACTTGCCTGTCTCCTTGATCCCGCATCGCACCGCAGCCTGTCCCCGACTACTATACCCCGTTGACCCCCGCAGCCGTCTGTCGCTTCCCTGCGCACGACTCCGCTTCTTCTGCCCCCGCTCCGCTTGCGGCCTGGCGCCCCGAACCCCGTGGTTCCGCCCGGTCCATTATGTCGCGCATACTGAAGCGGCCTTCGTCCGCTCGACCGATCGCCCGCGCCAACTATAGAATGTCACATGCTGCGCCCTGTGCTTTTCCCCGCGGAATGTCCGATGACATTTGGTAGATACCCCCTTACCTCAGCCTCAGTCTGCCGCTGAGCCCGCGGCTGCGGGCTCAGCTTCAGTGCTGCACCTCTGGTATATAAGTTCTCCCACATCCCCCTCGCTTTTGAATCCTGTCCTCAGCGATTCCCACACTACCCGCCACCTTCCCATACCTCTATCATACACCCACCATACCCACCTCCCTATCCCATACCCACCATGCCCCATCCCCGACCCCCCTGTGATCGTTGCGCCGCACGGTCCCGCCACGCTTCCTTGTCTTCTCCCTGCTCCCAACCCGCGCCTGGAGCTGCCTGCACGGCCTGCGCTCGGTCCCATCGCCAATGCTCCCTGTCCCGCAGAAACGGCCCTCGTCCCCAGCCTCGTTCTCGCTCCGGAAATCAATCCCGTCAAAAACGGCGCCGCCGCGAGGATTCCTCCGACACTCCGGACCACTTTTCCATCTCCTCTTCCACCCCTTCCCCTCCTCGACGCCGCCATCGCTCCGATCGCGTGAGAACTCCCGTCGGAACTGATCGCATGACTCCGAAACCTGAACGGAGGAACTTCTCCGATGGACCAACCTGGGCCGCCGCCCTCCGAGCCTGGGCGACTCGCCACTGCGTCAACGTTGGCGCCGGAATGGACCCAAACGCTCCTCGCCGCTCTCCGATCCCTCCGCCGCGCCCATCCCCGGTTCCCCTTCCGCGCCGCCGAGCCCAGACTCCCTTCCATGCTCCCCCTCCTCCATCACCTACCCCTCCTCCCCCACCTTCCACCCCACCTCAACCACCCCCGCGAACCACCCTCTTCGTCCCCCCTTCCCCAGACCTTCCTCCACCCCCATCGCCTACCCCGCCACCACCACCTCCACCAACACCCCCTCCCCCTCCATCCCCTCCCTTACCTCCTCGCCCTTCACCTACTCCTCCCCCCCCATCTATGACCTCCCTCCTACCACCCCGTCCCGCTTCCCCTCCCCCTCTCCGCACTCCTTCTCCGGCTCCTGTTCCCTCTTCTTCCCGACCTCTTGGTGCAGCTCCCGCACCCGGATTCCTCGAGTCGCCATACCGGGCCGCAATCCCCGACGACGAATACGAGTCCGGTGTCCCTGAGGCGGACCTCCTCCCGTTCCTGGAAGGTCAGACCTCGCTGGTCAAAGGATTGTTGAAGAAAGCGGTGACGATCCCCGCCGAAACCCGCCGAGAAATGCTCCGAGAATTCCACCGGTCTTCCGCCGCGCTGCGCGCCCGCCTCCGACCCGCTGTGTTCTTGGACTGAGCGCTTCGGACTTTCCCCTTCACTTACTCTATACCTTGTATCCCTTTCCCCTCTTGTATTCCCCTATGCTGAAATACTATGCGCCATATGCTTGCCCCCGCTAACCTGAGACAAACCTGTGCCAAAGTGAGGTACTTGAGAGAACCAAAACCAAAAATAAGTCAAGAGTGCCCGGACCGCCCCGGATTGAGAACCACTTAGTCCCCGCACTTCCATTTTTTTTTTTTTTTTTTTTTTTTTTTTTTTTTTTTTTCAAATTGAGATACTAAAACCTGAAACTGAGATTGAACTTTGAGAAAAACTTGAAGAAACTGATAACTTGATGAAACTGATGACTTGAGGAAACTGATGACTTGAGGAAACTGATAACTTGAGGAAATTGATAACCTGAGAGAAAATACCACGCCCGCAATCCTGAGAGAAAGAGAAACCATGCCCGCAACCTAAAGATGAGAGAAGGAAACCACGCCCACAATCTATAAAATCCTGAAACGAAAAACCCAACCCGCCCGCCGAGGTACCTGGACCGCCCCAATGGAATTTCCGCACAATTCCCCGTACCCCTCGCCATCCTGAATATATAACAGAGAAAACCAGTAAACCCATTCACAAAACACAAATACAACCCGCTTTAGGGTGACTGACATCCTGGGGTGGCTAGTTTATCCGGCTGTAGACCAGCTAGCGCACCCCCTCACCAATTAAGGCTTGGCCTATGGCCCCCATCCTCCCCCCGCTGTTGGCCGCTGTCCTCAGCGGTTTGTTCCTCGCACTTCGCCGCAAGGAACGCTCACCGGCCACCTCTTCATCGGCGCCAGGAGAATCCGCTCGACCCGCCTCATCGACGGGCGGCTCCGAAGGAGTTGGCTCCAAATCCGAGTCTTCATCGTTTTCGTCGTCAGATCCTGAAACGAGGGTTTCGTCGAACGACGTCGATCCCCGAGCGTAGAACCGCTTCACGTGGGATGCCGCCGCCTTCCGCTTCAACGGGGTTCCGTCCAATTCTTCCAACTGATAACTTCCCCCCGGAAATTTGCTGACCACGCGATAAGGTCCGTTCCATCGGTTGGCGAACAACTTTCCCCACTGGGTTTCCAAGCTCCGATTGTACAGGAGGACAAGATCGCCCTTCCGCAAAGGGTCCCGCAACCGGTGAGCGCAACGCTCGTCCCAATAGCGGACCGACTTCGCCCGAGATTCCCGCAAGCGCTTCGCCGCCTTCTCGACAACTTCCTCTCGTCGAAGGAGTTGTTCCGCCCGCGCTTCCAACAATTCTTCTGAAGTTTTCACCTTCCACCAGTCGATAGCGAGATAAGTGAGCATCTCGATATCGACCGGCAACACAGGCTGTCGCCCATACAGGAGTTCGTACGCCGAATAACCGGTGCCCCGCTTGGTTGAGATCCGATCCGCGAAAAGGACTGCCGGAAGGAATTGATGCCACTTCCGGCCGTCTTCCCCGCACATCTTCACCAGCGTGTTCTTGATTGGCTGATGTCCCCGCTCAATCATCCCGGCGCCTTCCGGACAATACTCCGTGACCCTGCCGAACTTCGCCCCGCATGACTGAACCAGCTTCATCAGACTTCCTCGGAATTCCGCACCCCCATCCACTGTGACCAGCCGCACACATCCAAACCGCGAGAACCAGAACTCCTCCAGGAATTGGCCGACCTTGTCCGCCGACAGCTTGACCAAAGTGATGGCCTCGACCCACCCCGACAGATCATCCCTCGCAACGAGTAAGTAGGCGTACTTACCCGCCTTGATGTGGACAACATCCAAGGAAATCCGACTGAACAACGAATCCTCCCCTGTCGGAATTCCCACCTCCTTGGGGAGCGCCGAGCTCCGGCGCTGACACGCCTCACAGCTCCGGACCCAGTCACGGACTGACTTCACCATACCAGGCCACCAGAAACGCTGCCGAATGCGGGCACGCGTCTCCACCTCGCCCCGATGCCCCAACTCCTCGTGGAGACTCCGAAGGATGACTTCCTGGCTCGCTCGACAAGTCGCCACCACCAGCGGTATGGGAGACCGCCTACGCCACAGTTGACCTTCCCTCACAAAGAAGTTGACGCTATTCCGACGAACCCATGCTTTCAGTTCGGTTGAAGTATCCTCAGGGAAATTGAGGGTACTCAGGTAGGTCTCCATCAGCTCGTACTTCCCGCTCTGGCGAAGGGGAAGTTCGATGCCGACCGTCGTCGCGCCCGCTTTCATCAGCCGTTCTTCCACGTCCAACGCCTCTGCTGAGCGGAACCGCTCCGCTCCCTCCTCTTCCGCCACTCTCGACAATGCATCAGGCATTGTGAACGCCTTCCCCGGAACATGGACCACTTTGAAAGAAAACAATTGAAGGTAAGCCACCCATCGAGTCATTGGAGCATTAGGGAGAGTAGGAGAGTTGATCATCCTCGCCAGCGCTTCCGCATCAACTAGGAGTTCGAAGAACACCCCCCACAACACGTGTTGCAGCTTTCGCACCACCTTGGTGACCCCGCACAGCTCAAGCTTTGGCTGGGAGTATTGCGACTCGGTTTCCGTGAAGGTAATCGACTCGTAAAGAACCGGCCGATCTTTCCCGTCCTCCTCTTGCGTCAGCACGCCTCCCGCACCGAATTCACTGGAGTCAACCGCCAACCGAATTCCCTCCTTCCCGTAATTGAGATCCTTGAGCGTGATCTCCCTACCGACGATCTCCTTCAGCCGGGTGAACGCGCGATCGCATTCCTCGGTCCACTTCCACTCAGTCCCCTTGCGAGTGAGCCGCCTCATCGGGCTTGCGATCTCCGCAAACCGCTCGATGAACATCCGCACATAACTACACAACCCTAAAAACTGAAGGATGTGAGTTACGGTTTTCGGAACTGGCCACTCCAAGACTTTGTTCAACTTAGCCCAAGTGATGCTCCTCCCGCGAACTGAGACTTCATGACCGAGGACCTCCAAAGCCGGAACGCAGACCGCAAACTTCTTCCCTGAAACCGTAAGACCCGCGGTTTCGATCCGGAACAAGATCCGCTCCAAGGTGACCGCATACTCCCAAATGAAACGCCTGATGCCCGGGTTGTCCACCAAGACAGTTCCGCCGTAATCCGACTTCGGTCCCTTGATCCCCGCGTCATCAATGAAGATCTGGACAAGATGAGGCAAGTCGTCCTGGAGGATCCACGCCATCTGCCCTTGGTACACTGCTACCGAGTTGGTGGCTCCCTGCGGAAGACGAGTCAGCTGCATACGCCCCAACCGAGTCTCGAAAGCCGTGAGTGGCCGCGACTCGGGGTGCAATTCCCGCTGATCGTACCCGCCCATGACATCAACCAACCCATAGCAAACCCGCCCTGCCATGGACTCCACGAACTCATCGACGCGCGGAGGAAGCCCTGCATCCAGAATGGTAACGGAATTCAGTCTCTGAAGATCATGAACAATCCTCAAACTCGTCCCATCTTGTTTCAGCACCGGAAAAATTGGGCTGGAGTAGCTTGAGCAAGACTGCTCGTACAACCCCGTCCGCACCCGCTCCCGTACCAACTCCGTGAAGGTATCGCGAATGGTCGCCGGAACCGGAATTGGCTTGATCTGCCACGGTTCATGGGGTATCACCGGAATCCGATAAGGCTCCCCTATTCCCCTGTCCAACAGCCCGCGCTCTTCAGGGGAAAACGCCAAAGCCTTCGCCCGCAAGGTGACGACCTGGGCTAAGAGCTTCCACTCCTCCTGGCTCACCCACCCCGGAGGTCCGAAGTTGAGACTCGCCATCCGTTCATCCGTGATACGCTCTGTCGGCACGAATTCCGGAGGCCGCACCGAAAGTGGGGTAAGATAGGGGTCTCTCCCCCACTGGATGGGCTTCAACGGTGAGTTCAAGCTTTGCGGCATTGGCTCATTCCGCGGCCTAACCTTCCGCGCCACCGGCTTGTCCTTTGCCCCGCCCGATTCCACCCTCCGTAGAACGACGCCTTCTTCCGCTGAGATCCTGCGGACTGGGAAACCAAAGACTCTCGATTCGCTCACGACCGTGGCACAAGGTAGGGTTTCTCGAAACGTAGTAGATACCCTTGGCGGTGCACAATTGGGAGGACTTACTTCTGCACTGTTTGCCTCCGCCCCAAAAGAACCTTCCTCCGCTCTTCCCTCCGAAACCTCCTCATCCTCCTCCCAAACCTCCGTCGCCTGATGCGGACCGAACTCCCGAGGTTTCCCCCTATGATCGGGCGGAAAAGGATCGCTCACGTATGTGGCACTCGGTAGGGTTTCCGAACGGTAGTAGAAACCCTTGATGGTGCACAATTGGGAGGACTTACTTCTACACCTTTTGCCTCCGCTCCATCGTGTTCCTCCTCCGTCCCCTCACTCCACACCTCCACTTCATCTTGCAGACCAATTTCCCGATAACTCCGCCTATGGCCTGACGAAACGGAATTGCTCACGTACGTGGCACTCGGTAGGGTTTTTCGAAAGGTAGTAGAAACCCTTGGCGGTGCACAATTGGGAGGACTTACTTCTAGACTGGTTGCCCCCGCTCCATCGCTTTCCTCCTCCATTCCCTCTCTCCAGACCTCCGGTTCCGAGTGCGGACCGACTTCCCAAGATTTCCGCCTATGACCAGACGAAAGGAATTCGCTCACGTACGTGGCACTCGGTAGGGTTTTACGAATGGTAGTAGATACCCTCGGAGGTGCACAATTGGGAGGACTTACTTTTGGGTCTTTTGCCTCCGCCCCATCATCCCCTATTCCTTCCCGCTCTTTAGGAGTCGACCGTCCGCGCGATGCTAGAGCTGACATCGTGCGGATTGATCGGCCGACACCTAAAAACCCCGTGCCAAGGGGGAAGCCTCCTGCTTCTCCCTCCCTCGGCACTCCTCCTCTCCCACCTCCGGCCCCAGCCGGGTCTCCCATCGACCGCTCGATGGCCGACAGATCGTCGTCGCGAACCGTCGCCCTCGGGAGTCCGCCACCGAAAGGACCTCCTCCTTGCGGACCGAATCGAACCGAAGACCGGCTCGGAAGGCGAACAAGAACGGCCGTCCAAGGATGACTTCGGAGGACCTCACCACCAAGAATGAGACCCTCCGCCTGGTCTTCGCCACCTCCACCCACTCACTCTCCACCACACCCGCCACCTCGCACTCATGGCCGCCGATTCCTCGCAAGCCGATGTTGGCTTGTCGGGTAACGAGATCCGAGTCTTGCGCCACCTCCGCCGGCAAAAGGTTGACCATCGACCCGCTGTCAATCATCGCCCATACTTGCTGGTCCCCGATGGTCATCTGAACATAACCAAGGGGGCAGGAAATGGAGTCCGACGGGAACTCCTCCGGATGGTGTCGGCACGAATGTTCGGCCTCCGCTGAACTCACGTCGAAGGCCACCCGATTACCTTCCGCCTTGAGGCCCGCACTCTCCTTAAGAGACGCTATGAGCTCTTCCGCCATTAGAGGGGAAACCGACGCCAATTCCTTGATGGAAAGAGTCAGCGGGCCATCCCCGTTCAGCGCGCGCTTGGCCAACTCCGCCGCCTTCTTTTTCCCGGTGGGCACTGCCACTCCTCCAGGCTGCGAAACTTCCTTCGCCTTGCCCTTCTTTGGAGGATCCACATCCATGCGGTCGTACCCGCCATAGCGGGCCGTCACCTCATCGGATTGGATGGCCCACACCTCTGATTGGACAGCCGGGGGAGTCCATCCAGACGTCCCGACAACTATACCCATCGAGGATTTGACCTCCGCCTTTGGGCCTTCCGCCGTCTCCCCCTGCCCTGCCGCCGCTGCACGAACCACGTCGCGCGGCACGGCCGCCTCGATCGGTTCACGCGATCTAGGGAGGAAATAATCGCCGTTATAGATCCTCACCCGCCTACCGTTTAAGTCGTCCGTCAACTCTTGACATCGAGACTTATAATGGGTATTCGACCCGCAATAAGTGCAATGAAGCCCCGGAGGCCCCGCACGCGGAGGACCGCTCCGCTGACCGTCGGCCGGTGCCGACGCTTGAGGCTGGGACTCCCGTTGAACCGTCTTCTGCATGAACAAACAAAGCTCCTTCAAGGTGTCAGCCAACTCCGCCACTTCAGCGGGCGCCACCGGCGCCGTGTTCCGGGAAGAGATCACCGGCCCGATTCCGGTCGAGATCGCCACTCCCGAATTCTCGGCCACCAACTCCATCATGTCGAACTCCGCCCGGACCGCTCCCCTAAGCGACGCCAAGTCGGGCAACAGGGTCCCTCCATCCCTCGACCGCCGAATGAGGTTCTGATCGTACAGCCTCCGCTGCACCCGCTCCTGAACCGGCGTGGCGAGCCCCTTGAGGAAGCTCCACTTGACCGACGCCGGCTCCCCAATGATCACCTCATTGCGATTAAGGTACTTCACGATGCGATCAAAGGAAGTGACGTACTCATCGAACGCCCTTCGATCGTTGACCCCACCCGATGCCGCCTTGCTCGACGCGAGATTCTCCAAATCCGCCTCCCGATACCGTTGCTGACGCAGACCCCACTTCTCCAACATCTCCTCCCTCAGACGCTCCCAGTTCTTCGCCTCGTACCCCTCCATTTCCTCCACATCACGCAACTCTTCTTCGGACTGAATGAAGTTGACGATTTGACGAACCTTGTCGCCGTCCGACGCCCCTTCGGTTTCCGCCGCCAACTCGAAACGACTCAAAAATCGATCAACCGCATCAATACTGAATCGGACTGCGGGAAAATCCCGCGGCCGAATCTTGACGCCCGTCGGTGGGTCCGACGCCAACCCTCGCCTCCTCACCCCTACCGGCGCTTCACCAGCCGCCTGCTTCCCCTTCCGATTCTCCTCCGTTCCGTCGTCCATGTTGACCTCCGACGTGATGCCGTAGGTACCCAGACCTCCCCCCTTCGGAGGGGGAGGGACGAACTTGGCGGGAGGGAGGGTGAACTTGGAGGAGGACGCTCCGCCCGACGCAGTCGTAGGAAGATAAGTGTCAGAACCACTCATCCTCGAACAATGATAAACGATATATAAAAAATAAAGAAAAAGACAAATGTCTTGACCCGTCCGCAGGTTGGAAACAGAAAGAAGTTCCCGGCCAGACCCCCAATATGTGGAAATAATGGCGACCTCGGTAACAGAAATGGTAGGTTGCCCTTCTTCCTGGTTGGTTCCGGTGGTTCTTTGATTTCCTCTGCGGGATAAACACTGTCAGCGGATGATCAACTGGTTTCCCTGCAACACCTGATACTCAGCAAGGGGACCGTTCCTCTTGCGTTCGTCGTCCTGATGATGCCCTACACAGTTCCGCTTGTCCGCACACGCTGAATAATCGCTGAGAGAACTCTAAACACTAAGATTTTCTTATGTACGCCGTAGTTGATAGCTATCTACTATGATGATAAGATAAGATAAGATAAGATAAGATAAGAATCCCGCAACCCTGGTACAACACTCTTTTTATACAACAGTCCCCCGATCATGTCCCGCATTCCCCGGTACTGTCCCTGGAGCCCTACTTGCCTGTCTCCTTGATCCCGCATCGCACCGCAGCCTGTCCCCGACTACTATACCCCGTTGACCCCCGCAGCCGTCTGTCGCTTCCCTGCGCACGACTCCGCTTCTTCTGCCCCCGCTCCGCTTGCGGCCTGGCGCCCCAAACCCCGTGGTTCCGCCCGGTCCATTATGTCGCGCATACTGAAGCGGCCTTCGTCCGCTCGACCGATCGCCCGCGCCAACTATAGAATGTCACATGCTGCGCCCTGTGCTTTTCCCCGCGGAATGTCCGGTGACATTTGGTAGATACCCCCTTACCTCAGCCTCAGTCTGCCGCTGAGCCCGCGGCTGCGGGCTCAGCTTCAGTGCTGCACCTCTGGTATATAAGTTCTCCCACACCGTTGTTCAAATTTTGCACATGCAGATGCAAAAGGTGATCTTATAGGATCTTACTATGTGGTATTCTATGGTGGTGAGGTGAGAATAAAGGTTAGCTCCCTGGGGGAATTGTGAGTGTCATCTATGATGAGATTGAGAGGTTCCACGGGAATGTCCAAGTGATTGTAAGTGCTGAAGGTTGTGGTTGGGGGATTGTGAGTGGCTTCTGTGATGATTTTGAGAAGAAAGAGGAGCACACCCAAGTGAAGTTGGGTGATATGTGGAGTGTTGAATGTTGTAGTGGGTTTTTGATTGGGGTTTCTGATGGCTTCTCTGATGAGAATCATAAGAAACAGAGGTTTCAAGTGATTGTGAGTGCCATCTTTGGTGCTGAAAGTTGCCATGGTGGGATTGTGAGTAGCCTATCAAATGAGATTGAGAAGAAGGAGAGGGAAGCCCACATGAGCCTTGGCTCTGAATGGTGGTCAAATGTTGGTGTGATGGGTGATTATAAGTGTGTGATGGGTAATCATGAGGATGAAAAGGTGATAATGGATGTTGATGAGAATTGGATGGGTGATGAGGTGATTGTGACTGATGTAATTGATAAAGAGTGCTATGAGAGGGGTGAGAAATAGGGAGGTGTGAAGAATGAGACATTTGTCTTTGATGTTGAGATTCATGATGATGGGAAGGATGACATTTGTGGAGAGTGTTGGGTTTCAGGAGGCAATGGTGTGATGATTGTGAATGCATCCTTTGGGATTGGGTTTTGGATTGTGGGTGGTTCAGGTTGTGAAAAGGTTCCCAAAATTTTTGAAAGTGGGAAATATCATGGTTGTGGATTGTTGATTTATAATGGAAGATGTGGGAGAAACTTTTGTTGTGAATTAAGGTTGAGGGAAGGTGTAGACTATATAATTTTTATAGTGATTCACTTTTCCATCAACACCAATTCTCTGGCTATGATAAACTCTTGATTGTTGTCGTTGGTTAGTGTCAGCGCTAGAGATACTCCAGAGTATCCTAAGAACTGACTAAACTGTAAAATACAATACAAATACTGTAGTACTACTGCAAATAATAACAGATCATTAAATATTATTATATCAATCAAATCAGAATGTAAAATTAAGTGGGGTAGCTCACTCAAACCACCACTAAAATCCTACTCCTTCTAGTTTTCATATAAGAAAGATACATGAATAAAAGGGAATAAAAAGTATAACTTATGAATTAGAAATTATTGTGAAAATAGCTGAGAAAAAATAAGGATATTTGCATAAATATAAGAGTAATAAGATTATGTGAATAAGAGAGAAATTACCCAAGTGTGTGGTAATTTCCCAGTATTGTTATATTAAATGAATTGGCCCATGATGTGATTGGTTATACATACATGTCATAAGTTCATGGGGACATAGAAAATCCTGCACTCAATGAAATACAATTCCCATTGCATCATAGTGCATTTGAATTGTAATACATTAGAGCAGAATATACACCAAAATTCTAGAACCTCCCCCTGAAGACCGCTAGAATATAAAAGGAGGCAATTTCCTGGCGTAGGATTAGATCCTCAGCATATTCACCCAATACCACTTTAGTAAGTTCCCTGAATATTCTCCTCCTAATTTTAGAGTAGTGTTATCCATTTTGTTATCCAACCCACCTTGTTTACTGGAATAGTTATCAAGTCACCAATTATCAAGCACTGCCAGCATGATTGCCTAGGTTGAGTTCATCCCAGTTAAACCAGGATGCAAACAACCAATTTAAAGTAGGTTGACCTCAACCAATGAAATATAAAGGGAATTGATAAATGCACGCCAATGGGCGCACACCCACGCCCATCGCACGCCGATAAAAAACAAGGCGTGTTCCCCACACGCCTTTTTTTTAATCGGTGTGCGGGCTGCACGCCCATCCTTGGGCGTGGGCACGCCTGTAGATGGGTGTGCGTGCTGCACGCCCATCTACAGGCGTGCAACACTGCAGGCGTGCAGTCGCACGCCCTCTTCAGAAAAAGGCGTGCGGCTTGCCCGCCCCTTCAGAAAAGGGCGTGTGGGTCGCACTCCCGTTTTATGTGTATAGGCAGGGGGTAAGCCCCTGCCTATACACATAGATCGGCGGACCGCCGACCTATGTATATAGGAAGGGCGTGCCCCTTCCTATATACATAGAATCGGCGTGCAGTCGGCACGCCGATTCTATGTATATAGGAAGGGGCACGCCCGTCCTATATACATGCTGATGTCATGCGTACACCAGAATGTACGCATGACATCAGCATGCCCCCACCCGCCCCCTCCCCCCATCCTTTGCCGATCGGCCCTCCCCCCCCCTCCTGAAATCCCTCCCCAACCACCATCTCACCGACCGCCCCCCAGCAACCCGACCTTCCCCACCCACCTACCAGCCGGCCGCCGCACAACCCAGCCCAGCCCACCCTTCCCAATCGACCAACCCGAGCCGCCGGAACGACCCAGCCGCCCGAAAACCTCAAGCCAGCCGCCCGACCACCTCAAGCCAGCCGCCAGGACATTGACAAGTAAGTCGATGTCCCCCCGTCTCCCCCGTTTCCCCCGTTCCCCCCAATCCTCCGCGCCCCCCCGTCCCCCCTGCCCCTCACCCAAAACCCCGCCCGCTCCTGGGCCAGCTGGGCCTGGCCCAGAGGGGCCAGATGGGCCAGCTGGGCCTGGCCCAAAGGGGCCAGATGGGCCACCTGGGCCTGGCCCAAAGGAGCCAGATGGGCCACCTGGGCCTGGCCAAAAGGGGCCAGATGGGCCAGCCAAAAGGGGCCAGATGGGCCACCTGGGCCTGGCCAAAAGGGGCCAACTAGAAGCAGTGGCCCCTATGGACACATTCAAGGTGTGAATGTGCCACTAGGCCCCCTTGCAAGCCCCCCATTGCACCCAAGGCCCAGGAACAATGTGCAAGGGACACATCTTGGCCTAAAGGGCCCCGGGAAATGCCCACAGATGCATATCAGGCCCCAAGTCCCCCGTCTAAGCCCCCTACACACCCAAAGTGCCCCCCCAAACCCCCCGCAAGGGCTGATATTCCCCTTTCTCATATTCTCACTGAAAAAGGTACTTAATTCCAGGAGCAGCAGCTGACATCTGTTTTACTTTGCAATCCAACCAACAGCAACACCGTTTTCTCCTCCTCCATCAAACTTTAGACGTATTTCCACGCAACAACAATGTCTGGTAGTCATGAACAATCACGTAAGTTCTGTTTCCTCATAAGATGTATGACAATAAACCTCCTGCTTACCACTTTCCACCCCAAAACACTGCAAATCAGGTTTGGACTTCTGGCAAAAATGCACTGAGCTTGCTCAGCATCCCGCATGCAGTCCCGAGGAATACAAGTATCTGGAAGTTCTCGCCAACAAAATAAAAGCCGAATACGAGCAGTCAGACGATGAGGGTCATGAGTTCTCAACTCGCCCAGCTCCAACAAACACGTTTGACCCCCCAGCTAGCCAAACCATCCTGCATTCCACTCCTAACGTCAACCAACCACCTCCTAACCTCACCCGATTCATTCCTTGGTTTCCTTATCTTCCCAAAGACCTCCCACCACCTCAAACAACCGCTCCACAACTGTCAGATTTTCTCTCAGCAAACAATGCGGCACCAACACTTCATCGCACACCAGAACCCACTCGAATTAACAACATACCAGCTCAATGGGACAACAAACCCGCTCCATTTGACAACGGCTTGCCCAACGTTATGAACCCGGCATATGGCCCCATCCACCCAATAAGATCACCCAGGCGCAACAGCAAAGGCAAAAGCACCTTTCTCACCACCTCTAATGAGGATTACCTTGATGGTATAACTACCGCCATGGAATCCCAAAATGCCAAACAAGCCTTGCATAACTTATCTCAAAACCGTGATGACAATATAAACGACCCGGATGCCGAGGGGGAAACCGACCCTGAAGAATTGGGAATCAACCCTCCAGCCTCACAAGTCTCTTTGCCGTACAACCATCGTGCAGCCCCACACCCACATTCCACTATCGTTGAAAGTCACCCACGCCGGGCTCGCTACCGCTATCCAACTGCAATATTTGTTGATCCTACATCCAATGATCCTACATCCAAAAAATCCCGGCATCACACCCCAAGTCCAGAAAATCCTCCCTCATGTGGTGGAAGCCCAGTCCCTCAACAGGGCTCCTCTACCTCTCAACAACAGATTGTGCGTATCGACCCAAGGGAAACCGGCCCAAACTTCCCAAGCCACCTATTCACTCCTCACCCAACTGTCCTAACGGCCGAACACTTGAAAGGCATGAAGTTCTCCCGCACCGCAACCACTAGTGCAGTGGACAGTTCCAGTTCATTGCCCAGCTCCAGTTCAAACCCCAGCAAGAGGTCAACAGGCCCTCCTCGCCCTGCAAGGTCCACACGGGATGCATGTGAGTCATCCCCCTCTCCTCTAAACATTAAACACTTCTCAAACTCATGTCTGTCTGTCTGTTGCAGCTGTGGAACTATTTTTACCAGGCCCACTGCTTCCAAGATCAGTGGTAGAAAACTTGAACAACTATTTGGCGCGTGGCATTGCATGGTCCATCAAATCAGCTGAGAAGATGATAAAGAACATTGCCTATGTCCTCAATCACCTCCCCCATATGCTCTCTCGTCATGGCCCAATGGACCACAATTTCAAGGAAAGAGTGTGGCGGGACGTTACAATAACTCTGGCTGCTTGCAAATCAGGTAATTCTCCTAGTTACTATCCATTTATTTAAAAATGACACTGACCAATTTTTGTGGTGTGGTTAAGAAAAAATCCTCCACCCTGCTACTTCAATGTCTCTGATCACTCATGACATGATCAACATGGATCAGATTGAAGTTGTCCGGGCCAACAAAAGCAAGACAATAACCAACCAAACTCAGGTACACACACTGGCCTCAAAAATGGCATCATTCATCTCTCCTCCTGACACGGCATACCTCCGACTCAAATCTGCTTTACATCAATGCTGGGCTTTTCGTCATCTCGAACAGCAGGGCGCCCAATGGGAACCCCTTCCACTAGATACAACAAAGGTCCACTCTGCTCACTGGGGCTTCCAACGAACCTACGAGAACCTGGGGACATTTGATGCCAATTCACCAAACCTTGGCGGCCTCATGCTTGTGTCACAGCACCTGGTGGGGGCAATGTCAGCTCTGGCGTATATCTGCAGCTTATCCAACTTTACCCGGCCACGTCCAAAGCATACAAGGACGGATGAGTGCTCCACAAGGAATACACCCTCTCAGATCCAGATGCTAGCTGGTCTGCTCATTTTTGGTCCAAAATCAGTCTTCACATTCAACAGACAGACTGCCAGCAATGCCAACGCTTCAGCCTTGCTAGAATTGGGGGCCAAAGTCCTTAAACAAAAGGTGGATGGTGGTATTACTCTCCCAATGCCCCACCAAACTTTAGACAATCTTCATATATATTTTCTGGACTTCTTGTGTGCTATGGGCTTCGATAAGATTGGTGAGAATGGACTCCCCCAAGTGGATTGGGAAAGAACCTACAAAGAATTTCATCACTAATTTGCTACTCACCACCTACTCCACATTTTTTCTCAAGATATAGAAATAGCTTTGTCCAACTATCACTTCTGACTTGTATGGTATTTAACTCCTATCCTGTGTCTCCAGCTCTACATGTTGCATGTTCTATTGATCACTTCCATCCAAATGATACATTATTTGCCTTTTGGTTTATCTATTTCCTACATTATAGGTGTCAGTCTTGGTGTGCAACTAAAACTTATTGTTATACATATGATATGATACTAATAACTGAAAATTGTATTAATGATCAGTTAAAAGTATGATTACCTAATTTTCTGCTTATATACTCATATACATATGCTTAACCCCAATTTCCAGTCATGGAAATGAGGTGTTGTGTAAATCAGGGGAGATAGTATAAATACAATGTGTTTTACTCAAACCCCGTGCACCGCAGTCCGCATACCTTGAAGTTCAACCCGCGTGACTGAAAGGGGCGTTGATAAACGCACGCCAACGCCAACCCGCACGCCACTTTTTTTTGGCGTGCGGGGCCTACACGCCAAAAAAAATTGGCGTGTAGGGTCTACACGCCAATTTTATTTGGCGTGTGAGACCCACACGCCAATTTTTTTTGGCGTGTGGGCCCCGCACGCCAATTTTTTTGGCGTGCGGGTCCCCTCTCGCTCACGTAATTGAATGGGAGGGCCCATTCGATTACGTGAGCGGGCCGGCTGACGAGGTTATACAACCTCGTCAGCCGGGAGGACTTCCTCCCGGCACGAGGCTGTATAACCTCGTCGGCCGGGAGGACTTCCTCCCGGCCAACAAGGTTATACAACCTCGTCGGCCAGGAGGAAGTCCTCCTGGCTGACGAGGCTGTATAGCCTCGTCGGCCGGGAGGACTTCCTCCCGGCCGACGAGGTTATACAACCTCGTCGGCCAGGCGGAAGTCCTCCTGGCTGACGAGGTTGTATAGCCTCGTCAGCCGGGAGGACTTCCTCCCGGCTGACGAGGTTATACAACCTCGTCAGCCAGGAGGAAGTCCTCCTGGCCGACGAGGCTGTATAACCTCGTCGGCCGGGAGGAGTTCCTCCTGGCCGACGAGGTTATACAACCTCGTCGGCCAGGAGGAAGTCCTCCTAGCCGACGAGGTTATACAGCCTCGTCGGCCAGGAGGACTTCCTCCTGGCTGACGAGGTTGTATAACCTCGTCAGCCGGGAGGAAGTCCTCCCGGCTGACGAGGTTATACAACCTCGTCAGCCAGGAGGACTTCCTCCTGGCCGACGAGGTTGTATAACCTCGTCGGCCGGGAGGAAGTCCTCCCGGCCGACGAGGCTATACAGCCTCGTCAGCCGGCCCGCTCACGTAATCGAATGGGACCTCCCAAACGATTACGTGAGCGGGATCCCCCCACACGCCAAACAATTGGCGTGTGGGAGCCGCACGCCAATTGTTTGGCGTGTGGGAGCGCACGCCAAACAATTGGCGTGTGGGAACCACACGCCATTTTTGGCGTGTGGGTCTCACACGCCAAATAAAATTGGCGTGTAGACCCTACACGCCACTTTTTTTTGGCGTGTAGGCCCCGCACGCCAAAAAAAATTGGTGTGCGGGTTGGCGTTGGCGTGCGCGCTTGGCGTGCGTTTATCAACGCCCGACTGAAAGCCCGCGCCAAAGTTGGAATATAAGCCCCCGCGCAAGCATCAGGCCCCTTACAGGCTCTCAGCTTGGCACACGGACTGCAAAGTCATCCAAGGTACACCCAAAGTAACAACAACACGCCCAATTAACTTCATTACATAAGTTACACATGTAATGAAGATTACTGGGGACTAAATAAATGATTATACCAGATTGTATTATTATTTAGACATATAAATAAAATTATATTGACTGAACAAACAGTACAAATCATACTGTGGCTTATTATAAAATACAAATAAGCCACTAGTATTAATCTATAACAACCAGTTCTAATGTACTATAGACTGTAAGTCAACATAAATAAATAAATAAACTAATAAAATCAATTGGTGACGTGGATTCAAAGCAGGGGCTGCTGACGCGTCACCAAGAAAGCAAAAATGGCCAAAATGTGGTCCAAATATCCCACAAGTTGGCCAATAATACCTACAGGGTCCCCAGAGGGAACTCAAGACTATTTAAGGAGGTCTTCAACCGCCCAAATAAAGCTCCTCATGCTTCCCAATACCCACTAACAACCTTACCCACTTACTATTAGATATACATCTTTACAAAACAGTCTGGTAAGCCTCTTAGTAGTTATTCTTTAGCCCTGTCTTCCCCAACAACTCCACAGTGACCAACCAGCTCCACCTACCATCCATCAAAGCGCTCCAAACTGTCCAGTTTCACCCTGAATATCCCCAAGATCCCTCAAGGTTTATTACTAGTAAGTAATAACCCTTTTCTTGGAGATATTCCCCACTTTCCTTTCCTGGTATTAAGCCACCCCTGTGTCAACAGGCCCCAGTGTTCCAGGTACTTAAATCCTCTGCAATTTATTTGCAAGCACCTGAGAGAGATTTAAACCACCCCTGATTTATCAGGCCCCTATTATATTAAATTTATTTAATATAATTATTACCTTATTTTTCCTATTTTTCCTCTAAAGTTTACGTCACAATTCCCCCGTTTTATTTGGGAATTATAACCTTAAAACCTTACCCAGAGTAATATCACTCTTTCCTTGTATCCTTGCACCACTTGTAGCTAGAAAGACTTGTTGTTGGCATCAAGGAGGCTGACAATATTCAGGAGTAATGTTGACAGCCATTACTCTACTTTGATTTATGGAAACAAATTTAATATAGTAATTACAAATCAGAGGAGGGGTGTTACATTGGCTTGCAAGTTTTGGAGTAAAGAAGTGTGGCTGGTTCAATGATGCTCAACCAACCAGCAGCTTGGCTCTTTGGAAATGATCTAGGTATGGACGGTGGAGGGAAAGGTACTAGGCCACGCTTGACTATAACATGTATCCAGTGATTCCCGTTAATTAGTGCAAGGTAGATTGGGCTTGCTGGTTTGGGGTTGGGTGCAACAGTTGAAGGGAGAAACGTCATGCAGCCAGCTGCTCAGTCGTTTGTGAGGAACACCACTGGCCTATTGTATGCATTAGCCAGAATAGGACCACCATCAAGCCTGCCCATCCACTTGGAAGTGGGCACTGGTCCCTTGGGATTCTCCACGCAAATGCTGTCGTAGGTCTTCTCGAACATTTCTGGTCCACCTAGCTTCCTCGTCCAAAGTGCCCTGTTGATGTCCAGCTCGTGTAACATGTCCAATTGCACTTGATACCACCCATTGTCTCTAGCATACGGGCCCTCGGGTTTTTCAGCAGCCAATGCATGTGCCACACAAGAATACCCACAGTTGCCATCGCCGTTGGGGTTATAACTTGATTGGACATACTTAATGACCCAAGGAGGTAACTCCTCAACCTGGGGGAGATGAGGGCAAATTCAGCATAAGCACAAGAGTGTGAGTAAATTGCTTTGCTCTCATGAGTAATCATAATGAATTCACACTATGTTCACTTACTGATTTATCAGACATAACCTCTTTAGAGGCTTGAGCCAGTGTCCCTAAGGTGGGACCACTTTTTACAACCATACTTTCATCCTGAATTCAACCAGAAAAGCCAATCAGTTATAATGTTGACTCATTGAATGGGCTCATCCTAACCCTTGAATTTACCTCCAAAGTGGGTGGCCTGGGGGGGTCATTGGCCTGATAATCACCTTCCGTATGGGACATAGGAATAGCATCCTGATTTGCAAAAATACAACAGAACAATTAGGCCAATCAGTATTAGGAGATTCTTGTTGGTTTGATTAAAGGGGCTTACCAGGGAAGTTGACATTGAAGTCCCGGCAAGAGGAATATCAATCGGATTTTCCTCTGCAAATTCACATGCATCTCCTTCAGACCCAAAGGGATCTCCATCACTGCCATCAGATTGATCAATGGATGAGTCTGGTACTCCACTAGATGACCCAGAATGACTGCCTTCTGCGGAGCTCCCTTTTGCCAAAGACATCTGACTCATTGCAGATGATACTGAGGGCTTTTCTTCCATACGGCGTTGGGACTTGGGCCGGTCGGAAGTGGGGGGACTTGCTTTCCGCTTATGTGACGTGCGGCCTGGTTGGTAGTCTTTGTTGGCTGCATACGTAGATGGTAGCTGAGACTTTGGAGGTCGGCCTCGTCGCTTGGCCACACACGGTGGGCTCTCATTGTCTTCTTCAGAAGATGTTGCGGGATCAGGAGCCTTTCTTGGTTGGCCTCGGGGTTTTGGGGTGGTCAGTCTGGCCAAGGTGGGCAGCTCATCAGGGTCTTCCATTGATGAGCTGCTATCTTGTTGCAACTCGTCTGTCCTTCTCCGGCCCGCTTGATTCTGACTGGTCCTTGTGCGCTGTTTCCCTTTGGCTGTCTGTGCCTTTTCAATCTGAGACTCCACGATTTCTGCCTGAGTAGGATCTCGGGTTTGCACACGGCGGCTTCCATTCTTCTTCTTCCAAGGTTGATTTGGTTTGGATTTTTGTCTGATGGGGTCTGGCTCAATCAGTGGGACCACATGTGTGTTTGCAACAACTCGTCGGAAATTCTTCATCAGTGCCGGCAAAGCTGTGGAGGGGTGAGATTCCAAGATCTCCTGCTTTAGCGCCTCAAAATCATCGTCAAAGTCATACGGCTCCTCATCAAGGTTCTGTAATTTAAGCAAGGTCAAACAGGATTAGCCAATGGGTTATGGAGGAGGGGGCAGATTTATACACTGACTGGTCCATCAGGGTTGTAACACAATTGCCACTGGGGATGAAAGTCCGCTGGTTCCACATCACCCTTCTCTTCAAGCAACTTTTCAATCATGTGTGCACATGGGACCCCCATTCCCGCATTGAAGTTCCCCGTACACTGCCTGACCAGATCATCACGTTTGGCCTTCTTCATTTTCAAGTACTTATTGTACTCTCCGATTGCCAATTTGAGGGCATGGGTTGAGATCTTGGTGTGAAGCGGCTTGAAAACATTTGGGAGTCCGGATAGCCCTTTGATCCTTTCATGGCCAATGGTGACCTGTGCTTTGTCCAGATGCCGGTCCACAGCTGATGAAATGGTCAGGAAGAGCGTAGCAAAGTTGATCTTGCCAGATGTCACGTATGTTTTGAGCCAGCTATGAGCTGATTCACCTCTAGATGACGTCAGATTCCCCAAGTGCGGGGTTTTCCCAGCCCATGCAGCCATGAATTGTTTGCGACAGGGCAGAACATGGTTCTGAAGGTATTCCAGAACATTTGCTCGTTCCCTGAGGTCCACCTGAAGCTTTCCCCAAGCTGTGTCGAATGAGGGTTCGTCCGGTGCGTATGTAACCTTGTGCCATGGCTTCATGAAATTCGTCCATTTGTCTGCCTCGGACGCAAAAGCCTGTTTGCAGTTGGTGAAAATGTTCCAATCAATGTGCCAGGCGCATAGGTTGGAGGTTGCATTTGGGAAGTGCTCCGCAATTGCATTTCGGAGAGCCACCTCTTTGTCCGTCACAAAGACCTTTGGAGAGCTCTCTGGTTCCCATATGGCCCTGCAAGAATTGATAGGTGTATGTAGAATTACCATCAGATTATCAATCTCATACTAAAAAAGACAATCACCACACTCACTTCAACTTATTCAGAGCCCAAGAGTATGCCGCATTTTTCTCATTCCTCATGAGACAAAATCCAATTGAGAACGAGTTGTTTGTGCAGGTCTGGCCAACAACATGCAGTAAGGGGTACTTGCAGAGGTTGGTCTTGTAGGTGCAGTCAATATTAAACACATGATGGAACTTGCGAGCAAGTAACATTGATCCAGGGTGTGCAAACCATAGTTAGAGGAGCTTTCCGTCATCATCGTAAACTTCATCGTGAACCCAGTTGGAGCCTTTGAGGCATCGTAGAAGATGGTTGATGGGGGTGTCGCCAGCCCTCCGCTCTATCTTCTGCGCTGCTTTTGTGTTGTAAATTGTTCCTGTTTGTGACAAAGCGTCCCTCAGTCGTACTCAGCTGCCGGGCAATTGCCTGTGGTTGCAAACCAAGAGAGGCCAGTCGAGCCACCTCTGCTTGGCCCTCTGCCCCAAGTGTCTTGTGGATGGCCTCGTAGTTGTGCTGGATGACATTGTGGTTGTGAGGGACAGTCTTGCTGCGGAGATCCCAATAGTCGTTTTCACGGTTCTTGGCACATGAACAGTGGCCCGAAATCTTGAAGGCGCATCCAACTCGCTTATTACGTGATTCACGAGCCCGACAGGAGTCCACGGTGGTAGTGTCTTCTCCAGCCAGTGAGCAGGCAAGGTAAATGTTCTTCCCCGCCTTGGATTTTGAGACCGCCAGCCGATAACCATGCTCGGTGGCCCATGTGGACACAAATTTCTTCAGATCGTCAACACAGGTGAACAGGTATTCAAGTGGAGGGTCCATCGGCTCTACGAAATTAATTCCCATGAGCATCCATTGGAAACAGTATGATAAATCAATGAGGCACTGACCTCCCACAGAGTAGTCAAACAATCTGACATCCTCACTGGTCAGTAGGGCTTTGGGCAAAGCATTTCCATCCGGGAGATTTGGGGCCATCAACAAGTCATTGGTGTGGTGCGCAGATGCACTGGGATCTGTACAGTAAAACATTGGTAAGAACACCGCAAAGGACTTTTCTGAGTGAAAGCTACAATCACCTTGGGGATTTTCCTCAGTCATTGGAGAGGGAACAGACATTTCCAGGGGGATTGGGGAGGGAACAGACATTTCCTGGGCGGTTCTTGCAGGAGCCAGGACTGCAGACGGTACCACAGATGTTGTAGAGTTGGAACCACCTGATTCATCAATAAATAGTCAGCTCCCAATAAAGAAACTTTACCAGAGATACTAAGACCCACCTGGAGCTTGATCCTCATTGGTTTGGGTGGGAAAAGAGGGAGAAGGCAGGTCATTTGCAGAAGGCAGGAAATTGTGGGGAAAAGCTAATGATTTACAGTTTGTCAGCTCTCAATAAATATACATTACAAGAGAAAGTTAGACCTACCTTGAGCTGTATTGTCAGGCATTTGAGGGACAACCAAGGAAGCCAGTGGATCAATTGCTGTAGGTAGCTGCGCGGATGGGGCAGGCGGACTTAAAGAGTCAAGCAGAGAATTGATTTCGACAGCGGATTGGTTGGTGTTGTTGTCCCAGTAGTATGTGGGCTGGTTGATGGACGGGTTGCTGGGTATTGATGCAGACAGGTTGCTGGGTATTGATGGTGTGTGTTGGATTGGTTGGGGGGCATTCCAGTTGTTGGAGTACATTTCCTGCTGTAATGTATAGGAGGTTGGTTGATTGGGTTGGTGGGTGGGAGGAATGTTGGACGTCTGTTGCAGGGGGATTGCTGGATTGGTGTAGTTTGGAAATTTTGGATTGAGTTGGCTGGTGACTGGAATGTGAGGAAAGGCTGTACTATTGTTATAGGAGGCTGTTTGGGATGATTGGTGGGGGGGAAGGTTGTTGTATGGGTTGAAAGATGGTATTTGGTGGCCCATATGGGGTGCAGGTTGCCCGTGATTTGGAATTGGAAAGGCCATTGAGTTTGACGGGTATGTGGGGTGGCCATGGTTGGTGAAGCTGGGGTGTTGGTTTGTGGGATTATGTGTGATTGGGGGTATTGAGGATGCGGCAGCATTGTGTAGGTAATTGGGGAAGCCGGGGAATTGATCAGACGTTTGAGGGGGGATGGAGGGGTTGGATGGGACCTGGAACCAAGGGGGTTGCCCAAATGGAACTGGTGGTTGCGGCTGATGGAGGCAGGAGGAAGGACTGTGTGAGAAAGATATTTAAGTAGAAGAATTGGGCTGTGTGTACTTACATGCTGTGCCAAGTGAGACTGGGTGACATTAGGCTGACCACTGGCATGCATTATTGCATTAGGGTATTGGGGGTGCGGCTGATTGTGGACGCCATATGGGTTGGGAGATACGTGGTAGTAGGAGGAGTTTTGGCCTGGCTGAGACATTTTCTGCTGTAAATAACGGCCAGAGTGAGTAATTTTGGATGATATTTACTTTGATAGACATGCACTTACACTGCTGGAGGGTAATAAAAGTTGATGCGAAGAAAACTTGCTGATATCTGTGCGTTCAGAGGAACAAGAAGAAATAATCAGCTGGCATGAAAATAATAATAATGAAGATGTGGAGGGATTAATTGGATCTGAGTGGAAGAACATCAAGTGCTGGTGTGCCCGTCCAGGGCTTGGACAAGGGGAATGGGGCCCTTGGATACCTATGCGGAGGTATAAAGGGGCCCTGGCCTAACATGTCAAACTTGGGCGGCTGGGAGCACAGTTGGCTCCTTTTGGCCAGTCATAGTGGGCCCTGTTGGCCCCTTTACTAGGCCCTTTGGGGCTTGTCCCACTGTCAATACAGGGCCTAATGGGCCCTGAGTAAAATTTTGGTTTTTTTTATCATAATCTTTTTTTTTCTTGATTTATTTATTTTATTTTTATTTTTATTTTATTTTTATTATTATTTTTATTTTTATTTATTTTATTTTTATTTTTATTTTTGTTTTATTTTTATTTTATTTTATTTTTATTTCATTTTATTTTATTTTATTTTTATTCAATTTAATTTAATTTTAATTTGTTTTTAATTTTTTTATTTTTTTATTTTTTTTTATCTTACGGAGGCACGGTGCGCACGGTGCGCACGGGGGGCTCAGGGGGCACGGGGGGCTCAGGGGGGCTCAGGCAGGATAATAAAAAAAACCCACATTTGGGTGGGTCGGGTGGCTTGGCTCGCTCGGATCGGGTCGGGTGGGTCGGATTGGGTCGGGTGGGTCGGCTTGGGTCGGGTGGGTCGGCTTGGGTTGGCTGGGTTGATTTGGAGGAGGTGCTGTGAGGTGGGGGGGAAGTGATCAAGTGAGGTGGTGGTTGCGGTTGAAATCCGCGGGGGGGGAGGGGGGGTGGGGGGCGGGGCGGGCATGCTGATGTCATGCGTACATTCTGGTGTACGCATGACATCAGCATGTATATAGGAAGGGCGTGCCCCTTCCTATATACATAGAATCGGTGTGCCGACTGCACGCCGATTCTATGTATATAGGAAGGGGCACGCCCTTCCTATATACATAGGTCGGCGGTCCGACAATCTATGTGTATAGGCAGGGGCTTGCCCCCTGCCTATACACATAAAAAGGGCGTGCAACCCACACGCCCTTTTCTGAAGGGGCGGGCGAGCCGCACGCCTTTTTCTGAAGAGGGCGTGCGACTGCACGCCTGCAGTGTCGCACACCTGTAGATGGGCGTGCAGCACGCACGCCCATCTACAGGCGTCCCCACGCCCAAGGATGGGCGTGCAGCCCGCACGCCGATAAAAAAAAGGTGTGCGGGGAACACGCCGTTCTTTTTATTGGCGTGCGTTCGGCGTGGGCGTGCGCCGATGGGCGTGCGCCGATGGGCGTGCGTTTATCAACGCCCAAATATAAAACCAAGGGGGGTCCCTTGGATTTATGTTTCATCAGTTGATTTCAACCAAGTTTAAATTGGTTGAGTGCATCCCAGTTTAACTGGGATGACTTCATCCTAGGCAATTATGCTGGCAGTGAAGTCACCTTAGAACTTGCTCATCTTAAACCTTGAAGCTTTCCTTAAAAATCAGTTGCTTCCAGACTACCACCTCTTACAGTAGCCAATCAGCTCAAGTGTTTTCCAGCTGCTTAGTAAGAATTTATATTGTCACACTCTCAAAAAGACACAAAGATAGCCAAACCTATACGTTGAGCTGTTAGTCTTCTCCTGATTGACTAATTGTTAAATCAAATAAGAAAATGAAAAAGAAGTTTAGTTTATCCTCTGTTCATAGTTTGGGAACTATAGAGAGAATAATAGTAATTATTAATCAGATAACCTTTAAGCACAGTGATAGTACCTGGCATTTTTATAGAAATTGTGCCAGTGTTTCATACACATAGCTGAAACTTAACATCTCTTTCCTGTTCTTCCCCAGTAATCAGACTTGAAGTTCATCTTTAAAGAAATTTAGGTTTTGTATTGTGGAAAAGACAAATTTTGATGATTCAATTTAGAAAATGTACCAAGTATTTTATGTGTGATTTTATCAAGTATTTTATTTCAGATTTCATCACATATTTTATTTTTGATTTTGGTGTAAATAAAATGATCAAGACTTGGTGTAATTTTTTGGGCGTTGATAAACGCATGCCAACGGCGCACGCCAACGCCAACCCGCACGCCAATTTTTTTTGGCGTGCGGGGCCTACACACCATTTTTTTTTGGCGTGTAGGGTTTACACGCCAAAAAAAAAGGGCGTGTGAGACCCACACGCCAAAAATGGCGTGTGGGCCCCGCACGCCAATTGTTTGGCGTGCGGGTCCCCCCTCGCTCACATAATCGAGTGGGAGGGGCCACTCGATTACGTGAGCGAGGCCGGCTGACGAGGTTGTACAACCTCGTCAGCCGGGAGGACTTCCTCCCGGCCGGCGAGGCTATACAACCTCGTCGGCCAGGAGGAAGTCCTCCTGGCTGACGAGGTTGTATAACCTCGTCAGCCGGGAGGACTTCCTCCCGGCTGACGAGGTTATACAACCTCGTCAGCCAGGAGGACTTCCTCCTGGCCGACGAGGTTGTATAGCCTCGCCGGCCGGGAGGACTTCCTCCTGGCCGACGAGGTTGTATAACCTCGTCGGCCAGGAGGAAGTCCTCCTGGCCGACGAGGCTATACAACCTCGTCGGCCAGGAGGAAGTCCTCCTGGCCGACGAGGCTATACAACCTCGTCGGCCAGGAGGACTTCCTCCTGGCTGACGAGGTTGTATAACCTCGTCAGCCGGGAGGAAGTCCTCCCGGCTGACGAGGTTATACAACCTCGTCAGCCAGGAGGACTTCCTCCTGGCCGACGAGGTTGTATAGCCTCGCCGGCCGGGAGGAAGTCCTCCCGGCTGACGAGGTTGTACAACCTCGTCAGCCGGCCTCGCTCACGTAATCGAGTGGCCCCTCCCACTCGATTATGTGAGCGAGGGGGGACCCGCACGCCAAACAATTGGTGTGTGGGCCCCGCACGCCAATTGTTTGGCGTGCGCTCCCACACGCCAATTGTTTGGCGTGTGAGAGCGCACGCCAAACAATTGGCGTGCGGGGCCCACACGCCAAAAAAAAATGGCGTGTGGGAACCACACGCCATTTTTGGCGTGCAGGTCTCACACGCCAATTTATTTTGGCGTGTAGACCCTACACGCCAACAAAAAATGGCGTGTAGGCCCCGCACGCCAAAAAAAATTGGCGTGCGGGTTGGCGTTGGCGTGCGCGCTTGGCGTGCGTTTATCAACGCCCTAATTTTTTTTGTTGTTGTTTGTTGTTTGTTGTTTTTTGTTTTTTGGTTTTGATTTTTGATTTTTGATTTTTGATTTTTGATTTTTGGATTGGAATTCAAAGTTTTTGAGTGTGGAAAGGAAAAGATTCGTTGAAAAAATATATATTTGTAGTTCTTAATTTATTTTGATTTGTTTTGATTGATTTTTTTTTTTTTTTTTTTTTTTGATTTTATTACGTTTGATTTTGATTTGATTTCATCTGATTTTGATTTTATGTGAGTTTATGTTGAGTTTATTTTTAATTTAATTTATTTTTATTTTATGTTGATTTTATGTTGATGATGTTTGATTTCATTTATTTTATATGCTTATATTTTATATTTTATTTTATATTTTATATTTTTTATATTTTATATTTTATATTTATTTTTTATTTTTTATTTTATATTTTTTATTTTATATTTTATATTTCATATTTTATATTTTATATTTTATATTTTATATTTTATATTTTATATTTATATTTATTATTATTATTATTTTTTATTATTTTTATTTTATTTTTTATTTTATTATTCATGTCGATGTCAATGTCAATAACTCCTTTTCGCTGGGAGGAGCTATTTTCAATGGCTGCTCCCAGCAAGGAGGGCAGGTGACACGGATTGACGTCGACCCGTTAGGATGCATCAGTTCATGTGTCATGCATCCTAACGGGTCGGTGTCGACCCGTTAGGATGCATCAATACAACCTGTACACTCGGTACAGGTTTTGTTTGGCTCCAGGAGCCTATTTTTTTTAGTTTTATAGTAGATTGGCTGGGTGCTTTATTGCCTGTATAATTACATGTATAATTCTCAACCTCCTTGTTGAATTACCATGTGGGCTTAAGCTGTACGTAGACCATGTGTCCTGTAATTAATCTGGCACATGGTGTTTGGGGCTTAGTGTAGAAACAAGTGGCTTGGTATTCTCAATCTGGAATAGCCATGTCTCAAAGAAGAACCCATTCATTTGTACTGTTATAATATGTGTTACAGTATCTTATATGGGTTATGTCTTCCCTTTAGATGATAATCCTTATCTTTCCATGGAGAAGGTAATTATCCTATGAGTTTCACATATTATAAGGTATGTGTTTTGTTTGTTATGGGTTATCCATTATTACATAAGCTCCAAGGCTCTATTTCCCTTTTCCTAAGGGACTTTAGTTTGTTTGAAGTCTTTAGCGCAATAATTATTGGCCTAACTGTAGGTTTAGGACATATTTATTGTCTCTAAGGCTGACAGTGATGTTGACGTTGATGATGACATGGAAAACATGGAGGATGTGTGATACATTTCACCCCCAACGTTCCCTACAGGCCTGCATGATTGTATGCTCCTTATGGTTTATTTGATGAGCAAGAATCAATGTATATATTTATGTCTGACTGCCCCCCCCCCCTACCCCCTATCTATCAACTGTCAATTAGTTAGCTTTGTATCTTGATTTGTTTGAGTGGTGTATCTTGATTTGTTTGAGTGGTGTATCTTGATTTGCTTTGCTATAGCCGTCTGTTTAACGGCAATCATCATGATCAGGTCCAACAAAATGCTATGTTCTTCCAGTAAGATTTTAAGAAACCTTGAGTTGCATGAGCCAAGTGCCTCGTGAGTCAATGACCGCATCAGGAAACTGAAGGTGGATTAATGAACTTGCAGGATTAATCAGTACTGCTGATGTGAACACATCAGGAATATGAGGGGGCTCTCTTTGGCCTAGAGGTTTGCTTACAGGAATTTGATTCAGGGTATAATGTGACTGCATTTGGCAAGACATTTTATTTACATATGTAGATTATTGCTTTTGAGAAGAGAGAGGTTGCAATTTCATGGGAGACAGAGGAGCAAGGGAAATGATACAAATACAAATGCATTGTTTATGAGAGGGCAGGTGTGGTAGCATGAGGTAGATAAGATTTGGGAGGTAAAAAAAGAAACTTCAGCTGTTGATTTGTAAGTAGGCAAGGCAATTGACCGGTGTAAGGATGATGACATTGTGGTTGATTTCAAAGGTTCTATCTGGGAAATGCCAATATGCAGCCCCATACAGTATAGAGGTTGGGGGGACAAGAAAGTCATCACTGGTTAACTGGCCCACAATAGTGTTCATTTGGTACAAACAGTATTGAAATTTTACTGAAGGACTTCCAAGGTCCTTACAGAACATGTTCTTAATTACCTGAATGTGTATTACCACCTGGTTGGGTTCTCTGGATATGCAAAAATGCATGATATCCTTGACAAACCCATAGACAATCTGATTGCTATTGACAACACTAAGCAGTTATTGGGCTTGAGTGCTCCAATTTTGAGGCTGGTGTTACACACAATTGTTGCCGTGATTGTCACTGCCTGTTGCAAGACGCGGCTATTGGGAGGGTGGGGTAGATTGCAGTAGTGACAAACCTCAAGCATTGTTTTCCAAACATATTCTAGGAGTTGATCATACAGGTTGTTGGCTAGTACAATTACTCAACCCCCTCGCTTCACATCCTCCGCTCTGGTGGATTTTTGCATAAAAATTCCGCCACCTTTGTATCTGCCTCAAACCTTTGGATATGGGGAATGGTTCTAAGCATTGTTTCCTCCAATTGACCTGTATCAAGCGTGCAATCAGTCCATGTCATTCACCAAGCAGAAGTTCTAAGCTCACCTAATTGATTATTGTTAGATAAACTGTGCAGCTTTCCAATTGTCTGTTCTCCAGCGGATTTGGCTGTGCCCCCAAGTGGTCCCCACAACACAATCTGATCAGGGAAGTGTAAGGCGTAATGGTGATTTAGGTGTACGGAAAAGTCTTCAAAGATCAATTGAGAGGTTTCATTGTAGATGTTATAAAACTTCTCAAACTTTGATCCCAAACCCTCTTTGACAGCCCTTGCACCAACCACGTGTGTGGATTGAAGTAATATTTTGCATGATGTGATAACGATTTGACTTTGCTTTGATGTTGTCAATGTCGTCAAGAAATATTTCCAAAATAATGAGGGGTATGACATAGACAAAGAGCACATACCACTGGGAAGCCTTCAACTTCCCACATTTGGCTTTACCCAACTTGCTGGGAATACAGCCAACTGCTGTTGGAAGAAGGATTCCTTCATTCTCACGGAAACAATCCATGTCTCTTTTGGTGAACAGCCCCCTCAAACCCGCATTCAATTCAATGTCTTCTGAGTCTGAGCTGTCATCCTCTTTGGCCTCCTCTATAGGATCAGGTTTGTTGTCACTCAGATCAAGCCAAGGTTGTTTTGTGATTCCACCATGACTATTGCCACGACACCTTTTTTCCTTGTATGATAAAGTTAGAAATCCCCAACGCTTGCGGAAGTGATGCATCAGAACACCCTCAAGCCAATTATGCATTACTCCTAATGCTACATGCTTCACCGGATCCCGGTATGGAAGGCAATTGAGCTCTGAATATTGAACCCCGTTTTTGGTTAAGAGCATCTCACGAGCAGTAATAGTTGTTGATTTGATCCACAAATCCAAGATCCTCCAAAATTTGGCGCAAGTCCTTGGTTTGCCAACTTTGAGCTGATCACAATCCTTCTTCTGAACATGGCACCATGAGCACAGATATGTTTCTGAGTGAGACACATATCCGGCAACCTTGTGAGTAGCACCTAGGTATCCAACAAGGGGCAAAGGCCTAACCTCAACCGGCCTCCACTCGGGAACATGCTTGTGGGGATGATATTATTGTCTTCATTACCTGTTTTGTTTATTCTTCTTCACTCTGGCCTTCTTGAGTTGTACAATATTTATGAGGAAATTTGACTCAAATGACTTTATGATTTAAAAGAAATCAAGAACACAAGAAAGGAGACTTTTCAAATTCAAGACTAGAATTTATAACCACCCTCCAAGTGTAACACACTAATGCATATTCAACATCACAATGTATCAAATTACACTTAACATTCTCTGGTTCAATCAATATACTCCTTGGATCCTTTGTCATGTCACTTGAAAAGGTAAGTTTTTTTCTCTATCTCTTTCAATTTCAAGTTTATTTATTGATTAATGTAACTAATTTCTTTAAAATACTCTTTTTTTTCTAGATGTCCAACTACAGCTTGGCTGTTATGGATTTGGCCAATCTTGAAATCAAAGCCAATAAAGAAAAGGCTCAAGAGATTGCCAAGGTGCTTTTAATTCTGGAGAAACAAATTTCTGGGTAAGAACCCCACCTTAAGGCAAAAAAAAAATTAGAAGAAAAACAAATGTACCAGACTGATTACTCAAGACTCAATAACCTGGCTCTATTGCTGGGTTACCGAGCCGGTTCCACACTTGTGCTCCTCTGCAACTCTAGTCGTTAACTTGAGTTGCAGAGGAGCACTACACAGGTGGCATTTTCTGGATGGGGAGTTCTCGGGGGTGTTGAATGGGGGGAGGGTTCACAATAAGGTGACCTGTGAAAGTTATTCACCAGTTACCTTATTGAGCTTGATAGAGGTCCATAAATTTAGAGCATCCACAGTCGTCTCAATAAGTCAGCTCAATAAGCCAACTTATTGAGACGTTGCCACACTTGTGCACTCAATAGTGCTCAATAACTGTCAATTTGCTAGAATTCCTGATAGAGGTCCATAAATTTATGGCCCTCTATCAAGCTCAATAAGGTAACTTGTGATTATCTTTCACAAGTCACCTTTTGGTGAACCCTCCCCCCATTTGACACCCCCAAGAGATCCCCACTCATAAAACCCCACCCCGTGTAGTGTTCCCCTGCAACACAAGTTATCGACTCGAGTTGCAGAGGAGCACAAGTGTGGAACCAGCTTGATAACCCAGCAATAGAGCCGGGTTATCGAGCCGTGAGTGGGTAAACTCTCAACAAAATAACTGTTGAGCTCCATAAGAGCATCCACCATTGTCTTGCTAACTTTTCCGCAACTGCGGAGAGGTTAGCAAGTGCAATGGTTACCCTACCAAGAAACCACACCCTTGTGACTCAGTAGGGGGGCTCTGCAGCTGGCTAACCGAGCGTCCCCACCCTCCGGGACTCTCCAAGTCGCTCGGTAAGCGGGGCTGTAGGGGGGGATCAAGGATTGCATCATGGGAAAGGAGGGATCTTACCTTACCGAGCTCGTTAGAGGTCTCTAAATTTAGAGACCTCTGGCGCGCGGGGGCTTTGTCTCTGTAAAGTTGGCTTGCCAAGCCACTTTACAGAGATGGTGGTGGATTCTCTAAGAGCATCTCAAATCTTCTCAATAAGCCGGCTTGATAAGCCAACTTTATCAAGACGTTGCACACTTGTGCGCTCGATAGCTGTAATGACTAATGATATACAATGATTTATTCTCAAGATCTAAGATCAGATCTGAATGTCAACAGACAAGCTAAATGACAACAAACAAGAGGGATTAGATTCAAAGATAGTATGATGATTGATTATGCAGGAAGATTCCTTTAGTTGCAAAAGGGTAATGATGATAATGAAAACAAAATATCGTGATAAAGAACAAATGGAAAGTTTACAACAACATGCTCTTTTATACAAGTATGGATCTGCTTATGTTGTTCTTTGGTGGTGTATTTCTTTGATCCTTGGAGTTGCTTGATAGACCAGGAGATCCTAGGGATTTATTTAATGTCTGAAGATGGCTAGTGGTTCTTATTTATCAGGAGCATCCTAATCCCCTTTTGGGAACGTTTAGTGTTTCTATACAATGAATAAAAAACTTAAATACATACTGTCCTCATTCCTTATGTAAGTTTGTTGAGTTCTTACAATAGCGCATGATAACTGTTGAATTGATAAAATTCTTGATAGAGGTCCATAACTTTATGGACCTCTATCGAGCTCAATAAGGTAACTCGTGATTATCTTTCACAAGTCAATCCTCCCCCCATTTGACACCCCCAAGAGATCCCCACCCATTAAAACCCACCCCGTGTAGTGCTCCCCTGCAACTCAAGTTATCGAACTCGAGTTGCAGAGGAGCACGAGGATCGGCTCGATAACCCAGCAATCGAGCCGGGTTATCAAGCCACGAGTGGGGACGGGCTTGATAAATCAACTATCGAGCTTGCTAAGGGCTCCACAGTTGTCAAAATTTTATCGAAACGACTGTGGATGCTCTAAGGGCATCTCCACCGGGGTTGCTAAACCGGGTTGCTATGCTAAATATAGCAACCCAACCCGGATATAGCAACTCCACCGGGGTTGCTATACCCCAGAAACCCATACCTGGGTTGCTATAGGAGTGCCAGATGTGGCACTCCTATAGCAACCCGATAGCAACCCATCGGCCAAATATCACACAGCAAAAAAGTGTGATATCTGGCCCCTCCCCCCCCGGTTACTTTTCACCACACACAACCGGGAGGCTTCGGTTACACCCGAAGCCTTTCACCTCCCCAAGCTACGATATATCGTAGCTTGCGGTGGGTAGCCTTGGGTTGCTAAGACTGCGGCGAGGAGCCCCGGCACAGTCAATTTAGCAACCCGGATAGCTCCACGCGGTGGAGATGGCCTAGGCTCCACAGTTGTCAAAAATTTATCGAGACGACTGTGGATGCTCTTAGAGCGTCTCCAATCGTTTCACTAACTTTTCGACAACTGTCGAGCTCTTAGCGAGCTCGACAGCTAATTTATCGAGAGTGTCCCCACTCGTGGCTCGATAACCCGGCTCGATTGCTAGGTTATTGAGCCGTTCCACACTCGTGCTCCTCTGCAACTCGAGTTCGATAACTCGAGTTGCAGGGGAGCACTACACGGGGTGGGTTTTTTATGGGTGGGGGTCTCTCGGGGGTGTCGAATGGGGGGTTGGTAACTTGTGAAAGTTATTCCAGAGTTAGCTTATCGAGCTCGATAGAGGTCCATAAAGTTATGGACCTCTATCGAGAAAGTTATCGATTCGACAGCTATGGAGCGCTATCGAGCGCACGACTGGGGCTCGTCTCGATAAAGTTGGCTTATCGAGCCGACTTATCGAGACGATTGGAGATGCTCTTATGGACCTCTATCAAGAATAATTTTGGGCAGAAGCACTTGTGACAGGGTGGAGACAGGGTGATGGGGATACGTTCACAGCTGTGAAACCCATCGTATATGGAACCAGTCAAGCACCCACGGTGACTCTTGAGGCCTGGGTTGGTGATGCCCCTCCTAGAGGAACCAATCCATTCACTTCACGTCACTTCTCCTATCATATCCACCCTCGCCCAGTTCCCGGAAAAGTGCTCTCAAAGACTCCAACGAGGTCAGGGGATAATCATACAGGATTTATTTCTGGATTGCTAACCAAATGTGTACTTCATTTAACTCCACTTGTTTCCATTGAAGCCGGCTTTACAACAGCATCAGAAATCATCTTAATCAGTCCTGAAAGTCTCAAAAGCCAGACCGGCTTGAGCAGCGAAGAGGTTCAAGATGTGTACCGGAGATTATCAGAGATATGTTCCCCCCAGGTCTCGTCCGTTTCCGCACGACTCTCTACAGGCGAACAAGGTTTCATCACCCTCGGATCGACCGATCTCGACCGGCTATTCGGTACTTTTCACAGCGGGATCCCTGTCGGTATGCTGACAGAAATCGCTGGAGAGTCAGCCTGCGGAAAGACCTGCCTGTCACTCCAGCTCTCCTTGAACGTCCAACTCCCCCACTCCCTCGGGGGACTCCAAGGCGGATGCATCTATATGTGCACCGAAAGCGCTTTCCCTACCAGGAGACTGCATGAAATGGCCTCCGGATTGTGTGCGCGATTGGATGGGATCTTGTCTTCCTTGGATCCCGAATCTCAGGAAACCATTCGGCATTTGACCGTCGAAAGTCTGATGGAAAACGTCCATTTGACCCGTGTTCATGACCCACAAGCGTTAATCCACACGATCCACTACTATCTGCCAGGGTTTTTGGAGAGACAGAACATTTCGAGTGAAGTATCTCAGCGGCCGATCAGATTGATAGTATTAGACTCAATCGGCGCGATATTCCGAGCGGACCTGGAACAATCGAGGATGGCGCCGAAGGAGTCGATCCATTCACAGAACAACGCGAAGTTTAGGATGACCGAGCGGGCAGCAGAGATGAACCAAGTGGCGGATGGGCTGAAGGTACTTGCCGACCGATACCACCTGGCCGTTGTGGTGGTCAACCAAGTCTCGGACGTCATGGCTCCCCCCTCCTTCGAGCTCACCCTTCCCCGTCCAATCCATACGATCGTTGGCCGTCCAAGCCAGCCGCGCAGCTGGGGTAGTGCGTCAGCCGAGAATGACCGGAAAGTCTCACCCAGCAACTCGCCCTCGCCCCTCCCTCTGTCTACCTGCACGCCCACTTCAACACCAGGCTCGCCATCCCTCAATCCACCTCCCGTAGCCCCGCTCCCACTCGTCTACCACCAACAGGCACGCCATTTCACCGGGCAGAAAGTGACCCAGAACCGGAAAGAAGCCGCCCTTGGAATCCATTGGACTAATGCCATCAACCTCCGAATCATGCTGAACAAACTCAACTCTTCTCTCAATCCAACCTCTCTCCTTCGACCTCACATCCATTCTCAACACGAGCCTCAAACTCATCCTGTTAAGCTGTCGAACCTCGGCCTCAGGGAGGCCGTTCTCGTCTTTTCACCTCTTGGTAAAACCCCCCTCGATGATAATCAAAGAGGCGTCCAGTTCGTCATTCACTCCCGTGGAATCGTCTCGGTCAACGAATTTTTGTAAACTTCTCTCACTTATTTCCCTCCTTCATGTCTTGGGGTTGCTTCCCATTAGGGTTTACTTATGTTTCCTATCCCAAACCCAAAACAAGCATGCTATTCAACATGAAAGCAAATTTTATTTAAATAGTTGTTGTTGTAGTGATATTTCTCAAACTTCAAGTACTATTAACATGGTTTTTTCACTGGAAACATTTTCTGATTGAACATAATCAGAATAATCTGATGTGCCTATGTAATACCCGATCCTAAATGGTTGATTCTAGGAACAATGTAAAGATCTATCAGATCAAGAGGTAACAGCCAACATACTCGCCATGTAAATACTCCTAGACAGCAGTCAAGCTGAGAGATTGGAGCTGGTTTCACTGGGCCCGCCGGCTCAGTGGAATGGCACAGTGCCGGTGTGGCCTCTCCATTTACGGGGTGCTACTCGCGAATCTCGACGCGTCGCAGCTTGCCACATCATATCCAAGAATACATACAACGAGTAAACAAACGGGCATGTCAGAAGAGAGTGAGTTTTTACGTCTCCTCATTTTTAAATTGAATTAAACCTACTCGGTTCGAATTTGCCTGACTCGGTGGACTTCTTCTGAATAAATGCTGACGCTTGAAAACGCTTCTTGGTTCTGAGCGAAAAAAGACGACCTGGAACTAGATGATGCGTTTTTCAATCAATTTCCTTCAAATCAATCGTTAGAGGAATCCGTCCAAGCCAAAGCGTTGATCGAAGAGGGAGACATAGAGGGAGAAGCATCCGAAGCGCTCAGATCACATCACACCTTCAAAGACATTCGTGATGATCCTCAATCACGTCTCATGGAGATAGGCGCCAAATCCATTTCTCAAGATTTTCTATCCGAGTTAGACCAGGATGAGGAAGACGTAGGGGATAGATCTATCAAGAAATCAAAGTTGGATAAGTCACTTATTAACGACAAAGGTTCATCTCCGAGAGGCATTCCTGAGACGACTCTCAACTTGGCTCAAACTGGCGATTCAACTCAATCTGAGAATCGTATGGGGATAGATGAAGGTCGGAATGGACTGGAAGAATTAGAAGTCGACGAAGCTTTCAACCTGCTGTCACCCCAAGAGACACGCCCTGAGGACAAGGCTCACGAGGCATTCATATCCAAAGCGCCCGAGCATAGAGAGCTTAGCCTGGAAACGTCAGACTTCGAGGTCGATCAAAGCTTCATGGCCCCCGTTGCGCCGATCCCTAAACCACCAATGGCACCGGTTGAACGGATCAGAAGGGAAGCACCAACATTTGATTCGCCGTTGTCCTTCGATGAGATGATGGAAGAAGCGGAGAACTGCCAGGGAGAAGATTTCCTAGAAGTGGATTCTCACTTTGGTGATAGTCATCCGAACCGCCCCACCTCCACCCAGCGACCAGTCCCTCCAGTCAACTGTCGCACATCACCAGAACAACAGCAGAGGGATCTCACCGATCCATCTCAGCCTCGCTGGATCCCTACTACCTCGATTGTGGCCACCAAACTCGACGGAACCAAGATCCGGATCCCTAGACGAAAGAAGATCGGCTCTAGTCAAGCTGTTAGTGGGCCGCTCTCAACAATTTGATTATAATTCCTCCTTCCATTTTTTTAATACTTTTCTACGACTTCTAACTGATGAGTAGTCATTCGGGTCCAAAATAGACTAGGGGTGGCCCAAAGTCCACCGAAGCTTTACAAAAGCAATGCCTCGAATTGCTTGATGAACCGATCCACCGAATGTTACAAGCAGTTCGCGAAGAAATTTTACACAAGGACGCCCTGGCCGCAGCGTTTGTGGTTTTGTTTTCTCTGCCTGACCCTCTCCTCAAGTTGAATTTATGCGTCTAGGCGCTAAAGACAAAAGACAAAGGGGTGAAAGCTTATGCCGAAACACGCTCTTCTGATTCTATTTGTCATCAAAGGTCGGCGAGTCTACCGCCTAAAGTCGAAAACCCAAACCCCGGCCCACGTTCTCTCTGGACAGATCGCTATCGACCAGCCAAATTTATTGACTTAATTGGCGATGAGGCATGTCACTACATACATATTTAAGAAGCATCCCAACTTGAGGACAAGTGATCAATTACTGACTATCGGTTATAATTTTTTGTCCATCTCGTGCTTCGCTGATTCCAATAGCGAACATTCAGGAGCGCAATGAGCTGGTTAAAAACATGGGATAGATGCGTGTTCAAGAAGGTAGAATCCAACAAACGGAAGCGGATGAATAGATCACAGCCACATTGGGGTTCGAATGCGCAATTCAATTCGTTTGCCGAAGCAGTCGAGAGTGATCCGTATGGACGTCCACCGGAAAAGGTCCTACTACTGGCAGGCAAGCCTGGTCTAGGTAAGACGACGATGGCCGAAGTGTTAGCCACACAGGCTGGTTACCAAGTCATCGAGATCAATGCCAGTGATGATCGAAGCTCACGGACGGTGACTGATCAAATCAAGAGCGCACTGGAAAGTCGGACATTAGATGCTGGGGCCAAGTTCGGAGGAGGCCTCTCACTCAAGTCTAACCGCCCAACCTGCGTGATTATCGATGAAATTGATGGCGCCGCCGCCGGTGGTGGTGGTGGTGGGGCTGCGGGTAACGAGGCTGGATTTGTCAAAGCACTGGTCAAGTTGGTCACCGAAGGAAGCAGTAATGTTAGCAAAGTTGATAGTTGAGTGGACTTGTGTTTTTTTTTGCTCCGCTTTGTCTAACTAACTTCGAGAAATCTTGTTGCGGAATATGGGTATATACAGGGAAGGGGAAAAGTCTGGATCAAAGACCACTACTGCGGCCAATAATATGTATTTGTAATGATTTATATGCGCCAGTGCTTAGGCCACTTCGACCAATTTCCCGAATTATCAGATTCAACAATCCGACGCCACTGACGATTGTGAGACGATTACAGACGATCTGCAAATCTGAGAAGCTGTTAGCCGACCTGAACAATCTCAACTATCTGGTCAAGTTAGCCTCAGGTGATTTGAGAAGTTGTTTGAATACTTTGCAGTTCATCAGCACTCAAAGTACCACACTCACCGATCAAATCATCAAGTCTGCCGTCGAAGCTAGCGTCAAAGATTCCGGCTCATCTATCCAAACTGTCCTATCTCACTTATTCAAGATCCCTGTCAGAAAATCGGCGAGTAAGAAGGATCCATCTGGTCAGTAGTAACTTGTTACGACCTTTTACAAATTATCCAATGTGTGTCTTCAATCGACGTCGTATTGTTTTAACTTTGCGTAAACCTTATTTTGGTAGGCTCGAAGAATGTGTATCTCAATGATTTGATTAGCGATATAAGTGCTTGCGGCCAGAATGACCGGATTGTCCAGGGCTGTTTCGAGTCATATCTAGCGATGAAGCAGCCAACGGATTTGTGGCGAACATACGAGCGCTTACACGATTGGCTGGAGTTTTACGACCGACTAGAGACAAAGATCTGGAAGGACCAAGAGTATCAGCTGTCGAGTTATGTGCCGTATTCTATCGCGATCTGGCGAGAGCTGATGGGAAATGTGACAAACAAGGTACCGGATTATCCTAAAGTCGAGTATGAACATTTCCTCAAAAGGTCCATCAACGAAGAGACTCTGTCGTCCTTCAGCTCTAGCTTGCCCCCGATTGTCAAGGCTAGCTTTAAATCTCAAGAAGTCGTCTGTGAACTCTTGCCCTTCCTGATCAGGATCTTGTCAGTAGACCTTAAACCTGTCAACTCCAAGTTGATCAAAAAGGAGGAAAAAGAAGTCCTTGCTAGGCTGGTATCTATTATGATCGAACTCGGCCTAAGGTTCGTTCAAGATAAGGGTGAAGATGGTCAACTCTCATATACCTTGGAACCGTGAGTTTTATTTTCGCTTTTCCATCATGTTGCCTCGTCAGGTCGGACACTCTTGATCCGTTTGCGCTTGGTGGTCCTCGTGTCAACCGCCAATGAAGCTTCTACTGCGGTGCTCACTGCCGATGCGTTGTTGTTCTTTGGCTGAGGGACTTTTGTATGTGTCGGCTTGGAAGATCAATCTGGCAGGAACAAGAGCCACTCAGCCAAGGAATACCGACGCATCTACATATATCATTGGTGCTTGAGTTGAGGACCGTTGAGCGTGAACGGAGAAATCTCGTTTAACATGCTTTTTCTGCCTGCCCAAGATTGAATCTGTGACTCAACAAAATGTATCGCGCTTTTGATCCCTTTTCTCGACTCACGCGGATAAACGCACATCTTGGACTTCAATTGACGTCTAAGAGCCGTCGATTTCCCAGTTTATTACGAAGGTAAAAGAGCAGTTGATATCCCGCCGCCGAGATATTCGGTCCGACAGATGATTCTTAATGAGGTACATATTGACCGTCTTCATTTACTGATGAACCAGGTGTGAAGTATGCAGACTACTGAGCAAAATGTTTTGGGCATGAAAACAGATGAATTTATTAGCCCGTGGCCGGAAACAAGATCGCCCAAATACTGCCAACTCCGATATGAAGTCCGCAACCGCGGCTTCAATCATCAATGCCTACAAACAGCACGTCACTTCTTTTCTCTCTAATTCTCTTCTATATATAGATGTGTCCTTAGGTATGCCAAAAGGCTGACCGGCTTCCCCTTTTTTGGATATACTTAGGAAACCTAATGCACTGAAATCCGATCTTCCAGAGGTATTTACATCCAAGCCTACATATACTCCCCTCCGACCTTTGTTTAATCCATGAAATAAAGATGTCGTTGGAACAAGATGATAAATGATCTCTACCTTGTTTGGATTTCTAGAAAGCTGCGCTCGATTTCTTTGGACGCAAACGGATCGAAACAAACCCGCAAGATAAATCAGGTCCTAGTACGCTCATCTCTTATTCTCCTCCCCCTTTGAGTTGTATTAATCGGACATTTCATGAATTGCTCTTCTTAAATGGAACCAATCAGCCAAAGGTCAAGAGGATCTGCCTAAAGAGCAAGTCAAGATACTTTATAGATATCACGAGGTCAGTAACGTTTTTTTCTTCCTTTCTCTATTACTCCTGAAATGCGTTTGTTTTCTGGTGACAAAACATCTTCTCAGAGCTGACCTACTGTTTCTTGTTCTTGCAGGGGTTTTCTAATGCTGTAAAGAAGGGAATTAAGCTCAATGAATTGTTGTTAAAGTGACTCTTTTGTCCCATTTCAACCGTTATCGATGTGTTTTCCGTTTGATATTTTCATGGTTCTCAAGATAATTGGTCAAAGAAAAACGCAAAAATATTTTGTTTTTCTGCTTTGCCTATCATACTGGTTTTTGTTGTAATTAAACTCGTTATAGTCATAACGCCATCTATCCGCAATTGGTTGGCCAGTTTCTTTTTCTTTTAATTTGTCTCGATAATGATTAAGTAATTTTGCAACAATTCATAAGGTTTTCTGTTGCTGGTCCTTTAATCGGCATCCTAATAAATGTGACCGTTGGAACATTGTCCGTCCGCCATGTTTCCAAGTGTTGAACGGACTATTCATGCGCCTGCCAACTGGTTAAGGAAACTGAAAATACGGAATCAATAAGGCAGATGAAGGAAACTTATATAGGACGAAAAAAAAGACTCAACAAAGTAGGGACGGCTTAAGAATATACAATGGTGATCGGAACATTGCAAGGCACGTAAGAGAGCCGAAAGATGGCGAAAACGATATTAGTTACGTGGAAGGAAATCCTGATGTGGATAAGGACTCCAGCCGTCAGGACACAGGCTCAAACTCAGGGTTGATTGAAACACTTGGGGTTTCGAGAAAACAGGCACACAGGGGCATCACGACATTATAGTAAGCTTTTAGAAAATATTTCCTTTCGGCGTTCTTCCCTATATTCTACATTACTCATCAAACAAAAGACGAAGAAAAACTTCCACAAGAGGATTTGTTGTCAGATGGGGTTTCGAGAAAACAAGCACACAGGGGCATCACGACATATATTATAAGCTTTTAGAAAATCTGCCCTTTCGGCGTCATTCCCTACATTCTACATGAGTCATCAAACAAAAGAAAAAACTCCACAAGAGGATTTGTTGTCATAAATGATTAGACAGAAATTACATTAGACATAAAGAGTGAGATAAATGTTTGCTTCATGTACAGACGTTACTGGGCGACTAAGTCAGAGCGACAGTTCGATTCTGTGCGAGGCGGTAACAGGAACGCATCAGTGTTTGATGTCACGACAAAGACGAGGGGAGGAATTGAGACTGACTTTAGTTTATCGGTAGTGATCCTAATTGCACGAGGTCCAGCCTCAGCGGGATTTCCTGGCTTTGAGTCCTGAAGGAACGATACAATTGGGAGAGGGTCAGTGAGATAAAGTTGACAGAAGTGTCAAGAGTGAGGGACGAGGTGGGAGACAAACATTAGTAATCCTAATTCCTCCGGGAAGCTCGATTTGCTTAGGTCCAGGGTGGTCCTTCTCAGCCGCATGATCAGGACCATGCCCGGCCTCCGAAGCGGGAGAGTGTTCTTTCGGTTCGACGTGAGCATTCCCAGCAGGTGGCGGGGTCGGGTGGTCCTTCTCTGCGGGATGGTCCTTAGGTTCCCCGTGACCGTTCCCCGCTGGTGGAGGCGCAGGATGGTCTGTATCGAGAGGATGTTCCTTTGGTTCTTGGTCGGGCTTCCCGCCAGCTGGCACGGGAGGGTGAGCGGGGGTCGAAGGAGGGAAGATGGAGTCTATCCGCTCAATCCGGATGCCCGCGATGACTGCGATTTCCGTCGTTTGTGTCTTGACTTTCTCGGGCCCGTTGGGTCCTGGTGGTGGATGCTCATCGCCACTGGATGGATGGGGTGGCTTGTGGAGATCAGCAGGTGGAGGGGGCGGGTGCTATTGCAGAAGCAGAAAGGGGAGGTATCAGTCACTTGTGTCGAAACGGCTGAATACAGTACATCTACTTACCGCTTCCGGTCCGCCCTCTTTCTGAGGAGTCCCACCGCCATTGTGATCATCCCCGTGAGGTGGAGCCTTGTTGTCTGGCTGGGGTTTTTTGTCCACTTGGGCTTTGGTATCCGCGGGCAATGCATCGTCATCGGGGTTCGGAAATTCCGTGTTTGGCTCATGGCCTAGCCCGTTGTCCTTTTTCGCGGGGCCGTTCTGGGTGAGAGAAGATCAGAATTCTGTTAAGAAAGACCCTGGCGATTTTGGCCAAAAATCAACTCTGCGTCAACTCACCAGTCCGGGTGCCCCCTGGTTGGATGGACCTCCTTTTGAGACATCGGAGTCTGGAGCGTTTTTCTCCTGGGGCTTGTGCTCGGCAGCAGGCGGCGGATTCTCCTGGGAATTGTGGTGGGCAGCAGGCGGCGGAGCTTTCTCGGGGTCGCCTGCACTTGTCACGGGTCCATCCGGCTTCTCCTTGGGACCGGGATGCGTATCGACGGCGCCAATGTTGATAGACGATGAAGTACCGATGATTTGATTCACACGTTGGGAAATCTCTTCCGCCGCGACAGATCGTGGTTGAACTATGTGCGACTTCTTAATTCTTTGAGTGATCGACATCCCGTGACGGGCTGAGCGGGACACGCCGGAGAGGCCGCCCACCGGGGAAGAGCAGGAATCTTGGATCAGAGGCATCACACCCAAAAGCAACGCGACACGTAGGGTTCGGCTTGGGGGCATGTTGGGAAAGGTTGGGCGTAAAATGCTAAGCTTTGTATATTGTTCCTGCTCGAGGTAGCCTTGAATTCCTGGACGGGATTTGAACAACTGTAAGGCTCGGGATGGCAAGTCAGCTGAGGACGGTGGCTTGGCGAGCTACTGAGACTGGAATGAGGTACTCTTTATAGCTTTGAAAAACCTCATCCCGAGGAAGAGCAGCAACCGGTCCATTGACCTTGGGAAGCTTTGTGTGCTCGGCTGGGACCGAGTCATAAGCCGATCAATGATCTGGCTGTTTGGGCCTTTGCAACTCATCACGATCCGCACATGAAGCGTCCAAGAATACACCACCGGAGCATAGTTGTAAAGAACAGGGTGAAATTTTGAATTTCAGAAACTAATAACCTTGTATTTTTAAATTTATGTTTTTAGAGAGAAAACAAGATAAATCCCATAAGGGAAAAAAGGAAAAACAGGCTTTTGATAGTCAAGTATTTATAAAAAAAGAAAGCGCGTTGAGACCCAATAGTTCTCTGACGCGTCTACGCGATTGTGTGTTGATCTCGTGTTGCTATGGATTATATGCATATGTTATTTTGTGTATCTGTAACATGTAGAATAATGTAGACTATGTATTTATTGTATGTACTTATATAATTTCTATTTTTGTTTTATTTTTATTTTTTATTATTATTATTTTTATTTTTTGCTCCATGGTTGTGGTGTTGACAAAATGACCGGCCATGTACCGCAAGTTTGAATTTTTTCAAAATCTAAAGAAGAGTGCGGACGAATTTTTCGGGACGAAGGACGATACTTTCAGTTCCATGTTCAGTATGCAAATATTCAATGTAGGGGTGAATAGTTTCCAGAAACATTCCCCCTTTCACCCAAGTGTCATCGGCCGCCGTCCCATTTCGCCATCTGACCAGGTATTCGTGAGACGTTCGATTCCGGGTGGGAGATCGATAGCCAATCAAGGCTTCAATGTCCGTTTCATCCCAAAAACTTTGTCCCAATGAGATAGGTCCCCGAGGTGCATGTGAAACTAGTCGATCCGGGAAGCCCTGGGGATCATGGAAAGGGAGTAAAAGGGAAGTATGAAAAACTGGGTGAATTTTTGATAGATCTGCCGGTAGAATTAGACAAAAAATGTCCGGTCCCAATTCCATATCAATTTTAAAAGGACCTAGTCTTTTAAAATCAAGTTTGCTGGAAGGTCGGGTCGAGTGTATATTGCGTCGCAATAACCATACCCAATCCCCTGCTTTGTAGCCTGGGGACTCCAGTGTGCGTTGATCAAAATACCTCCGTTGCACTTCCTTGGCCTTAGTCAAATTGTCCTGTAAAGATTCTTGGACTCGAAGTATATCAGTCACAAATCGGTCTGCTGCTGGGACCGAAGACCCCTCCGTGAGGGTGTTGACTCTGGGGTGAAACGCATATTGAGAAAAAAAAGGTGAAAATCCCGTAGATGCTGAAACAGAGTTATTGAAAACCAGCTCAGCTATGGGGAGCAGATTTGCCCAATCATCTTGCCGATCTGAGACAAAATGACGCAGAAAGGTTTCAACCGTCTGATTCACTCGTTCCGTTTGACCGTCTGTGCGAGGGTGCCAAGCTGTTGAAGGGGCCGGAGTGATCCGCATAAGCCGTTGCACCTCCCTCCAAAACTTTGAAACGAACAAGGTCCCTCGATCTGAAACGATTTTATCGGGTAAGCCATGCAGTCGAACAAAACGATCAAAGAAAGAAAATGCAAATTCTTCCGCCTTCCATGTCTCATTTGCAGGAATTAGGTGGGCGCCCTTTGAGAAATGATTGACGATGACTAGGATTGAATCGAATCCTGATGAAACTGGGAGTTTGACAATAAAATCGATCCCTATCATACTCCATGGTCTGTTTGGGATAGATAAGGACGTCATCAATCCTGGTGGTCGTTGATTGGAATGTTTAGCTCGTTGACAAGAGAAACACGACTTAGTGTAGTTTATCACATCTTTCCGAATGCCTGGCCACCTCATTGTCCGGGTGATCAGGTCAAGAGTCTTCAAAGATCCGGGGTGGCCCGATGTCGGCTCATCGTGGAAATCCTTTAATACTCGTGATCGCAACGCCGTTGGGACAAATATCCTGTCCTTGAGCCACCATAGACCGTCCCGAAATTCTAAATCATCATCTTCCTCCAAATCTGGAGGATCATCTTCATATGCTTTAGTTAGTAACGTTTTTAAATCACTAGAAGGGGGGCAAAAAGACAGGCCACTCATTGTAGGACCCGCGTGATCAGCCTCCTGACTGGATTCCGTAGCAGAATCCTCCCCAACCACAAGTTGTCCGATGTCGATGCGGGGATCCACCTCATCAGGAGCGGAACCTTGTATGCGCCATCCTTCCTTTGATTCAATCAAAAGAAGGCGCTTGGATAGATCGTCGTCATTTTCTGGCAAGTAGTCCGGGCGTCGAGTTGGCGGATCCGCTGGATTGAGACGTCCCGCGATATGCTTTATAACAAAATTGAACGACGTTAGGAATGCTGCCCATCGAGTTTGTCTATCAGAAAGATGTTGGCTAGTGAAAAAATATTTCAGATTCGCATGATCCGAATATACTACTACCGGTTCCCTGGTGTCGATTAACCAAGCCCTCCATTCGATAAAGGCTTGTACAATGGCGCCGAGCTCTTGATCGTGACATTGCCAAGAGATTTCTGTGTCGTTCCATTTCTTTGACAGAAATGATAATTCTGTCGGCCATCACTCTTTCTCACTTCATCATCCTATGTGTACTCAAAAATAGGTTTTTTATTCATTTTTCTCTCAACCACATTCTGATCACTTGTAGATAGCCTTTAAAAACTTGCCGTAATCAGGGTCCCCATAGTATCCCAGAGTCTGTTCACTAATTCCCTTCCTTCTTTCTCTTTGCCTAAAATTCAACACGATTAACAGTCGAAAGACTATCCCTTGCTGCACTCCCTCTGGTCTCAGTTTCTCAGCTCTCTAGGTATCAAAATGCTGTAAAATCTGGTCTCAGCATGTCGGGTCGCGTGGAGTCGCTAACATTGTTGTCGTGTTCCTCATCGACGCCACTAGCCTCTCTGTAGTAAGGCCGTCCTTTGAATCACTCACCGTCTCGAATTGCTCAAAGCTCGCTGTCGCCTCTAGCACAGCTTTGACCTCTTAGCTCCTCTTTCCTCGCTCTCATCTCCAATTGCTCCCTTCCAGTCGAGCGAATGTTAAAGGAGCTGCTAGTCAGTCGGTATGAAGTAGAAGCTCGTGTTGACTAAACCTTCATCGCGGAAACGATCTTTCAATTGTTTGAGATTAGCTACCACCTAGTCCAACATCTCTCAGTTCAAACTACAGAAACATGTAACTTCTCCTGTGAGTAGATGTCTGTCTGAGAATAATCCATCGGGTACTGGTAGTCAAAGTAGTAGAGTCAGTGTAGTCTCAACCATAACCACATTCTGATCACTTGCCTTGCCTACATCAAGGAACTCATCAGTTCTCCTCATTCGAGTATCCCAGAGTCTGTTCACTAATTCGCCTAGATAATCTTCCCTTCATCATCTAACTGGGACAATATAGGGCCGAACTATCGACGTGTAAGTATCGCGTCTTGGACCTCAATTTCAAAGTTTTATTGAACACTCAGCTGAAAACCGGATTCCACATTGACTCTTTCCTTTGTGTGGAGCTGCTAATGCATAAATAAAAGAGATAGTTAGACTTTGAGATAAATCCGCTTGTCCCATCTGTATTCCTTTCGCAGAGATTGAAAATCCTAGGAAAGTGACCTCATCAGTATAAAAGGAACACTTTTCTGGTGAAGCAAATAAAGAGTGTGACTGTAACCGTTCCAAAACCTGTAAGACATGCCGTCGATGCTCCTCTTGAGTCTTGGAAAAAATAAGTATGTCATCAATATAAACGAAACAAGAGATGTTGATGACCTCCCGTAAGACGAATTGAATGAATCTCTGGAAACATGCTGGAGCGTTTGCCAACCCAAAAGGCATGACCAGATATTCGTACAGCCCCCACGGTGTGCGGAACGCGGTCTTCCACTCATGACCTTCAGCCACCCGTAACAAGTTGAAAGCGGCTTTCAGATCGATCTTTGTAAAGTACTTACAACCTTGCAATTGATTCAAAAGCTGCCCTACAATTGGTATAGGGTAGCTGTCCCTGATCGTCATCGCATTAAGACCGCGGTAATCCACACACGGCCGGGGCTTCTTACCTGGAACTCTGACAGAAAAAATTGGGGCTGCTGCACAAGAAGAGGAAACACGAATGAATCCCTTCCTCAAATTTTCATCAATGTATAATTTCAATTGCTGCTGTTCATGGGAAGACAAGTTGTACAGTCCCCCAAATGGGGGCGAGGCTCCTTCCCTCAGATTTATGGAAATATCCATGTCTCTATGGGGAGGGAGCTGACAATTTGTCTGCGGAGAAAACACATCAGCGAACTGTTGAAATTCCGCAGGAAGACGAAAAGAAGAGGGAGATGGAGAGATTTTCTGAACAGAGAACACTCCATTACCTTCAGGGTTCCCTCCCAGCGACTCAGATTCAATCACATAAAGAGGGGTCGTCCCTAGGGTAAATCGATGTCCTCCCTTCAGACTTCCCGACGCTACCCAACCCTGCCTGTTCAACCACGGCAATCCAAAGATTGCATCCACCGAACCGAGCCTAGTGATGCCAAAAGAACTTTGAAGGGTGAAGAACCAAGAGTCAATGGATGAAAGCTGAATCATCCCCACCCAATCTTCGTTCACAATGCCGCCCAAACCTTCTCGTCCGTCAAACCCAACGCACCGTATGGGATTCTTCCGCAAGCGTCGACGAAGCCGGTGTTGCTGAACAAAGCTCTCATTCACAAAATTCGCCATTGCACCGGTATCCACCAGAACCGTTGCCGGTACCCACACCCCATCCGAAGCTTTGAAAGAAATCGGGAACAAAAAACGACTGCCCGTCGTGCCACCCAACTTCACATGGACTTCGGAGATCGGGACTTCAACCGTGGCGCAGGCAGATTCGTCATAATCCTCATATAATTCATCGAACCCGACAGGTAAGTGGATGGACTCCGTCTGCTCTTCATTGCTTGGACTGGAAAGAGGAGCTGGGGGTATGGGGACCTCAGTATAGGTTAGGGGGGAGGGATGCGAAGGGGGAGCCTGAATTGAAGAGACCACTGCAGAACCTGTGGACTGACGACATCGATTGACAAAGGCTTGACGTCTTTCTTGGGAAATCGGAGGGTTAGGGCAATTCAAGCTTCCGGTATGCACACCGGAAACAATAGGAGACAGGCACCGGAAGCAGAGTTGTCGTGTTTGGCACAGAGCCCGACACGCATCGATAAGCGAACAATTTGCCGGAAAAGCCCGTGTGGCATAAATCTCCATTGCATCTGGATCCGGAGGGGGACGATGGTACTGTATGCTAGAGCGATGTTGAGGCGGGGGTTGTGAGACCAAGCGATTTGAGGATAGAGGAGGATGTGAGGATCCAGCCGAGGATTCCGACGGAAGTAAAGATAAGAGGTCCAGCTGAGCAGCTGCATCCGACGCCAGTTCCATCTGAGTATCCAATGAAGAGCATTGGATCCACTCTCTCGACATTGCATGTCGCACAATCCGGGGGTTAAGACCTGAAATGTACTTCTCAATGCGCGTTTTTTCAACATCTTCAACCAAATATACAAGGGATTTAAATTGAGAATTATACTCCCCAATTGTCAACCCCCGTTGTTTGCATGCTGCTAATGCCCTTTTCGCATTTTCAAGGATGAATTTGTCGCCAAAAACCGCGATGAGACCGTTCAGAAAAGAGTGAACCGAAGAAAGAACCGGTAAGATAAACGGCTGGCCGTGCAGATCCTCGTACATATCAACTACCCCTTGGCGACGAGCGTTGTCTATGACAAGAGAATTGTACCAATTTACTGAAGGGGAGATGGCGCGCTTGTGATCCAAAGGGTGGTAGCCGAAGTGTTGAGAAATCCAGACAACCCGCCGAGATTCCGACTGAAAGCCTGTGTTGACCCGAAGAAAATCCCGCACCGCTCTAAGGAAGGCCAGCAGATGCCCAGAGTCCCCGGAGAACCAAACGTCTTTCAGTTTTGGGGGTTCCGGTCCAATGGTTCAATCAGGGTTTAGTGTAACCGACTCTTGGGGATAAGCGGTTGGCGGGTGTTGGAAGGGGAAAGGTGTTGGGTGAGTGGGGAGGGGGGCATGAAATGGGTTATGAGAAGTGGGAAGGGGAGGGTGTTGTGGAAAAGATTGGGAAGGAAGGGGATGGGAAAAAATGGAAGGAGTAGGAACCGGACGCGGAGGCGGGAGGTTTTGATGCTGCGGATTTTGGAAAACTTGCAAAGTCTCCATCATCATCATCATACGGTTCATCGAGTCCTTGAGCTGGTCGAATTCTGAACGAGCCACTGGCGTATCTTCCTGCGACGACTGCTGAGAAGCAAGAACAGGTGGTTGGGGTTCTGCGGCCACTTGTGATTGATCTGGATCCTCGGCGGCGGTAGAACAATTAATGCCAAATTGTGGCATGCCGATTCGAGAAGCTGGGTGGATACGTCTGGCCGGTAAAAAGAAGTGAGGGGGAATGGACCGCCTAGTGGTGAAACGAGGGGTGGGAGTCGAGTGGGGAACGGGCGTTTGAAGGATGTCCCAGTGGCGGGGGGGTGGGGAAGAGGAAACAGAGTTTGCAGAGGAATTGATGGAATGAAAACAATCTCCTGTGGATGAGTCAGACAGTTTGATGAAATGCGTAATCAAGGACTTGGTCAAAAAATGTGTGAAATGATGAGATAAGACGATATAATCCAACAAAGCTTAATCAGGGTTTGTCATGCGGATTTATTTGTGTATGTATATGTGGGATTTATAATGTAAAGAACAGGGTGAAATTTTGAATTTCAGAAACTAATAACCTTGTATTTTTAAATTTATGTTTTTAGAGAGAAAACAAGATAAATCCCATAAGGGAAAAAAGGAAAAACAGGCTTTTGATAGTCAAGTATTTATAAAAAAAGAAAGCGCGTTGAGACCCAATAGTTCTCTGACGCGTCTACGCGATTGTGTGTTGATCTCGTGTTGCTATGGATTATATGCATATGTTATTTTGTGTATCTGTAACATGTAGAATAATGTAGACTATGTATTTATTGTATGTACTTATATAATTTCTATTTTTGTTTTATTTTTATTTTTTATTATTTTTATTTTTATTTTTTGCTCCATGGTTGTCCTGGTGTTGACAATAGTGCCGACTTTCAATCACGGCGACTTGAAGTCGTGTATTTTCAATTCAGTAGTCGATGCATTCGTCTGCAAGGCGACTTCAGCGGCGCTCATCTCCAAGGTGAATTGAAGTCGGCCCCCAGCTGACTTGACTGCGTCTCCAGAGTCAAGTTCTCTCCAAGGCGGATTAGGTTCCGTCCTGCAGTCGACTGCCGGACGCGTTGAAGATGTCTCCCAAGCATCTTCCTGAAGCCAAGTCGTCTTGCAGGAGGCTGATTCAAATCCGTGTCGGAGGCGACTGGGCCTGAGTTGTTCAAAAGATGACTTGATCAGACTATAGAGAGAGGGGGGAATTGGTGAAATCATACTTTTTTACAAATTAATGGAGCTTCCTCATGTGATGTCCCGGAACGGACTCATCGCCTTATTTGGGTTTTTACCGGATATGGATGCCATCCTCAACCTTCCTAAGGAGGTGGCCAAAAATAGTGTTGAACACGGTCAATTTGCTTCTTCAAATGTCCAAGTCGTTTTCAATGTTTTCCCAGGAGCATCGGACCTTGGCCCCAGGATTTGCAAGCCAGGCCAGTTGATTGTGGTTGATCACTGCTTGCATGTAAAGACAGTTGGGCCAGGTTGATCTGCAACAGTTGCACTAGAGGGGGTAAGAGCATCCGCCATTGTCTCAATAACTTTTCCGCAACTGCGGAGAGATTAGCAAGCACAATGGCTACCCTACCAAGAAACCACGCCCTCGTGACTTGGTAGGGGCTCTGCAGCTGGCTAACTGAGCGTCCCCACCCTTGGGGACTCTCCATGTCACTTGGTAAGCAGGGCTGTAGGGGTGGGATCAAAGATCTGATCATGGGAACAGAGTGTAAGATTGAGCAAAACTGATGAAGAGAATTGTCTCACGGTGAGCTCATGCACGCCACGGTATCGGTTCCAACTCGGTTAATTACTACTCACCTGACAAAGAGAATTGTGTCACGGTGAGCTCATGCACGCCACGGTATTGGTTCCAACTCGGTTGAGAGAAAGAAGGAAACCGGTACCGGGACGGCATGAACAAAACTATATACAAGTATGCACCGCAGCAGTTATGGTTATGCTGCGGCTAATCTATAGTATGTGAGAGAAAACTAAGATTATGTACTATGTATATAGATGTTTGTAATCTTGCCAAACCCATAACTCTAACACTCCCCCCCAAGATTGCAAACATCGCCCATTGCCACCCCAATCCTAGCTTCTTCGCCGCCACCTCAATCTTGTTAGGCCCTAACCGCTTGGTGAATATGTCCGCAGCTTGATCCGCTGTCGGCGTCCAGAGTAGTTTGATGTTGTTGTCACGCACAAAGTCATTGATAAAGTAAAAGGCTCGAAGGAGGTATTTCATCTTCTTTCTTGATCCATTATCATTCGCGACCAATATTGCTGTTTGATTGTCGCAGTAAATGTTGATAGGGAGCTTCTGATCAATATCTTCAAGTAAAATAGCCATACCCGCCAGTATTTGAGAACTGTCTGAAAGTGCCACATACTCCGCTGCACACGTGGAAAGAGCCACAACCGTTTGTTGTCTTGCACCCCAAGCGATAGAATTCCCAAAATGTTGTATGACATACCCAGATGTAGAGCGCTTGTGTTTGCCGCCCCAATTAGCATCAGACCATAGGTCAAGGTTAGACTTGTGGCTTTTGAAAATTAGGGACGTCGAAACCGACCTCTTCAAATACCCTACCAAGTGATCGAGAGCCGCCCAATGCAAATGGGATGGCCTGTTGCTATACCTAGCTAACAAGTTCACCGCAAACGAAAGATCTGGTCTCGTGCCGCACGCCAAATACATCAAGGAGCCGATGATAGATCGATATTCTGTTTCTTCTACAGGATCATGCACGCTGATTTCCAAGGTGCTTTGGTGGGTTATCACCGCTCTCTGATAATCTTCAACGATCTGGCTAGCTAGAGTGGATTGATCCATGTGAATCTCGCCCCTCTCTTGTCTGATGTTGATTCCTACCATCCGCTTGATGACGTTTGACCATTTTATTTTCATGTCCTGCTGCATTGCGTCGCACAATTCATCCAGAAGGCCTTGGCGAGATGCAACAACAAATCCGTCATCAACATGAAGCCAAATGATGATGAAGTCAACCCCTTTGCAATACACATACAGGGATTGCTCCAGCTCAGATGCCATGAAACCTACCTCTTCCATCTTCCTCTTGAAAAACTGCCACCAACACCTTGCCGCTTGCCTGGTCCCATACATCGCTTTCTTGATTCGCATAATCTTGCTGCGCCATTCTGGCTTGATCTTGATTGGTGGTTGGACGTAGACTTCCTCGTCGATTGGACTGTACAGGTAAGCCGAGCTTACATCAAAGGTTGCCATCGGATGAGAGTACTTGTGAGCTAGGGATATCAGCAGACGTAAGGTATTCAACGAGGCCGTCGGTGCATACGTCTCGTTTCAATCCTTTCCAATCTGTTGGTTGAAGCCTTTAGCTACATAGCAAGCCCTATAGATTTCATCTCCTCCGTCGACATCTGGAGGCTTGATTGTGAAGACCCATCGACACCCTAGTGCCTTAGCCCCTGGGAATGGTTCAATCGGTTCCCACACCTCCAGGTCAATGAATTTGTCAATCTCGTATGATGCCGCATCGCTCCACAATTTTGCCGAAGGGGATGCCAGTGCTTTCTCGATTGTTGTGGGTAGTTGCCTGTCTACAGAAACTGGTATTTCCGCCACTGACTGTTGCTCGCGTTTCGCTATTTCATCGGTTGGCTCTTCACCCAGCTTAAAGACTAGTTGGTTGAGGATAAAATCTAAGCTGGATTTCTGAACTTCCCGCTTCACTGGCAAGCACTGAAATTCGGGAAACATCACTGCGGTCGAGTGTATGATGCGCCCCTCACGAGGTGACCAAATCAACCAGCCGCCGCCAGCCTGTGGGAATCCCAGGATTTTTCCACTCTGAGATCTCTCGTCTAACTTGTTCCAAGGCTCCTTCGGGACCAGGGCTAAAACGTCCGCGCCAAATGGGTATAGCCAATTAGGGTCAACACTTTGGCCAAAGAGGACAGTTAGCGGAGCCAAATCGACCTTCTTATTGGGTATCCGATTATGAATGTACGAGGCAGCTTGATATGCATATCCCCAGAAGTACTTGGGCATGTTGCTTTCATGTAACATTGTTTGCGCCATGTCCCCCAGGGTCCTGTTGACCCTTTCAGCTTCACCATTTTGTTCTGGGCTGTATGGTGCAACCGGTGCCAGCATTACACCAAGAGGTTTCAGGAGTTTAGCCAACTTGCCGGTGAATTCAGGCGCATTATTGCTCCGGATACATCTTGGGAATTGGCCAAGCGAATTCTTCAAGTTGTGCATCCACTTGATGATCTTTGCCGGTACCTTGTCTCGTGATGTGATGATCACAGTCCATATATATGTGGTTGCATGGTCGCGTAGGGTCAGAACATATCATCTGCCTGAGATGTCGTAAGGAAACGGGCCAGCGACATCAGTTACCAGGAGATCTAACGGCTGATTGCGGGGTATGAGGGAGTTTGACCCGGGCGACTTCTTGTTGAGCGCTTTGGATTTTGCGCATTGTTCGCAGAAAAAAGATTTCCAAGCTTTCTTATCCACTTCTTCTGGATAATGCAGCTTCAAGTATTTCCGCATGACTTCTTCGGATACATGACCTAGCCGGCGATGCCATAGATATGGATCAAAGGAAGGAAGATGGGACACTTTATTGATTTTCATTGCGTTTTTGCATATTTCTATGTACCAACAGTGGTTTCTGTAGATCGTATCAAATTTAACATTGGTTGGACTAATTAACGTTGCCGTCAATTTAAGAAGTTGATGACCCAACCGGCCTCCGATAAACGTCTTACCAACAGTATCAATCCGTCACCTCCGGGACAGAAGTATACGTCGTCGATGTCAATCGGTCCCTTGCTCGATTGGATCCTCACTGTGCCCTTGAATCTGACATTAATTGTGACTTCAGCTACTGCTAGTGCAATGGTTCTAGGATGGCTAAGCTCCTCTCAATAGATGAATTGATGGAGATTGCCACTCACGTGAGTCAAAGCTCCAGAATCAAGAAGTACTTTGCCGTTGTCAACGTCAGGTACATCCACTTGGCGAATTCAAGGATGTGGAAAATGTGCAGGTCTATTCGGAGGGAGGTAGCTTGACTGCGGGCTGTCATGACCCGGAGGGGGTTGTTCAATTACCCGCTGATTCACATCGTCCCAATACGCCGCGCAGTTGTTATACCAGTGGCCTGGTTGCCTACAATAATGACAAGTGTCACCATATCGGATCTTGAGGGGATCAGTGAGTGGTCTGCCTTTATAGTATGTTGCCTTTTCAACTGAGAGGGAGCTAGGCGGGTTTTGGGGTTTTGCAACACCCGGAGTGGATGGTGGACCACGTCGAGGGGCGTGATTTGGATGAACGTATTGACTTTGGCCAGGGCGCATGGCATTGATGGAGTCTAGGTCCATTGGAACATAGCTGTTGGTCGGGTTGGCTGACTTATTCTTGTTCTTGGTTCACGCAGCTTGGATTACTGTAGCAACGTTGCTAAAGGAGGGTTGCTCTTTAACTTCGAGCTTACCGTCAGCCGAGAATTCAAATGTGTTCCTTTCAACACCGGCAGGCGCGACAAAGGTGCTCTGTAGGAGGAGACCGAGGAGTTCTTCAGACGCTATCTTCATCTGGGCAATCTCAGCCGCTAATTTCGTCCATTTGGACAATGTAACGTCGCTGCCAGGAGATTTATCAGAGGTCAGATTGATCAGTTGCCCAATAACCGATAGCTTATGCTGCCTATCTGTTGAAATCTCAGGTCAAAATTACAGGGCCTAAACCCTTTTCTAGGCCCCTTTACTTCATTTTCATCCAATGGCGTCATAATTCATTTTATTCTCCGATGGCATCATAATTCATTTTCCAAAAATGTCGTCATAATTCTTCCCCAAACGTTGTCATCATTCTTCCTCCAGCTCTCTTATTCTTTCCTCTGTCATTATTCCTTCCACCCGCTCTCTTCCTTCTGCTTCCTTTCTCTTTGAATTCTTCTAATCGTAACCTTCCCTCCTCAAAACTATTCGAGTCGATTCACTCTCGTCAAGACTGACTCTGGATTCATTCTCATCAACGAGATAATCGACTTTGTAAAGTAAAACTATCATCTATAAAATCAGTCAACTCTACAATCAACTCATCGTCGAATCTTTCTCCCCTCTTCTCTCTGTTTCCTTCTTCTTTCCTTCTCTATCTAATCTCTAGGCTCTCTGCGACGTTATTACATAAAAAGATTACTACTAATAAAAAATCTACTCTAAAGAACTTCGTTGGTAATTACTTTTGACCTGATTTTCTTTGTTATTCTTGATGTCGACTAACTTATGTTACTTTTCTTTTTGTTTCTTAGTTTCTTTCTATCTTCTTATCTTCTCTATAACAGTTAACGTATTAATAAAGAAAAACTCTGTCCAAGTGGTATGAATAACTTTCTCTTATCTTCTTTTTCTATCATGTATCTTCTTTACTTACCCTTATTTTTCCTCAGTCTGGTTTTGATTTACAGTAATAAAAATATTTTTTTATTACGATTAACAGTCGAATCTGCTACCACCCTAAAAATAAAACCAGACACTCCTCTATCACAATGGACACCATAAACTCAACTGTTATGAAGGCTACCATCGAGTCGATCCCTATTCTTACCGAAGAAAACTTTTCCAGTTGGAAGACTCGAATCACGAGTCTTTTCAAGCTTGGAAAGGTTAAGGAACAGATGTACAATGGTATTCCTCCGCTAGAAGAAGAAGATAATACGTTACTCGGTGCGATCATCCTGTCAAAAATCTCTGCAGGTACCCACGCGAATGTGGTTAATTCCATAAACGCCGAAGATGCTCAATTACTTTGGCAAGCTATTACCAAACGGTTCGCGTCTTCAGAGCCCTCAAATCGTGCTCGAGTATACAATCAATTTCTCAGTATCTCGTTCGAATCTAACCGTATTGAGAAGTTTATTACCGAAGTTCGTGGTAGCCTAACTAAGATGGAAGACGTAGGCATTGTGTTCCCAGTCGATCTAATTACCTACGATTTGCTTAGAAGACTACCCACAAGCCTTGACAATATTAAACAGGCCATTACCCACTCTAAAAACGGAGAAGATATCACTCCTGAGTCGCTTCTTAACCACCTAGAAATTCATCGGAACGATCAAAAGATTTCGAATAATTCAAAACAAGAATCAAGCACCATTTCGATGTTTTCTCGGGAAGGAACATTCTGCTCGGCAGGAAAGCACAACCCTCGAGCTCCGCACCCTGAAGAAAACTGTTGGATGGTACATCCCGAATTGCGACCGGTGTATCGTCCCTACCAGGGAAAGAAGACTCAAGGAAGTTCTAACGTCAGCAGTCTCTCCGCCTTCTATACTCTCAAACCATACATGTTTATTCTGGACTCAGGATCATCGTCGCATATGGTCGCTGACGAAGGACTCTTTACTTATCTAGACAAACAAGAAAGAGGAATGATAAACACCAGTTGTGGAGATAATACACTTAGCATAGAAGGAAAAGGGTCTATTTCAGTTCTTTATCAAGGAGATCAATTAGTTTTCCATAACGTACTTTTTGTCCCTAAAATCAACGCGAATCTTCTGTCTCTTCGTCACTTACTATTACAACAATATGAAGTTATCTTTGAAATCAATCAATTCAAAATTAACAAAAGTGGCAAGTCGTTGCTCAAGGGGCATTATCAAAACAATCTGCCTGTGCTCGATCTTCAGTCGCATAATCAGCAAACGTGCTTCTCTTCGTCGGAACTGCTTCATAAGTCTCTGGGACATGCTAGCTTCGGTAGAATAAGGCATAAATTAGGAATACCCGTGAAGGCTAATGAACAGTGTCAATCTTGTGCATTGGCGAAAATCACCAAGGCATCATACAAACACAGATCGTCTCGAGCTGCGAAGCCATTCGAAGAAATTCATTTAGATCTCATAGGGCCCATCAAACCTATGTCTTATCGAAAACATCAGTATATTCTGACGATTGTTGACTCGGCAACACGATATTGTGCCGGAATTCCTCTTTGCGCTAAATCCGATGTCTTCGAGGTGCTATCTCGGTTGGTTGATTTGGAAGCTAAACGTTTGGGCTACTATCCCTCTATAATCCACTCTGACAGAGGAACCGAGTTCACCAATCAAGAGTTGGAAAATTATTGCAAACAACATGTTATTCGACTCAGATTCTCTGACCCTCACACCCCTCAACAGAACGGTTTAGCAGAACGCTTCAATCGAACTATCTTGGAATCTCTAAGAACAATCATCCTGGATTCCGGTCTTCCAAAAAATTTATGGAGCGAGATAGTGGGAGCGACTGTACTTACGATGAATCAAATTCCATCACACAGAAGTAAGAAGTCTCCTTATGAAATGTTCAAATTCAACTCGATTCCAGTCAGTTTCTTTCGCCCAATCGGTAATCCTGTTGTTGTTTACTCTCATAAACAGAAAGGAAAGCTAGAACCAAGGGGAGAATTAGGCAAACTTGTGGGATTTGACGCCGAGCTGAAATCTTATCGAGCTTTAATTGAAAATGGTAACATCGTCAGCTCTAAAAACATTACCTTCCTCGATTTTGTCAAGAACTCGTCAAATAACACCGATTGGGACAACATTTCAATCGAAGAAAAGGGTCCGTCCTCTATCTTATTACCTGAAGAATCAATAAGAATAAAGGAAGAGGATAATGAAACCATCGAACAACAAGAAGGAACGCCAACTATCGAAGATGATCCTTCGGTGGATAGCCAATCTATCGACTCAGACATTGAAGAAGTTGAAATCGAGAGAGAACTTATTCCAGCCGCAATCTCTCCATCAGTCAGGGTTTTACGAGAACGTACTAGTCAAGTCAAGCCTCAACATTACTCCCATCTGACGACTATAGACCCCAAAACCTTCAAATCAGCTATCAATGGGGTGAACGCAGCAGAATGGAGGAAGGCTGTGGACGTTGAATTAGACAACATCGAGAGTCACGATGTGTGGACGGATGTATATAAAACACCTGCTAAAGCTTTACGGCATACTTGGGTCTTCAAAACAAAGCCGGCGACAAACTCATCGGCGGAGAAGAAGAAAGCTAGGCTGTGTATCCAGGGGTTTATGCAGACGGCGGGAGAGGACTTTTTTGAAACATTCGCTCCAACTGGAAAGTTCCCTTCTCTTTTGACCTTACTGGTCCTCGCTATTGACTTGAATTTGAAGATAAAACAATTCGATGTCAAGAGCGCCTTTCTATTCGCGCCCTTGGAAGAAGATATATACATTCGTAAGCCCGAAGGATCACATCGTTGCGCCCCCTTCCTCAAGTTACAGAAATCCCTGTACGGATTGAAACAGTCACCCAAGAACTGGTATAAAACGTTGACAGAATGGTTCGAAAATATCGACTATTTGCCTTCGATCTCTGATGCCTGCGTTTTTATCCACAAAAAGAAGGATTCATTCATTTTTTTCCATGTGGACGACATGATAGTAGTTGGACAGGTGGAAGATTTTGAAAGACAGTTTCTCCAACGATTTCCAAACTCAACGGCGCATTCACCAGACACGTTGCTAGGGATGAATTTGACGGTAAAACCGGATTCAGTTGAATTATCTCAAAAGCCCTTGATTGAAAAAGGATTGACCCTTCTTGGTCTAGAAAACTCAAAACCGGTGAAGACACCGCTGACGCCATCTGTACAACTATCCTCCGCTACGGATGACGATCACGCTGCGTTCTCGAAGCTGAATATCAATTATCGGTCATTCACTGGAATCTTGAATTACCTAGCATGCCGGACTCGACCGGATCTGGCATCAGCAGTCTCCATCCTGTCCAGATTCAACCACAAACCAGGTATCACTCACTGGAATCAGGTACTCCACTGTTGGAAATACCTTCTGGGAACAAAAGATCTCAAGTTCAATATTAAACCGAAACCACACGACGCTTCAAATCGAATCAACTTCTACACGGATGCGACATGGGCTGATGATCACGAGACTCGCATATCACAAAGCGGATCTCTAGCTTTTTGGAAAAGCTGCCCGATTCTATGGAACAGTAAAAAGCAAAAGAATATCACCATGTCGTCAACTGAGGCCGAAATGAACGCCTTGTCAGACGGAGAGCAAGAAAGCCAGTGGCTCGTATTCTTGATTGAAGAACTTTGGAAAAATCAATTGAAGCCGACTTTGTTTCACATTGACAATAAAGGACTACTGGAAAAACTGAAAAATTTCGGATCTGATTCAAAAACGAAGCATCTAGACATAAAAGTCAAAGGACTTCGAACAAAATATAAGAACGAAGAGATCAACGTCAAGCTTATACCATCAGAAGAAATGCTAGCCGATGCGTTGACAAAAGCAGCGCCCTATCAATCAGTGAAAAGACTACAAGATGAATGTTTCTCCGACAAATCGTCATCAAGAAAGGAAGGGTGTTGAAATCTCAGGTCAAAATTACAGGGCCTAAACCCTTTTCTAGGCCCCTTTACTTCATTTTCATCCAATGGCGTCATAATTCATTTTATTCTCCGATGGCATCATAATTCATTTTCCAAAAATGTCGTCATAATTCTTCCCCAAACGTTGTCATCATTCTTCCTCCAGCTCTCTTATTCTTTCCTCTGTCATTATTCCTTCCACCCGCTCTCTTCCTTCTGCTTCCTTTCTCTTTGAATTCTTCTAATCGTAACCTTCCCTCCTCAAAACTATTCGAGTCGATTCACTCTCGTCAAGACTGACTCTGGATTCATTCTCATCAACGAGATAATCGACTTTGTAAAGTAAAACTATCATCTATAAAATCAGTCAACTCTACAATCAACTCATCGTCGAATCGTTCTCCCCTCTTCTCTCTGTTTCCTTCTTCTTTCCTTCTCTATCTAATCTCTAGGCTCTCTGCGACGTTATTACATAAAAAGATTACTACTAATAAAAAATCTACTCTAAAGAACTTCGTTGGTAATTACTTTTGACCTGATTTTCTTTGTTATTCTTGATGTCGACTAACTTATGTTACTTTTCTTTTTGTTTCTTAGTTTCTTTCTATCTTCTTATCTTCTCTATAACAGTTAACGTATTAATAAAGAAAAACTCTGTCCAAGTGGTATGAATAACTTTCTCTTATCTTCTTTTTCTATCATGTATCTTCTTTACTTACCCTTATTTTTCCTCAGTCTGGTTTTGATTTACAGTAATAAAAATATTTTTTTATTACTATCCTTATGGCTGCATTTTTGCTTTAGAAGCTTGAATATCTTGTATGGTGAGTCGGAGTCTGTACCATCAAGGATATTGCGGAGGGCTTTGACGATTGTCATTTGGAGAAGAGCAGAGATAGCTTGTTGTTTGTTGCTATCTCGCTGAGAAAAGTTAATTTCAAGGGAGGTGAAGTTGGTGTCTTGGAAGACAAAATCGAGAGTACGATTGATTTCCTTCTCCCACGTCTGGAAATTATGGCCATCGTACGCCAACGTCACCTGGTCAGGATTATGATCCGCATGAGTTCTACTGACCAATCGAAAGTAATTACAGATTATTGTCTTGGATCGTGAGTTTTTGCAAGGTGTATTCTGCCTTGCGCTTTGATCGATGAAAGCTTGCATCTGATTTATCCTATCTCTCATCGCAATGAAGTCATCTTCACTGAATCTTGGTTGATTCATCCTATTGTAATCTGATCAAGGCGGGTTGAAGATTGTTTCTCTCTGCCTAATAAATCGCGGCAAGTCTTCTTCAATCGATGAATGGTCGCTAGTCGATCTAGCGCTAATGTCTTCTCTGACAGATTTGTAGTCTGAATCTGGGAAATCTTGATCTCATCGATGATCACTCTCATTCATCCAACCGCTTGTTGGAGCGCGAATCCCGAAAAACGTGCAATCGAGCCGGCTTTTAACCTGTAAGATTGAGCAAAACTGACAAAGAGAATTGCGTCACGGTGAGCTCATGCACGCCACGGTATCGGTTCCAACTTGGTTAATTACTACTCACCTGACAAAGAGAATGGCGTCACGGTGAGCTCATGCACGCCACGGTATTGGTTCCAACTTGGTTGAGAGAAAGAAGGAAACCGGTACCGGGACGGCATGAACAAAACTATATACAAGTACGCGCCGCAGCAGTTATGGTTATGCTGCGGCTAATCTATAGTATGTGAGAGAAAAATAAGATTATGTACTATGTATATAGATGTTTGTAATCTTGCCAAACCCATAACTCTAACACAGAGGAGCTTGGGTGGATCTTACCTTACCAAGCTCATTAGAGGTCTCTAAATTTAGAGACCTCACCAGGAAAAAAAAGTTGGAACCTCCATGGAGGTGACTTCTCTATATCCCCCACTTATCCCACCTCTATCTACTATGTATCCTTGGTGTGCACCAATGTTATCTCCATGCCTATCTACTATGTATCACCAATGTATAATGATACATCAGAGGAGTTTTCAAAAAAAATTGAAAAGATCCAATTGTTTTTATAGAAATTTCTGAGGCAAGAAATTCTTTTTATTACAACCAATGTTTAATCAATGATAGCTCATAATAAAATCAAACAAATTATAATTTGTGAAATGGAGACTATAGTTTGATCTTGGATGAAAATTATATCCAACCATGGTTTATCTATTACTAAAGTTCTTGGAAAACATGACCATAGAACTCTGAAATAAGCCAGTTATATTTGAAAAGTGCATACATCACCCCAGGATATCCACCACCCCCACTGCCAACACCTTGGAAGCTGAATTTCTGATATGCACAAGCTTCAAAATCCAAAAACAAAACATCAAGTAGCTTGATCAAGTGAAATTCAAGGTTTCAAAAATATTCTTTACAACATGGCTAACATGAACTCCTTGTGGTTTTCAACTCTGGTACAATTGTTGCACAGTCATTCAACCACAACTAATATTTTATTTTGTATAAATTTGATACTTTGGGATTAAACATGGAAATAAAACCAATCTTGATAATCAACTTGAAGTAAACAACATGATTCATTATAAGCCATTTGTTGCAAAATTTAAGTTGAAAAATTCAACTTTTCCTGTTGAAAAGGAACAAAATTCTTATTACATATTCCTTGTCTATGTTGAAACCTTGCATTGGTAAGAATGATTCTTTTGTACCCATCAGCTATTCAATTTGAAGCCAATATGCCATTGGTTTCCCCAGTTTTTTTACTTCCTCCATGTTCACAAGTTTCAGAAAAACAGTGATATCATATTCTTTTTCCTTCATCAGATCATTTGTAATTATGGTAAGTGCAAGTTGAACTAAGAATGCAAGCATAAAAATCTCCTATCAAAAAGCATCTATGGAACATGGGCCTTGAATTCTGAAAAAAAATCAACAAAAGATTATTCCATTAATTTTGGTGCCACATTGCACATTCATAAATATGGTATATAGATTTTTCTAAAATCAAATTGAATGCCCCAGTTGGAATCAGGAAACACTTTCCAGGTGTAGGATCATTTTTTCCCCCACATATGTTAATATCCATTTGAGAATCACCATTTCAACCTCCTATTAATTTGATATAGACTATATCTCTCATTTCTGTCTCAATAAATTTCAACCTAACACATAATTTAATTTAGACACAACAAGATTTCAGGTGGGGATCAATTTCTTTTTTGATTCTCTCTTCAAATCTGCTTAAATGTATCCCTGTCAAGTCCTAAAAAGAATTGTAAGAGAAAAGATTTTATTGATCCTAATGAAATTTGGCCATTCAATTACATGAGAATTTTTAAATATCCACAAAAACAGCTTTAGTCATTTACTTGGAAGCTTCCCGCATGGAGAAGCCCTCTTGGGTATCAAATCTCCTGTATAATTTTGTGGTGTTGTTGAAATATGTATACCATCCTGTTGTGGTGTTACTGCTCTGAATCCTAGATTATCCTTAGATGATACTTTAGATAATTTTCAAAAACCATGTCAAGTCCTCCGACAAGTTATGCAAAATTACTGAGAAAGAGCAAGAAATTGAAAATCATGATGATTGGCTTGACAATATATTTCTTACCATATCTCTTACCAATTAATTCTGGAAGCCTTCTGATCTCACCTCCTATCATCACACTCTTTTTTTCCAACTAAGACCCAAGATTACTTATTATCAAAGAATGGTTGACACTGGTCTTTTATTTATAGATTACCTTTTCAGCTTCCATCTGTCATTTTATAATATCAACTTTGGTTAGAAATGATTCTCATGATTTGAAAAATCTCATTCTTTTTCCATGAATAATCAATAAATTTTGGATTCAAACCAAACAATTTTGCCATATCCTATGATCTTATGTCAAACCCCAATCTTAATTACCCAATTACTCATAAGCTGGCCAGGATTTTCTGTTGTAGATTAAGCCCGCCGGGCTTAAACAGAACCCTTGATTTTCCTTGTTTTCCTGCACATACAATATTTTTTTAGTTTAAGCATCCTTAAGCCCGCCAGGCTTAATATCAATGAATTTTGGATTAAAACCAAAAAAAATTGATGTATTCTATTATTTTATGCGGGACCCAATCATACTTACCTAGTGACGCACAAGCCCACCAGGAATATCTTTTTTAGATTCAGCCCGCTGGGCTTAAAAACACCCCTGTGCTTCCTTGTTGCCCTACACTCAAAGTCTTTTAGTCCAAGCATTCTTAAGCCCGCCGGGCTTAATGTCAATCAATCTGGATTCAAAAAATAATTGTCCAGATTCTATGATTTTATGTGTTTCCCAAAACTTACTTAATTGGTGAGACATAAAACTGCCACGATTTTCTGATATAGATTAAGCCCGCCAGGCTTAAATCCTAACTGAGCTTGTCATTTTTGGCCTGACTCTCCATTTTTTTTGGTCCAACCATCCTTGAGCCCGCCGGGCTTAATCACTAAGATGAAGCCCCAGCTCATAATTATACTGTTATGCTACAGTACGAGTGGAAATTTCAGATCTTCCAGGAATTTTTGAAGAGATATTTATCAAGGGAAAATAAAGAGGATGTGGACAGGAATTCTGGATACTAAGACCTGAGTCAGGAGAAAACAAAGAAATACAGTCCGCTAGGTTGCATTGCAGAAAATTACTCATCCAACAAGAAGTATTGACCTTGAGGAAATGCACTTAGATGAACAGATATTTTGATTTCTATATAAACATTAGGTTTGAAATTTACAACAACTTTGGGGTCAGATTGTAGGACAGAAGATGGTGGATTACATGCAAATTCAATCTTTATGGGGAGAATTGAGTGACAGGAAGTGAAAGGCATGATAGATACGGAAACAGAGAAAACAATGAGATATGTGAATGACGAAATTCCAACACTTAGTGAAAATTAAACTCAACTGCAAAATTTTTCATCTGGTTTTTACCTGAATGAAAGGATCTTGAATAACCACATGCAAGCTGCACGCTTCTTGCATAAAGAACCACCCACAAAAATATTTATTTTTGGTTTGATGAAACTTCAATGATTTTGTGTATAAGGCAGCTCAAATATTGCATTAAAATAACTGATTGGAAATTTTCAAGGAGAGTGCTTCTCTTTGCACGTGTTATTTTCACTAGCCTTGGGGGGGGTAGGTTAGATCAAACCCAAGACACTTATTTGGTAGAGACCACATGAGAAAATGATGAATTCAACCCTGCAGTATGATATATTTCGAAACTGGATACATATGAGTGGATTCAGATAGCCAGACATCAGGCATAAAACATATGTATCCCTCTGCTATCCCTTTAATCAAGTGATTGATATATGTTGGATACAAAGTGGAGACAGCGTGGTTAAATACAAAGACCTTGTTTTCCCTGAAGCAAATCCCTCTCAGGCTTCATAAATTATGATCAACTCTGACAAGAAGTTTTTAAATAAATTTTGAAGGGTTATGTGGGTAATACATTACAACTTTGGTTCACAGAAAACCGCCTGAAAAACCTATCCATTCAATTCACTCAGCTTAGATGATAAATTACAAGATATAACTTCCAGGGTATTCCACTTGAGTTTTAATTTCCCCCAGCACCAACTCTACTATTGTCAGCTTTCTGTACTCTAATCCACTTATTGTGGCGTGTACAGTAAGGACTAAAAAAAAAACTTACACTTTAAAAAGTGTAATAAGGCAAGTTCCAATAAGAACAATTACTTAAGTGTTATAAAACACTAAGTATCAAAAAAAACAGGTTCTAACCCTGCTGCCAAAACTTCTAATAAGGATTTAAATCCTAGAAGGGCTAACCAGATTTTATACACGGTTCTTCCAATCCAATTAACAGTATTTAATTGATTGGGGGGGTTTTGGTTGAGGAATTTTAACTAAAGAAGATAGTATATAAATAAAGGCCAGTCCTCCTTACTTACAGGAGAAGGTGAGCGCCTTTGTAGCTTATAATAAGTCATCTAGTGTGTGTTAAAATTGATGGGGATTAATCTTCATTTTAGTGAAGAAAACTCCTTCTTAAATAATAAAATAAATATTATTTCACAAGCTTCTTTTTGAAGCAGTGATCAGGGCAAGATCACCAGGGGTAACTGAGCACCCTGTTCGTGATCTGATGTGAAATATGGTGTCATTCCTATGTGGAATGACCCCATAATTATTTCACAATGAATGGCTTAGTGGGAAATAATTATTTCAACATTAAATAATTATTTCACTAAGATGTGCTTGTGAATAAATTTTCTAGGGACTAAGGCTTGGAAAAGCGCTTGTCCTGAGTGATCAGTAATGTAAAATCACATGTACTTATGTATTTAATACATACTACATAAGTTATATAATTAAATACATATGTAATCTTATAGTATATATTACTATGGGTTATGCTGGGATTTTCCAGGATTTTCAAGGAAAAAACTATACCAATAAATGGTTCTTTATCCATTTATTGCGTGTCTGAAAATTGATTTGCCAAGGATTTTCCTTAATTAAATTTCCTTGGATTTTTGATAAAAAATAGATATAAATTTAAATAATTTTATTATTATATTTTACGTGTGGTCATAAGTGTGGCTTGACACAGAGCCGTATGTATCAACCAGATATTTCTAGGCTTGTTCTTAACTGTTACACTATATACCAATTGTTGAAACAGTTGAGTATAATTTCTGTTATAACCAGAAGATCTAGTAAAATAAATAAAGTAAAAAATAAAATAAAATAAATAATAATATAATTAACTATTATCAATTATTCAGCTTGCAGTTTCAAGTGTTACATAATGTATGTAATATCTTGGTGGCTGACAACTATAGTAGAAATAAAGATTCTGACCTCTTTTGAATTTTGAAGAACCGCTAAAGAAAGAGGCACACTCTGAGTGATTTCATGTATGATCCAGTATTTTTGAGCTCTTAATATATTCCAAGGAATGATGATATCATATGATATTTACAGAAGATTTCACTGTTTGTGGGTTTCAGTTGGTAACTGAAACTCAACATCAAGAATTTAACCTTACAGGTGAAATCCCCCGGAAATTCAATCACAGAGGAATTAAAAATCCCTCGAATCACTTATACATCTGATAAACAGATAAATTGTGCTGGATGAAACATTTTGATTGAGTATATGCTCAGTTGCTTTGATTTTCATATGAAAAATTTCGAGCTGTTCATTTGGATCATAAACCTCTTATTTGATCCATTTGAAACCATGATTGCTGTGAAATTCAAGCACACTATCTCTTTGGGCCAAGAAATTTAGCTCATGTATTTCATTTCCTCTATCAAAAGTCATCTGCTCTACAGTACTCTTTGGAGTTTACTGTTCAGAAGCAATTTCCAGTTTCAGCCTTCTCTATCAACAGATACACAAACTTCAAAGATTGGATAATAAAACCACCCCATAAGCGCCTTGCTTAAATACTCCCATAATCCTCCAGACAAACCACCAATTTTCAAACTTGAATTACATTTTATTTAGGATACTAAATTGGATACCATATCCCATATATACCAAGCAAGACATTGGTTTCAATTTCTTAAGGAAGCTGTTTTATCATTTGACGTCATGGTTGATATTACGACCCAGCTGAGCTTGGAGGCCATGATTTGACATAGAGGATATTGTTTGTCCATTGGAACTATTTCCACCAAATTGATGAATCATGGAATTTAGGGCGTTGATAAACGCACGCCAAGCGCGCACGCCAACGCCAACCCGCACGCCAATTTTTTTTGGCGTGCGGGGCCTACACGCCATTTTTTTTTGGCGTGTAGGGTCTACACGCCAAAATAAATTGGCGTGTGAGACCTGCACGCCAAAAATGGCGTGTGGTTCCCACACGCCATTTTTTTTTGGCGTGTGGGCCCCGCACGCCAAATAAAATTGGCGTGTGGGCCCCGCACGCCAATTGTTTGGCGTGCGCTCTCACACGCCAAACAATTGGCGTGTGGGAGCGCACGCCAAACAATTGGCGTGCGGGGCCCACACACCAATTGTTTGGCGTGCGGGTCCCCCCTCGCTCACATAATCGAGTGGGAGGGACCACTCGATTACGTGAGCGAGGCCGGCTGACGAGGTTATACAACCTCGTCAGCCGGGAGGACTTCCTCCCGGCCGGCGAGGCTATACAACCTCGTTGGCCAGGAGGAAGTCCTCCTGGCTGACGAGGTTGTATAACCTCGTCAGCCGGGAGGACTTCCCCCCGGCTGACGAGGTTATACAACCTCGTCAGCCAGGAGGAAGTCCTCCTGGCCGACGAGGCTGTATAGCCTCGTCGGCTGGGAGGACTTCCTCCTGGCCGACGAGGTTATACAACCTTGTCGGCCAGGAGGAAGTCCTCCCGGCCGGCAAGGCTATACAACCTCGTCGGCCAGGAGGAAGTCCTCCTGGCTGACGAGGTTGTATAACCTCGTCAGCCGGGAGGAAGTCCTCCTGGCCGACGAGGCTATACAACCTCGTCGGCCAGGAGGACTTCCTCCTGGCTGACGAGGTTGTATAACCTCGCCGGCCGGGAGGAATTCCTCCCGGCTGACGAGGTTATACAACCTCGTCAGCCAGGAGGACTTCCTCCTGGCCGACGAGGTTGTATAGCCTTGCCGGCCGGGAGGAAGTCCTCCCGGCTGACGAGGTTGTATAACCTCGTCAGCCGGCCTCGCTCACGTAATCGAGTGGTCCCTCCCACTCGATTATGTGAGCGAGGGGGGACCCGCACGGCCGGCCTCGCTCACGTAATCGAGTGGTCCCTCCCACTCGATTATGTGAGCGAGGGGGGACCCGCACGCCAAACAATTGGCGTGCGGGGCCCACACGCCAATTTCATTTGGCGTGCGGGGCCCACACGCCAAAAAAAAATGGCGTGTGGGTCTCACACGCCCTTTTTTTTGGCGTGTAAACCCTACACGCCAAAAAAAAATGGCGTGTAGGCCCCGCACGCCAAAAAAAATTGGCGTGCGGGTTGGCGTTGGCGTGCGCCGTTGGCGTGCGTTTATCAACGCCCTGGAATTTAATCTCTCAATTTTGCATGGAACAGAGAAACCGCTATTAAGCAGTCCCTGATTCCTTAGTAATTTGGAATACCCATAGAATGCATTTGGATAGAGGTACTTCAGTCATATTTTGGAAAATTTGTGAAATTTTACTGAAATTTCCAGCTTCAAATTCCATCAGAATCCATGATTAGAAAACCAAACACAGTTTCAGGTCAAAATTGACCAATTGTAACCATTGAAGAACTAAACATGCAGGTCCTGTGGATGATTAGTTGAAGTCCACTCAAATTTAAGCTCTTTTTTCACCGAATTTTCAGGATAAATATAGAATTACGCCTATTAGCTATGATCAATTCACAATAGCCATATATTTAATTTATTATCCAGGATTTGGAGCTTGTAGGAATAACTGTTACTAAAATCAAGCTGCATCAGTTTTGACCTGACAGTTGTGAATTGCTTCATTTTATCTTCATTCTTCCCCTCACCATCTTTCACTACAAAGATTGTTCATTTTTCCTCAGGGTATATTGATCAAAAAATCGGGTATATTGATCAGCTTTTCAATTTTTCCCCTTTTGTTTTTTTTTTTTTTCCTCATGCTGCAGCGCTACCATCCTTATCAGGAACTCCATGTGTAATCAATTGTTTCAATTGTTATCAACTCATTTCACATTTCTCTGATTCACAGTTTTTGTTGAATTATATTTCTTGGAGTCAAGCGTTGGTTAGATTTGATAAATTTTGATAGGTTAAATTAGATACAATTACAATCAAGTATGTACAGGAGTTTTTACAAAGAAATTATTTATGTACAAGGAAAAATGTGATTATAAATGAGAACTAATTTCTGGGGACCATCTCCGAGTTTTTACAAATAAATTATTTATGTACAAGGAAAAATGTGATTATAAATGAGAACTAATTTCCGGGGACCATCTCCTCAAGTTCCTTAACCAGGGCTCTAATATCAGGTTTTGAGCGCAACTTCAAAGCAGATCTTTGATGCTTGGTGAGGGAGTCAAGCCATTCACAATCAAAGCATACCTTTGGAAAATTGGATGGTGGTTTGAGCTTGCTTTCAAGTGGCAAAGAAACATTCCAACGCTCCCGGGCCGCAGCACCAGAAGAGCCTTTTGGGGTTGCTGCTATCAGAGCAGCCTTCAAATCATCAATTTTACGCATCATGCAAGAAATTTTGTGATGTTGCCATGGGATTGATCAAACGGTGCATTTTTTGGGATTTCTTTTTGAACAAGTAATTTGGATCATTTGAGATACTTCATCATTGGTATTGTTGTCACTGCATGCGCCTTCAACAATTGGAACAAGCCCCAAAAGCTTTTGATACTTGCTTAAGGTCGCAATTCAGGCGTGTTGTAGCTGCAAGAAAAGTTTGGTTTTGTTAGTCCGGGAATATATTTAAGCGGTGTCACGCTCTGTGATGCCAAGGACTAAGATCCTTCTAGCTACACAGGGTGCAAAGATAGAAAAGGGTGGTAATATGGTGGTTAAAAGAAAATTGATTGATAATTGATTACTGAAAAAGAGCCGACACACTAAAATAAAAACAGGTTAGATAAAAGAATAGAAATAAAGAATCAGAGAAAATGAAAGAGAATTAAAGAAGTAGAAAACCAACATGTAGATCAATAGAGATATGTAAAAGGGCGGTGATGAGTGGAGAACTGAGAGAAGGACAAGAAAGAGGGACAGGAACTGAAGAAAAGTGATTAGTTGAGTAGACCGTGTTGTAGAGTTTGATAGAGGGGAATCTCACCAGACAGAAAGAAGAGGAGAGTTGACAAAGAAGAAGAAAGAATGAGAGATGAGAATGAAGAGAGAATGAGAATTGATTGAGAGTTGAGTGTTTGAGGTGTTGAGGAGTTTGATTGAGGTTGATAGTGGGATTGAGGTTTATTGAGGAGGATTGGATGGAGTGATGAGAAAGAGAGAGAAGAGGAGTCGAGTGAGGAAAGGGAAAGAGAAGTGTCACAGGTGTGACATGTAATGACAGTGATTTTTACACTCCCCGTGACTGGCGAGATTTCACTTGAATTACTTCGAAGTTAGGGTCTACAGTTTTAGTGAGGTTGAGGACAGCAGATCTGGGAGCTGCTTTTGTTAAGGCGTCAGCCAGCATGTCGAAAGTGCGAATTAGGATGATCTTGATGTTCTTGTGTTTGAGTTCCTGTCGAATGCCTTTAGTTTTCAGATCGATGTGTCTTGTCTTAGGATTCGATCCGAATTTTTTTAATTTGTCGTCGAGTCCTTTATTATCAATATAATGAGAGTTTGCAAAGTTCTCTTTGAACTCGTCGTCATTCATCATTAGGCGTTCATTCAGATCGATGTCGTCAATGTAATGTGTAGCCGCATCCACTTGAAGGTTCCAAATATCAGACAAGAGTGCCTTCAACCAAGTCCCTTCGTGGAAAGAATCGACTAGAGGGTTGAGTTCCGCCTCAGTTGAAGAATAAGTCACGTTGTGTTGCCTACAGCTATTCCAGGAAACAAGAGCCCCAAATAAGTAACAAAGGTAGCCGGATTGAGAAGTTCGGAAAATTGGATCGTCTCCCCATGAGGCATCGCTGTAGATCTCGAGAAGTTGATCGGGCTTTCGGATTTCTAGAGTGAGCTTAAGTTCCTTGGTGTGTCGAATGTACTGCCAGACCTTCTTGACTTCATGCCAATGGGTCATGCCAGGTTTGGTGGAGAAGCGAGCCAGACTCGAAACTGCAAAGCTAATGTCAGGTCGAGTGTAACCAGCTATGTAGTTCATGAGACCAATGGCGGATCGATAGTTGATGTTTTCCTTTTTGAAGAGTCGATGATCTTCATCCGAGGCTTCTTTCAGCTTGAGGTTGGGTGTGAGCGGGGTAGTCGACGGTTTACAGTCTGTTAATCCTAATTCTTCAAGGCCGTGGTCGATGTGTTTTGGTTGTGAGAGGAGAATTTTGTTGTCCATTCTTTCGAACCTCATACCCAGAATTGTGTTTGGTTCATGGCACGAAGAATTGGAGAAACGTTCTTCAAACTTGTCCTTGAAATTGTTTCCGGAGCCGACTAGGACAAGGTCGTCGACATGGAAGAACAGGCGAGATACTCCATCTGAACATAGATACAGGCATGGATCGCAATTTGATTCTTTGAAACCGACTGATTCGAGCCAAGCCGCAAGAGTTTCGTACCAATTTTTAGGAGCCTGTTTTAATCCGTATAGCGCTTTTTTTAGTTTGAGGTACGGCGCATCTCTATTGACTCCTTTTGGGGTTTTGATGTAGACGTCTTCAGATAAGGGTGCATGTAGGAAGGCGCCTTGGACATCAAACTGAGTGATTGATAGGTTTTGATGGAGAGCGTAGAGTAGTATCATCCTAAGAGTCGACACTTTACCGGTTGGAGCAAAAGTCTCCCCGTGATCTACACCTTCGATCTGATCGAATCCTTGGACACACAACCTGGCCTTGTGCTTGAGAGGGTCGCCGTGGCAATTGTCCTTGATTTTGAATACCCACGTCGTGTCCAAAGGATTGGGAGGTTCCTTGTAGTGGTTATCCCAGACGTCGTGATTTTCAATTGAGGTAATTTCTTTTTCTATTGCTGTCTTCCAGAACTTTTCGTCTGCGCATCTGATAGCTGATTCGAATGTGTTAGGTTCGTAATAGTGGTGGAAACCGTAACGAATGGGCGGCTTGACCGTTGATCTGTCTCTCAGGGTTCTGGTTGGAACTTCAGGCGGTTGTTCGGGTTCCTTGGGCTTGAGCTGGTCGGAGATGTCGTCATCTGATTCTGAGTCTGACGAGTCATTGATTGATTCTTGAGTTTGATTTTCTTGAAGTTGATTCTCCCCGTGATTCGATGACTCAGAATCTGATTCACATTGTTGATGCGGTTCTTGATTCGAGTTTGACTCTGGCAGTTCAGTGATCTGGTCAGAGTGGAAGTCATCCATGTTGATGCGGACCGCATCGGTATGTGGCATATTGAGGAATTTGACGTGTTTGGATTCAACGATCCCACCCGCTTTGGTGATAACTCTATACGATCGGAGAAGTATGTTGAATCCGACGAGGATGCCTTCTTGCCCTTTTGGTTCGAACTTCTTCCCTTTCGATCTGTTCATGTTTAAGACAATTGCTGTCATGCCGAGCGGTTTGAGAAGATCTTTAGGAAAGCTTCGTCCATGTACGATTTCCCATGGCGATTTGGACTGACCATTTCGAGGAATCTGATTCAACATCAAACAGCAAGATTTAACCACCTCGTGCCAGTAAGCCTTGTGAATGCCGGATGAACGGAATGTTGCTCGCATAGATTCCACTATCGTGCGATTGGCACGTTCCGCTCTACCGTTATGTTCGGGATGGTAGGGTTCCGATATCAGCCTGTGGATGTGATTCTTATCGAGGAAGCTGACTAACCTATTCCCCGTGAATTCGCCTCCTCCATCGGAGCAAATCAAGTCGGGGAAGTAGCCTCGCCGTTTCCTTTCAGTTTCGAGTAGATTTATCAACACTTCTGTCGTGTCATCTTTCTTCCCGATGGGAAATCCCGCCAAGTAACCAGAAAAGTTATCCACCAGCGTCAGTATGTACTTCGATTTGATTTTTGATTCGGGATTGATTGGACCAATCAGGTCCAAGTGTATTCTTTCAAAGACCTTTGACGCTGGTTGTGACTCCGATTGGAACGATTGCTTGGTGATTTTTGATAGAGTGCATGACTTGCATTCGAACTGATCCTTCTCGGTTTTGGAAATCGAGGCTGGGATAAACTGGTCTATCCTTTTTAAGGATGCGTGACCGAATTTTTCATGAATCGATCTGAGGGAGTCAGCCGGAACTTGTGAGAAGTTGGCAGCGTAATTGACAGTGCCGCCGACTGCGTCCGGGCTGTCTAAGACGAAAAGATTGTTGTCGATCTTGCCTTTGAATCCAAGGATGCCATCTTTTGATACTTGAAAGGCATTTCCTTTGGCGTTAATTTCACATCCCTTCTCCAACAGTGCACCCGCGCTGACCAGGTTGATGACTATGTCGGGTACGTACAGGCATTCGGTAATCGAGATTTTTGATTTTCCCCATTGGAGAGTTACCGTGCCCACTCCTTTGATTGGCAGAGTGGCACCTTCTTTGCCAGTACGGATCACATCGCGGTCACCGAGTTCAAGGCTGTCGAAGAATTTCAGATCGTTGAAGATATGAGCAGATGCTCCGCTGTCGAGAACCATCTTCCATTTTGGGTTTTCGACTTCGGTCCAAAGTGTGACGAGAGACAAATAATAGTTGACGCTGGCGTTACTCTTGTTAGCTTGCCACTTCGCCTGAGCTTCCTGCCACCATTCTGGTGCTTTGTCGGGATGCAGGTGCCAACATGAGTCAGCTGAATGATTCCCGTCTTGTTTTGGATTGTGATGACCAGCAGTGCATCGCTTCCCTCCATTCGCTCCAGAGTTTGATTGGGCTCCCTTCTGACTAGACTTTTGATTACGAGTCGATACTAGCGCCGCTTGGGTTGAGGATGACGCTTCTTTGACTTCTGCTCTGTTCTCGTTGTTGAATTGGGTTAGATGGTTGCACACAAACTGTACTGTCAGCGTTTTGTCCGAGTGCATAATCTGTCGTTTCAGGAGCTGTAGACTCTCTGGGAGCTTGAATAGGATTAGGTAGGCTAGAATATCCTGAGGAAGGTCGATTCCTACGTCGACAAGTTTCTTGATCGACACCTTGATGTCCGTGACGAACGCTTCGAGAGCGTCTTCCTTGAATTTGACATATAGGAATTCGTTGAACACGCGTGCTCGATTGGATGACTCGTCAGAGGCAAATCTATCCTTGATCGCCTTCCAGAGGTTTTTCGCCGATCCCCTATTGTCTGCTGTGACGATGTTGTTGTGCGTCACACTGTCCATCTTCGAAATGAAGAGCAGTTTCAGTTCTGCATTGACATCGTCTGCTAGAGGTATATCGTTCGGTGGTTGTGAGTCGAGAGCATTCAGGACCCCCCGTAACTCTAGCAGCGCTGTCATTTTGTCCTTCCATATTGAGTAGTTCTCCTCCGACAGCTGAGGAATCGTTTCTAGCGCCGTCTTCAGCATAGCTTGTCGGAAACCATCGTTGTTCGTTGGTGCCGCCATGTCGTCGTCCACGACGAATCTACTATCGTCCCGCGCCGGCTCTTATCGAATCGTTCGGTCGTAGGCTTTTAACCGTAAAAGAAAATTGATTGATAATTGATTACTGAAAAAGAGCCGACACACTAAAATAAAAACAGGTTAGATAAAAGAATAGAAATAAAGAATCAGAGAAAATGAAAGAGAATTAAAGAAGTAGAAAACCAACATGTAGATCAATAGAGATATGTAAAAGGGCGGTGATGAGTGGAGAACTGAGAGAAGGACAAGAAAGAGGGACAGGAACTGAAGAAAAGTGATTAGTTGAGTAGACCGTGTTGTAGAGTTTGATAGAGGGGAATCTCACCAGACAGAAAGAAGAGGAGAGTTGACAAAGAAGAAGAAAGAATGAGAGATGAGAATGAAGAGAGAATGAGAATTGATTGAGAGTTGAGTGTTTGAGGTGTTGAGGAGTTTGATTGAGGTTGATAGTGGGATTGAGGTTTATTGAGGAGGATTGGATGGAGTGATGAGAAAGAGAGAGAAGAGGAGTCGAGTGAGGAAAGGGAAAGAGAAGTGTCACAGGTGTGACATGTAATGACAGTGATTTTTACAGTGGTGATATGAGATATAAAAAATATAAGGATATATTTTTTAAGGAGGGGCCTGCAAGCAGGGGTGGTTTAGTTCCCTCCACAGGTTTTCTTGCAAAAGCAGAGGAAATTGGTGACCTGTTACAACTGGGGCCTGCAAGCAGGGGTTGTTTTGATCCCAGTAAAGATGGCTAGAAGGGCCACAACTCCTGAAAGAAAGGACTTACTGTTATGATCTTTTCTGGAAGGAAGGGGCACTTCTATGGGTTACTGGACAGGCTGAGGCGGTTGGATTGATGGGCTAAAGACTGGCAGTTGGTGAAGAAAGAGGGCTGAGTGATCAGGTCTATAATAGACAAACTTACAGGGCAGGACACTGGTTACTATGACTGGTGGAATGCTATGTATGTATGTTGTATGTATAAAAGATGATGGGGATTAAAGAAAGGGGAAAGAAGAGCCTCTTAAATATCTTCTTTGAAGCCTTGGTGGCGAAACAGGAGAGCTAGAGAGGGCTGTCTTGTGTCATGATTCTTAGTAGTAACTACTAAGGATGAGCCATGACAGATTGGCAATGATGTCAATGGTTGACATGGGAGTATTACCACAGTTACTGTCATGTAATATGGTTCAAGTGTGCGCTTCAGAGTGTCCAACTGAAGTGGTAACCATGTAGAACATCTGTCATGATCACCATTGGTAATATGTCATCCCAATTGGGCCACAAATGTCAAATTATGTATGTAGGGATGTTTACATATGTTTTCTTTGAGTTGTACTATAGTTTTACTTTTGTATGATTATTATTCTGTTCGTCATACAGGTTGTATATTCTACTATTCATGTTTATACTTATTATTATAGTAGTTTTAAGGTGGATTTACTACTAGAAGGAGTAAAGTTACAGGGGTACTTTGGCTGAGGTACCCTATGTTATTTTACGTGTAGAATCAGAATGTTATAAAATAATATTTTATTATTTATATGTATTTTTCTCTTTTTATGGCGTAAAGAGTAACAATGTCTCTTTCATAAGTAACAATGTCTCTTGTATTGTTGTTTTGTAATAATGTCTCTTTCATTGTTGGTTTGTAATAATGTCTCTTTCATTATTATATATTTATATATTTGTTCAGGTTGTCTCTGACATAGTAGCAAGCTGACAAGCGGTCAATTCAATTGTTTCTTACATTAACCAATCTAGAAGTGCGCCAAGCAGTCTTGTCTTGTGCTTCTCGTTGACTTTTGGACCACTTATTCTCTTGTTGATACCTGATGAAATTTGTTTAGTAAGGAGACGTGAATCAATATGATAGGTAAACAAAGCATCAGGAAAAAACTGACTGTCTTCTGAGTCGCTGGGTAACATGGAGATGAATGGCAGTTTGGATGCTTTCCTCTTTCAGACCTTTGGGAACAATTCCAGTGTACTCTTTGCATTTGACCAGCTCAACAAATGTATTCACGGCCAGATCAAGCAGATGCTCATTATCAGGACTGTTGATTGGTTGGTTGAAAGTTGGGCGGAGGGAATGAACTCCGGCGGCAGTCATCATCCTGCGCATGATGGCCAATGTTTTGGGGGTAGCCGATGGATGACCAGGACCATGAGGATACGGGTAGTCTGGATCACTCAAGAGATCCTCCACCTGATCATCAATATCCATGTGCAATTCCTCTTCATCATGATGAGGTAGAGTTTTGCTTTTTGACCCTATCAGGGTGGCGACATGTCTTTGTATCAAGCGCTGAAGATCAAAGTTGAGTTAGCAAGACGTAAAATGTGGGGGAAAAATGGAGACATACAGTGAATTCCCCTCCTTGTGCTTTTTCATGATCACTAGTCAAATTTCATGAAGTTTATCGGGGATTTACTTACCATTTGAAAAATTATTAATTAAATATATGGAAATACTTCAAATTTGGAGCAGTCATGTGAAAACAAGATACCTCATTGATACATTCTGTTGAAGTGGGGGATACAGTCAAGATACAGTGTTGATATGTTGAGGATGGGTAAGAGATAAGCAAAGGCACCTCCATAGAGGTGCCAACTTTTTTTTCCTGGTGCCTCTAACAAAAATCTTAACAATTCCTCAGTTAAGGAGGCCTAAAGAGGCCACAAGGGTGTTGCGCAGGGGGCTTTGTCTCTGTAAAGTGGCTAATTTAGAGACCTCTAACAAAATTCTTAACAATTCCTCAGTTAAGGATGTAGTGATGTCTTGAGTACTCTTTTTAGCAAATCTTAGTTTTATTTCAGCCAGTAATAGTAATAATAGACTATAACAGATTCAGAAGAATAATAAAAATATAAGTAAACAAAACCAACATCAAGAACCAATAGATATGAGAGAAATAATCACCAACAGGATAAAGAAGCAATCTGTACTTGGAACTGAACAATATTGATGACCTTTTGAAAACAAAAACAAATAACTAGAACAATAATATGCTAACAAGAAACAAAGTTTTAGTGTTTTTAATCAACTAACATTGTACAATACTAAACTAGATGAAAACCAACGGTTAGACTCCAACTGTATGTTTTTGATTATAAACTCCTCCTAAACTGATGTTGTTTGTAGCTTCAGATCTAGATTTGATGTTTCAGTGTATGCAATATGTTAACAATAATCCAATTGAGTGTTATGGATGATTACTCTTTTACCTGAACAATCAACTTCTTTCTCTAAGGCCTTCTTGAGTCTTGAGGGATTGAAACTTGAAGTTGTCCTGAAACGACTCAATGGTATAGCGAGAAACCAGAAAGGCAAGGAAAAAATTCTTTTTTGAACTTCAAGCAAGCTTTTAATGTACCTTCCACGTCTACCCATACAATGCATATGCAAAATACAGGCAATTCACCAAATTACACTCAAAACTCCTCCTTAATTTGATGACACCAGACCCAACTGCTTTACCGCTATTGACACTTTCACAAACCCTAATAACTTAGTTGAAATGTTGGCAATCATTTCATTGGTTGAGATATCTTCAATATTGAGTTGATTTTGTGCCACAATGTTCCGCAGGTACTGATAACAAGTTTCAATGTGCTTGGAGTTTTCAGATAATTGCAATTCCCGACTAATAATAACCGCACCAGAATTATCATTCTTGATACATGGAACTCCAACTGGAATCTTCATGTCCACCAAGAGATTTTTCATCCATCAAATGTGTTTCGCACATAGATTAATAGCAACAAATTCTGCTTCGGTAGTTGACTGAGCCACCATGGTCTGTTTCTTCGATTTCCTTGAAACGTAACCACGTATCCAGTAGTTGATTTCTTGTCCAGATTTGACATTGCATAATCAGCGTCTGCATACCCTACAAGTTCACAAGGTGGCCCTCCAGCGTTGATTTCAATACCTAGATTATTTGTACCCTTGATGTAGCGTAACAAATGTTTTGCAAGACTCCAATGATGTTGAGTAGGTTTTGACGAGTATCTTGAGAGGAATTTTTTTGAAAAAGAGATATCAGGACAAGTATGAATTGCTCGATATTTGATATAACCCATTGCCTTCTGCATGATTGAAGCATCAAACGGATCAGACTCCAGTTCAACCTGATGTAATGCATTGGTTGGCAACGGAGTTTGCACCGAATTCACGCCTTCCATGTTAAACGCACAAAGTATCTTTTCTGCATAGGCCTGATGATGAAGAAAAACCAAATTAGCCTTCCATTCCAAAATATAACCAAGATGTTGATTTGGTTTTTCCTTGATTTTGATTTTACACGTTTTTTCAAGATCGGATAGAAATGAAACAATTTTTGACTTGTTTTGACCTACAATTAGGCCATCATCCACATACATATGAAGAAACAATGTTCAATCAGATTTATAGAATAATGCATTGTCCATGATTGACAGAGTGAGTCCAAGAGATTTCAGCGTAGTTGAAAGATGATTCTTCCACATACGAGGAGCTTGCTTCATTCCACACAACAACTTGTTCAACTTCCAAACCCAGTTTTCCTTCCCTTTTACCTCAAAACCCAACACTTGCCTAACATACACATCCGCATCCATTTCACTGTGAAGAAACCCAGTTTCAACATCAAACTGAAAAACTTGCCATTTGTAGGTGACCTCAATTGACAGTAACCACTTAAACATCTCAACACGCCCAACCAATGTGTACATAAGAAAATAATGTTTATCCTGTTCTTGATGATTTCCAAATCCAACCCACCAAGCCTTATACTGTATAACTTCATTTGCTTCATTTAGCTTTCAACAAAGAACCCACATACCACCAATGATTTTCTTGTCTTTTGGTGGTGGAACCAAATCCCCAGTGAGATGTGTGAATTGTGATGCATGTTCATTTGTCATTGCTTCAATCCACAACGGGTTCTCCTTTGGATTTTTCAAAGCTGTCATATTGACTTCTTGGACTAGATTAACAACATCCGGTTGTTTGTCAATACTTGAGGACAAAGACACCACTGCTGGGCAACACTTAGTTGCCAAAATATTTTCTCAATCAATATCCCCACAGATTTCCTTCACCGGTGTACATTTGGACCATTGCCAGCTTTGTTTTAGTCGCTTCAGTTGACTTTCCAACATTTTAAAGTGACGGCCTTGATTTGGAGCCGCAGCTGATGAATTGTCTACATTTATTGGACAATTTTGACCACCCGTTTGAATGCTTTTTTGTAACTTTTCATGTTGTATTTGTTGTCTTTGAGATAACCACATAGCTTTAGTTTCTTCCAAAAAATCTGATTCCTCATCAGTATCAGACAGAGACCTTGAATTGTCAGAGTCACTTCCAACAGATTCCTCATCTTCATCTTCAGGTGAACTCAATTCAATTTTGGACTTTGACGATTCTTGCTTATCTTGGGTATCAGAGCTAGACGCCTTCAAAGCTTGGAATTTTCCTGGAAGTCAAGTCACCAGTCAAGGAAGTTTAATTTCTGACTCAGATACAATCCAAGGAAGCAACTTTAAACCCTTAGTCACTGACATTGACTCCAACTTGATTGTAAACAATGGAACCACATAGTTGCGGCTAATAACAATGTGATGAACAAATGGATTGTAAAACCTAGTAGCATCCAAGAGCGGTTCAAATCCATTCTTCAGTTCTCAACAAAAGTGAGTTCTGAATACATTAAACTATTCTTTGAGATTAAAGCTTTCAACTAATTTCAAACTCTTCTTTAGTGTCAGACGTTTTTGTTCCCCGCGGCCGCACTTCTAACAGACAATCTTGTTTGTCCAACGACGAAAGCAGAGTTAACTCTGCACCTCAAAACAAGGACACAGTCATCCCAGACGCCGGTCCCATTCAAGTTCAAATTTTACCTCCACCAGGAGAAGCTAGACTTGTCACCGCTGATGCGTGGACTCCTATCACACCATGTAAATTAAAAATCTCTTTGTGAATTAATCAACAACTCAAATTTAAATACATATTTAATTTAAAAATTACTAATTAAAATCAATTAATATGTCTACTCGCAGAGACCCCAGCCCAGATAGCGGAGCGGGAAGAAAGTCAGTTACTTCTTCTTGTGTAAGTAACCGCTTAGCCAGAAAGATAGCTGAATTTCCTCCCCTAATTAAACCTAGTACACGCAAGCCTCAGTCCAGCGGCCAGATTGATCCTGGACCAGCATCAAACAAACTTTTGAGCCTTCCAGGAAGCTTTGTTGGAGGATACAGAGATTAAGGATCTCTTTTTGACCCAAGCTGTAGCAACTCACCGCAGCTTGACAAAAATCTTGGGGAGTCCCAAGATGCTCATTTTGACAGAAGGATGGAATCCTTTCACCTTCAGGAAGGCCCTTTTTCAGACCCAGGCCTCCGCAGCCTCAAGAGATCCACCGGCCACGGCGCCCAACACTCCCAACACGGAGAATCCCGTTGAGACAGCCAGAGAACCAGGCCAGGTACTGGTGCCGCAACCACTGCCCCCAGCACCCCCAGCGCCCCCAGCGCCTCCAGCGTCTCCAGTGCAAAATCGCCTCCATCAGCCCAACCGAGCTCAGGCCGGTCTGCAGCACCGCAACGTGCAGCGTTATATTTCCAGAAGAGATTATTGGAACTCAGTCTACGGAGAGATGTTCTGTATGGCCCTGTAAAACTCAAGGGACTTACCAGTACATTGACCACTCTCGTCAAGACCAGAGAGCTAGAGACAACAACACCAATCAACAAGATTAGATGATGTTGTAACTAGAGATTTTTTTTAAATACTCTAACAGATATGTTCCTCAAAATAGATTCTATTGTAGATAAAAATAATCTCAAAACAGAAGAAAAAATTGTAGCTCAATCTCAATTTATTGAAGAAGTTTGTACAAATCAGTCCAATATTTTAGACATGTTTCACCAGGAAAAAACAATTATCACTTGTCTACAAGTGACATAGCAAATTATAAAGGGGCCTTTGTACTTTCTGATGTCACTTGTAGACAACTGATCCTTGTTTTTTCCTGGTGTGTAGTGATATCACTACTGAAATACAAAAGTATTTCTTAAAAGATGTTGAACCTCTTAATGATCATTTGAGACATCTTACAAATAAACTTGAAAATCAAGTTAAAACATTGGGCTTTAAAGGTAAAGAAATCAATACAATTGAGCAGAAAATAGATATGATTATCTCTGATTAATCAGAAATACAAATTAAACAAGCTTTAATTAATAATACTTTAGTATCCCTTCAATCAAATTCTTCTGTTCCTTATTTGAACAAGTATTTTAACCCATCAGTTGTTAAAGATCTGAAAGAAATGTGGCCAATGGCCCAAGACTGAGACAAAGGTGGGCTGAGGAATTCAAGAGCAAAAGATGCTCAGGGACTTAGAACACCTGTGAGAGGGACTCAAGAGAGCATGTCTCACAAGCAAGGGCCCGGAACTAAGTGTGGTTTGTATTTCATGTGGGAACAGATGAAATACATATGACAAAAAGGGGCCTAGAGTGGGGGCCTAATGGGCTGTGGAACACTCTGGAAAGCAAAAGAGAAAAGAAAGAGATAAGCCCTCTTCTGGGCATGGTGGAATTCTAACAAGATCCTCCTTCAAATTCTTTTGAAGATAAACCTTTAAATCAAAACACATACTCTTATGTTAAATTAAAAACTCCTACTAATTTAAATATTCATCATGCTGATACACTTATAATAGAGGTAGATAAAGAAGTAAGAAAACAAAGGCTTGCTTCAATTCCAAAAACATCTGATTGGCCTACCTTTTCAGATGAAGGAGAGTATGACCATGCAAAATTCATTGAATGGATTGATACTTTAAAATCTGAAATAGATTTACATGATAGAATTATTATCTCTAGATTGAATCTGTTATTCAAAAATTCAGCCAATCAATGGTATAAAGGAATTAAAAATCAATTTGGTCTTCAATCATGGGAATGGTGGAAACAACAAATTGAACAGAAATTTGGTAATACTACTTGGAGAAGGAGGGTACAACAAGCCTTTTATACTTCAGGATTTGATGCCAACAATCCGTCTGTATCCTCTTGGGTTACCAAACAATACAGAAGGATTAAGTCCATTGAACCTTGTTTAAATATTGAACAAATCAATATTAAACTGTTAGACTTGTGTGATGGAGAAGTTGCTTATGCAGCTAAATGTGCATTAGAAACTACTCAAGCAGATATTAGCACAAGTTTTATTGCAAGTGAAATGGAATACAAGAGTGCAAGATGAATTTTACATGTGTCAAGGGGAAATGGGTGATGGTTGATTTAAAAAAAAAGTTTTAATAAAAACAATCAAGTTTTTATTAAGGCAGGGGCCTGAGTTACAGGGTTGTTTTAATGTGCCCTCCAAGGTTCTGGGCTTTTTGGTAAAAGAATATGCCCAGACAGTAGTATACTACTGAAGTATACAAAGGAAATAAGACCCACTAATCTATTTCCAGGAAAGATGATGTCAGCCTGGGTGTGAAACTAACCGTGGTTGATGGTTGTAACTGAGTTAGGTTGATGGTGTAAAGTGGTTTGGGTAATGTTTAATTCCTGTAAAAAAGGTACTTCCTCAATCAGTAAGTCTTGTCTGAGAGGCTTGCTCTAATTGCTCTAATTAGGCGCATCCAAATCAATACAAAGTATTAATAGGCATCCAAGGAGATACTCACTTGGGTTTGTGGTGACTACCTTATTGAAGGTAGGTTGTGGCCAATTCTTGAGGTAATAACAGTATTAAACTATAGATTATCCAGAATTGGGGGATTGTTGGAGAATGGGGAACTAAGCAAGGTAAATAACTCTAAGGTATGTACTGTGCTGTGGTGTTCTAAATATTCTCTGGGATAAACAACTGTTTACAGTCTGTTTATATATTGTAAGAGCTCCTCAAGGGGGAACTGTGAGCGCTTCCATGACCTGGGAGGTACTGTGGAACTTCAGGCGCAAGACAGATCCTTTTGGGAGGATCTGTTAATGTTTATGATGTGATTTCTACTAAGGCTGTGTTATGGGAAACATCTTTGATCAGTAGTCCTTAGTGGGATTGGATCACATCATGACATTTGTATTAATTGATCTGTTATTAATATTAATAAAGTTATTAAATTATAATGATGTCATTTATTATTGGTACATCTTATAAGTATTAATTATTATAATATTAATAAGTTCTTTTATTAATAAGATATTAAAGTACATATCTTATGCGTGAAATATTCCAATGTTAAGGAATGTGGGCGTAATCAGAGGGGAAAGAGTGACATCTGTTACTCTGGATATTTCACGTGAAAGGAGGGCAAAGGGCCTACAAGTTATGTATCTTGTATAACAGGAGTACATAGCTTAACCAGAATTATTCATGAGTTATTAATGAGTATATTATTAAAGTATTTATATTAATTATTGTAATTAATGTACTTTAATAATAATAATAGTAATTTAATAATAATAATGAATGTATAATAATGATAATAAGAATAGTAATTAATATTAGAGATCATAATAATTAATAATATTTGCAGTTACGTGGTACATGTCAGGTACTGTGATATGTACTCAGTGGCTGACAGATGACTTCAGGAAGAGTATGACTGGTCTTGAGGCGCTCAAATAACTGGGTAACAGGTGTTTGATGAGTGCTGAGAAATTTGAAAGGTGGTTGGATGAACTTCAGGTCAGAAACAAGCAAACACTATACTATATGACAGGCTATATGTCAGCCTATGTGATGCCAAGGATAAGTCCTTCTAGCTACACGTGGTGCAAAGTACAAGATACAAGAGTATAGAAAATCTGGGTGATAGATAAAAAGTCTAATTCCCAAATGATAAGGGGAATTGTGACATAAAAAAATAGAGAAAAATTGTAATAATTATGTTAAATAAATTTAAAATAATTAAAACCAGAGGGGCTGATAAATCAGGGGTGGTTTAGATCCCTCTAAGGTAACCTGAAATTAAAACGCAGAGGATTTATGCACCTGGAACACTGGGGCCTGTTGACGCAGGGGTTTTTTAAATCCCAGGAAAGGCATGGGGGAATATCTTCAAGAAAAGGGTTTTTACTTACTAGTAATAATCCTACAGGGGCTTGAGGATATTCAGGGTACAAACAGGACAGTTTTGAGAGCTTGAAAAGGTTATTGATGTAGCTGGGTGGTAACTGTGGTTTTGGTGGGGAAAACAGGGCTAAAGGAATACTACTAAGTGACTTACCAGGCTATTTATGGAGATTTTTATCTGATACAAGGTGGGTAAGTGTCTGAGTGGTATTTTAATGCATGAGGAACCTTCTTTGGGCGGTTGAAGAGCTCCTTAAATAGTCCTGAGATCCCTCTGGGGACCCTATGGGTGTTAAAGGCCAACTTGTGGGTGCTTTGACCACATTTTTGGCCTTCCTGGTGACGCTACAGAGGCTTGTGCCTTGGGTATAAGTCACCAAGTTTCATATTTATCTATTTTTTTATTAATTACAGTCTGTGGTATATTAGTACTGGTTTGTATATTTGGTATCTGTGGCTTATTTGTATTTTTATAATATGCCACAGTACTTGTTTTGTACTATTGTTCAGTACTTACTGTAATTATTTTATTGTATAAAATAATGTAAATATATAATCTAGTCCCTAGCAATCTTTATTACATATGTATCATATGTAATGAAGTGACTAGGACAATTTTTGTTACCTCTTGTATTGATCTTACTGGCTCTGGTGTCTGTGTGCCATGCTTGGAGCCTTACTGGGTGTAAAAACTTGCGCAGGGGCTTTTAATCCAACTTTGGAGTGGGCTCTTAGTCACGAGGGTTGGTTCAAGCTGCGCTGACTGCGGTATGCGGGCCTAGAGATAGTTACACAGGATTTGCACTATCTCCCCTAATTTACCCAGCAACTCATTTTTGTGACTGAAAATGGGGTTTAAGAATGTGTGTAATTATATATAAGCATAAACCTGTGTAATTACCTTTTCCCTTGAAAGGTACTTGCTAAAAGTGCAACTGTCAGCCTGCTACTAATTCAGAGACAACCTGACCATAGCAAATTATATCAATATACAACTTATATTCTTAGTCTCAAAAGAATGCACACCTTACGTCTTTTGTTTAGAAAGAAATAATTAAAAACAAAACATATAACACAGAATCTAGTTATAACTTCTAAAGTATAAAGAAACCTGAGAATATCATTTCAGATTCTGAATCTACAAGTAAATTAACCTAGGGTAGCTCAGCAAAAGTACCCCTTAATTATTACTCCTTCATATCCCTTTACAAGGCCTTCAAGGTTTTATATGACTTAAAGATCTACATAACCTTGAATATATGCTAGTAGACTATGTAATTAAGGTTAATAGAGCTCGGGTATGATGCATAAATAAGGTTGACATCATAATTTCTATAGTTACATGTACCTGGCACCTGTAATAAAAGCCACAACCAACGCCGCGGCCGTACTTTTCCTACTAAGGCCAAGCTAGCCCAATTGGTTGGTTGTAAATAGACTACTGGTCCAAAAGGAAGGCAGAAACGAAATTATTCACCTTTATGAGAACATTAAACCACTTTGGGCCTTTTGAAACATGTAACTAAGCCCTACCGTAACCAAACCAGTTATACAGGTAACTAGGGCTTAGTAGAAGACTAGACCAGGCAAAACAGAAATTCTGCTTCGCCCCCAAGAGCCCAGAATGGATATATAAACAGCCCTTCATTCCCACGAAATGATATCCCCATCTTCACTTACATTTACCAGCTTTTACCCACCATATCAACCAGTCTTATAGCCTGTTATATAGTCCAGTTTTTGCTTGTTTTATACTTGAAGTTCATCCAACAACCTTTCACCTTTATCAGAACTCATCACCAACCTGTTACCCATTTATTTGAGCGCCTCAAGACCAGTCATACTCCTCCTGAAGTTATCTTTCCTGGAAATAAACTAGTGAGTGTTATTTCCTTATATACTTCAGTAGTATACTACTGTCTGGGCATACTCTTTTACCAAAAAGACCAGAACCTTGGAGGGCACAATAAACCACCCCTGTAACTCAGGCCCCTCCCTTAATAAAAACTTTATTGTTTTTATTAAAACCTTTTCTTTTAAATCAACCATTACCCATTTCCCCTTGACACATACCCTTGTGTTACCACCTGTTTTTTTTGCTTGCACCCAGTGTAGATAGAAAGATTCCAGTCTTTGGCATCACTGAGGCTGACAGCAACCTTGAATTACATAGTCAAGAAGTGATAATTAGGGGTACTTGTAAGTGAGGGACCCCAGGTTAATTTTGGTGTAGATTTAGAATATCAAATAATATTCCAACTTTATTTGATATTATATATTTATTTTTATTTATTTTTAATTTATTAATGTTTGATGCTTGTGACAGGTTGCTTTGTCATAGTAGCAAGCTGAAACTATAAGACTGGTTTGTAAAATGGCTTCAAGCTGGTAAATGTAAATGAAGATGGGGATATAACTTTGTTGGAAGTAAGTGCTGTTTAAATGTTCATTCTGGTCCCTTGGGGGCGAAGCAGAAGCTCTGTTTTTCCCAGTCTAGTCTTCTACTAAGCCCTAGTTACCTGTATAACTGGTTTGGTGGTTTGGTTACAGTAGTGCTTAGTTACATGATTCAAAAGGCCTTAACCCATTAATGATTCTCAGTAAGTTGAATAATTTTGTTTATTCCTTCCTTTTGGACCAGTAGTCCCTTTATAACCAACCGATTGGGCTAACTTGACCTTAGTAGGAAAAGTATGGCCACAGCATTGGTTGTGGCTTTTATTATCTATTAACCTTAATTACATATTATACTAGCATGCTTTTAAGGTTATGTCGATCTTTAAGTGATATGAAAGCTTGATGGCCTGTGAAGGGATGTGAAGGAGTAATAATTGTGGGGTAATTGTGGTGAGCTACCTTAGTTTAATTCACATTTAGATTTGGAATATGAAATAATATTCTAAGTTTTCCTTATACTGTAGAAGTTATATGTAGATTTGTTTTAATAATTTCTTTTGAAACACAAGACATAAGGTGTGACTTCTTTTGAAACTGAGAATGCAAGATTTACTTTGAAATAATATTGATATTATTTGCTATAGTCAGGATTTCTCTGAATTATTAGCAGGCTTACACTCAGACCCCTTGTAAAAAATTATTATATCTTTTATATTAATACAAAAGACATACAAATATCCCAAAAACCTCTATTTAACATTTTTTTTCACTTTGCAACTTATGTAGCTAGAAGGATGTTAGTTCTTAGCACAAACAAGTGTGACTGTTAAAACTGCATGAGGAAACATAATATTTATTCAAAACAAAGGTGAAGTATGAGGATACAAAGATTTAAAGCAGTTGGCAACAAACTGGACTTTTTACAGTAAGGAATTAATAAGTCTCACACTTGTAAAATGTGTAATAAACATGGAATAAAGTATCAATAATTACTTTGGTTTTTTTTGAACAATAAGTATAAGATACAAAAGTTTATGAACCTTCTGACAGACTTCTGATTGGGAAATAGGTCCACAGATGAGCTGAACAGCATTTAAAACAGTTATTCCAATTAACTTAAGTTCAATTAATTTATTTGAGGCAGATTGAAGATTGTAATTATTTAAGATGGTTATAAGTACAAAATGGCCAGCCCTCCTAACTGACAGGAGGAGGTAAGTACCTTTATATCTTCTAATAATTTATCTGTTAGACATTGAGAGAATAAGCCCACATGTCTACAAAATAATACAAGTCAAATAACCCAATGTTTAAGGACTTGTACTTAAAAAAATGAATGAATGATTGAACTAGTGAATTCTAACAAATTCATAAGTTCAATTCCCATTTGATTCATAATTTTACATATTTATTTTATCTAATATTTTATCATTTTAATAAACTAACTATTATTAAATATTATAAGAAATTCTAATTGCAGGAGAGATTAATAACTCTCCATTAATTTACCCTACTATATTACACTTTAGTTATTTCTCCTACAAGGAGACTATTTTCTTAAATTCACCACATTTAATACAAACTCTTTGAGTCATTGTATTGGGTTTAACATTATGTGTAATATTTAAAGGGGCTGAGATTTCCTTCTAAAGGGAATTTCCCCCAGATTATTACCATACAAACTCGCCTACCTTACTATTGGTTAGTGAGTGGGGTTTTATTATAATCAAACAGTCTTCTTTCCCCTCATCCCTTTATCCTATTCCTAGTCACTAGAATAATTATTCAAGTGAATAGAAGTCCTCTCCTACTCACAGGGAGTAGTTAAGGCAAATTGCGCTGAGCTTTACATAGCCGCGTTCCTTTTTACACAAAGGTGCCAGCTTCTCCACTTTCAGCATAGAGTAGCTTAATTCCACTGGCCACACCGGTTATAGTGAGACCTGAAAAACAGACTATAATACTGTATACCATATGATTATACAAGTCTGATATTCAACCCCGCGTCACATAAGAGATGGGGGCTGGCATTATCTAATGTATGGGTAAACTGATGGGGAGGTTCTGCTTCAATTTGGGGAAGAAAACTCCCCTTTAAATATTAAATAATTTTTGAAGAATCCCTCTGTCAACTCATTTGACAGTGGGGTTTGGGGAAACATAACCAGGTGAATATGACTAACCTTTTCATGGTCAGAGTAATGATGCCATTTTGATTTCACATTAATTAGAATAGTATAATACTTTTTACTATAAAATTAAATGAAATAATCATCTCAACTTATAATTACATGTGAATACATTTCATTTGGGGTTTGTGCCTGAAAGGCGCTTGCCATGGAGAGACAATCAGGTGGGAATAAATTTACAAGTATTCATTACATATTACATATAGTATACATAAAGATTTACATTGATTTATGTGTGTTTTTATACTATAAATTACTATGGGTTGAGCTTGGATTTTCCTGGATTTTCAAGAAGAAAAATACACCAATAATAGCGTGTATCAAATATGAATAAATCAACAATTAAAACCGGTGAATCAGGATTTTCCACACAATTTCACTTTTGAGAATTCTGAACCATTTTATATAGATATCCATGGTTTGTTTTTATGGTGGATTTTCAAAACCAGTTGGTTAGATAATGGTGGATTTGGTCATATTTGATACCCCCTAATCAATGGTTCTTTATCCATTTATTGTGTGTTTGAAAATGTATTTTCCAGAGATTTTTCTTAATTCAATTTTAATTATATTTGATAAAAACAAAGGGTGTTCTTCAATAAGTTGTGATTAGTGTGGATTGAAATCAAAGTCTTCTGTCGATCCAATGTTTATAAGCTGTTCCTAACTGTTAAACTATGAGACAATTTCTGGAAATGAGCATTTCTAAAATCTTTTTCTCACCAGAATATCAAAATAAGACATAATGATAATAAAACTAAACAATAATTATCATTATTTAAGCTTGCAGTCCCAAAAATTACATATTAATATCTTGGTGGCTGACAGCAGTTGTTATTTACATGTAGCAAAAATGGAAACAAGGGAGACTTTATGATAGATGTGATGACTCTAAGGCTGACAGTATGGGTATTCCCATACACATGTACATAAAAAGGGTGTGCCCCTGGCATGGGTGTGTGTTCAGGGGCATGCATTTATCAACACCCAAGAAAAATGTACGCGGAAAACCCGGGTCTAAACACATAAAAACCGGATATGTTTATTAACCCCCTATTTTATCTCTTTTATGATCTTTTTCTGTTATTTTATTTTCAATTGGGGCTCAATACACCTACCCAGTTCTTCTGGGTACAATTTTTCCCCTGGACCTGTGTTTATACCCTGTCTTTTTCTGGGTATTCTAATAGCACATTTGGCCCATTTTTTCTTCAAAAAATAATTTGAAATTGGAAGTTTGGTTATAAATGCAAAGAAATACAAAAAATTAATAAATTTGCATACCTGGTTTTTTTATATTTTATATTTTTGTTTTTGGCTTTGCTAATTAATTTACAATTCTGGTTTTTCTAAAAATAATTATGACTCAATTTGGGGCCTCTGTGGCCCATTTTGATGGCATTTTGGGATGTTCCCACAGGTGGGTGGAGATATACACAAAGAATAAAATTTTTGAACATAAATTAAAAGCACAGAAATTTCAGGGCCCAAAGAGCTGTGCACAAAATGTGATCCCTGAAACTTTAAGCAATAGCTTGGCATCAGAATATAAAATATAAGTGTTATGCAGGGTGCTTGATAGAGAAAAAAGTGTTTGCTGTATAAGTGTTTTTTTAAAATACAAAACAGTCAAAATATGTAAGTCATTTTACATATTCCATGTGACCTGAATTTTTTGGAAAAGGAGTGGGATCAGGAAATGGGATATAAGGGGTGTGCAGCAGGTTAGTAGGGAATATCTGGCTAAGTGAATAAAATTTTGAGTACATGTCCCAGAAGGGTAATAATTTAAAATAATTATCAATTTTGTATATATCAGTTTACCCTGAACTTCTTGGAAATAATTCTCCCTCAGAATATGTGATATATGAGATGCAGAGGGGTCATAATACCTACTGGTGTAAACTTCCTATATCTCACCACCTGATTCAATGCCATTCTCAATAATTTAATGGCAGATGCTATATACACAATTTTTAAATCTTTCTTTCTCCATAAATCATGTAATATGTCTGTTTTCTGGTGACAAAACATCTTCTCAATTTCAATATAGAATTTTAATACAAGTTTAGGACTTGAGTGCACAATATATTATGCAGTCTTCATTATGCATAACAAGTGTTCAAAACTCAACCAGAACATCATTATCACATTATGCAATCAAATAATCCTGACATTAGCTATATAGAAAATCAATGTCAAGTTTATGCATGATATGATATGCAGAACTTTATTGAGAGCATAAGTTGAGTCATGATGACCCCCCATTGTTGGGTTCCCTAGACTCTTCAAGTGATTTGAAACCAACATGTGTAAAACTGTGATGATGATAGAGTACTGAGCACTCTTTGTTGTAAGTCATATTTATTTTGAGCCAGTAGTAGTAGTTGATAAACTATGAGACAAACAGTGAAAATGATAAATGATGAGTCAAAACAGACAAAAAAAGAATACAAGTAAAAGAAGACCAACAGACTAAAGATGATATCTATACGAGTGAAATAAACTATGAGACAAACAGTGAAAATGATAAATGATGAGTCAAAACAGACAAAAAAGAACATAAGTAAAAGAAGACCAACAGACTAAAGATGATATCTATACAAGTGAACTGAACACTAAATCAATGAAATGTTTGACACAAACAGAAAAACACTAGAACAAAAAGACAACTAAAGAAACACAATAAGTTTAGTGAGTTGAAAAAAGACATAAAAAATAGATAATAAGATCAAACAACTGCTGAAGAACTCCTATTTTGAATTTTTGATTTACACTCCTCCTGAACCAACAAGTTCTTCAAGGTATTGATCTAGCTAGTTTATCAAAACATTTGTGGGTAAATGGTTTTATTTACTTGATATGATGTTGCTTCTTTACTTGGCACACTTATCCTTCTTGCAATGGCCTTCTTGAGTCTTGAGCAATTGACCTAATTGATGATTTTAAATTGTCTCATATTTTCATCTGCTCCATAGTCCTCATTGAGTTGCTACAAGAATTGGATTATGAGATGGTAATTAATAAGCTCACTCATTTATATTTTTTATTATTAAAATTCTCTTATCTTTCTAACCTTTTTTTTTATTCCTTTTTTCAAGTCTTTTTACTACAAGTCGTGCTGAAATAAAGCGTTGAATCCCAAAAAAACTTACACTCAAAGCTGACCTACTGTTTCTTGGTCTTGTAGGAGTTTTCTAATGCTGTGATTTTCTTTCTCTGCTTTGCCTATCATGGTGTTTTTGTTGTGGATGAACTCGTTGCAGTCATCACACCACCTATACGTAATGGGTTGGTCGGTTTCTTTTATTAAATTTTGTCTCGTCAATGATCAAGGGTGTTTTGCGAGAACAAGAGAGCCCAAAAATTCAAAAGACGAGATTAGTTACGTGGAAGGAAATCCTGACGTGGATAAAAACTCCAACCGTCACGACACAAAACTGAAACTCAGGGTTGGTTGAAACACTTGGAGTTTTGAGAAAACAGGCACACAGGGACATCACGACATATATTATAAGCTTCTGGGAAATCTTTGCTTTAGGCGTTCTTGCCTATATTCTACATGACTCATCAAACAAAAGAAGAAGAAACTCCACAAGAAGTTTGTTTTCATAAATGATTAGACAGAAATTACATTAGACATAAAGAGTGAGATAAATGTTTGCTTCATGTACAGACGTTACTGGGCGACTAAGTCAGAGCGAGAGTTCGATTCTGGCGAGGTGGTAACAGGAAGGCATCAGTGTTTGATGCCACGACAAAGACGAGGCGAGGAAATGAGACTGACTTTAGTTTATCGGTAGTGATCCTAATTGCACGAGGTCCAGCCTCAGCGGGATTTCCTGGCTTTGAGTCCTGAAGGAACGATACAATTGAGAGACAGTGAGATAAAGTTGACAGAAGTGTCAAGAGTGAGGGACGGGGTGGGAGACAAACATTAGTAATCCTAATTCCTCCGGGAAGCTCGATTTGCTTAGGTCCAGGGTGGTCCTTCTCAGCCGCATGATCAGGACCATGCCCGGCCTCCGGAGCGGGAGAGCGTTCTTTCGGTTCGACGTGAGCATTCTCAGCAGGTGGCGGGGTCGGGTGGTCCTTCTCTGCGGGATGGTCCTTAGGTTCTCCGTGACCGTTCCCCGCTGGTGGAGGCGCAGGATGGTCTTTATCGAGAGGATGTTCCTTTGGTTCTTGGTCGGGCTTCCCGCCAGCTGGCACGGGAGGGTGAGCGGGGGTCGAAGGAGGGAAGATGGAGTCTATCCGCTCAATCCGGATGCCCGCGATGACTGCGATTTCCGTCGTTTGTGTCTTGACTTTCTCGGGCCCGTTGGGTCCTGGTGGTGGATGCTCATCGCCATTGGATGGATGGGGTGGCTTGTGGGGATCAGCAGGTGGAGGGGGCGGGTGCTATTGCAGAAGCAGAAAGGGAAGGGATGAGTCACCTGTGTCGAACCGGCTGAATACAGTACATCTACTTACCGCTTCCGGTCCGCCCTCTTTCTGAGGAGTCCCACCGCCATTGTGATCATCCCCGTGAGGTGGAGCCTTGTTGTCTGGCTGAGGTTTTTTGTCCACTTGGGCTTTGGCATCCGCGGGCAATGCATCGTCATCGGGGTCCGGAAGTTCCGTGTTTGGCTCATGGCCTACCCCGTTGTCCTTTTTCGCTGGGCCGTCCTGGGTGAGAGAAGATCAGAATTCTGTTAAGAAAGACCCTGCCGATTTTGGCCAAAAATCAACTCTGCGTCAACTCACCATTCCGGGTGCCCCCTGGTTGGAGGGACCTCCTTTTGAGACATCGGAGTCTGGAGCGTTTTTCTCCTGGGGCTTGTGCTCGGCAGCAGGCTGCGGAGCTTTCTCGGGGTCGCCTGCACTTGTCACGGGTCCATCCGGCTTCTCCTTGGGTCCGGGATGCGTATCGACGGCGCCAATGTTGATAGACGATGAAGTACCGATGATTTGATTCACACGTTGGGAAATCTCTTCCGCCGCGACAGATCGTGGTTGAACTATGTGCGACTTCTTAATTCTTTGAGTGATCGACATGTGACGGGCTGAGCGGGACACGCCGGAGAGGCCGCCCACCGGGGAAGAGCAGGAATCTTGGATCAGAGGCATCACACCCAAAAGTAACGCGACACGTAGGGTTCGGCTTGGGGGCATGTTGGGAAAGGTTGGGCGTAAAATGCTAAGCTTTGTATATTGTTCCTGCTCGAGGTAGCCTTGAATTCCTGGACGGGATTTGAATAACTGTGAGGCTCGGGATGGCAAGTCAGCTGAGGACGGTGGCTTGGGGAGATACTGAGACTGGAATGAGGTACTCTTTATAGCTTCGAAAAACCCCATCCCGAGGAAGAGTAGCAACCGGTCCATTCACCTTGGGAAGCTTTGTGTGCTCGGCTGGGACCGAGTCATAAGCCGATCAATGATCTGGCTGTTTGGACCTTTGCAACTTATCACGATCAGTATATCAAGCGTCCGAGCATACTGCTATACATTTACAAACATATTTCCGAGCCACACGGCAGGGCATTCGAATGTGGCAGGCTAGCCTTAATCGAAAACTTCACTGAGCCGATCTCTGTACAGATTAGTCGGGCGACTGACGGGATGTCTTGTCCCGAGAAAGATCGGTAGCCAAAGGAAGTTGATGAAACACATGCTCCCAGGCTACACTACATACGGCTGACGCCGACGCGTACTGGTATCGGCCGATTTGCCCGACCGGACGGTTGCTCCGCCAGGCAAAGCCTGCAGGCTGCCCTTCCCTCAAGCTCTGGAGAGTCATTCTGAAACTTCCAAAAGATATCCAATTAGACTGTCGTTCTGTCCAAACTTATCAGATTCCAGCATGTCATTTTATTTGTATTTCTACAGTAAGAGAGATTATCAAGCAGGTACGCAAAACAGTTACACTTCGTATTCTTTTTTTAATCTAACATCCTGCCAATCGTGGATGGCATGACAAGTGGTAGCTGAACCGAACGTGTGTTGGATAAAACGTACAAAGAATCATATGTAATCTGAATGAGGAACAGTGACGATATTCATGTTGAGGTTGATCCACAAGTCTCTAAAACCGAGTACATAATACCTCTATAACAAAAGGGAAAAATTAATTAACAAGCATTTAGGAAGTTATTTATTTTACAAGAGCGTTCAGGGATATTCTCGGATCATTGCCCAGCCAGCACCGCCAGTTTCGAGAGCTCGGCGGAAAACATCGACAAGGCTTCATCAGGTAACAACGGACCTAGAGGTACCAAGAACTTTGCCATTGGCCATTGGTTTACCTTATAAGGACCGCGCATGCCTGCCAGTCCTACTCCTATGTCAAACCTGATTGTTTCAAGAAGAGGGCATGTGTTCTTGATGAGTCAGGCACATTGACCAAAGAGTGCTTGGAGAACAAGAAGAGGTACCCACCAGGCATCCATGAACATTTCACACCAGAAAGAAAACCAACCCCACAGCCAAAGCCAGCCCAGAACTCCCCCAACTCGCCGTCCAGTCAGCTTCTTGAAAACCATCTCAAAAGCGATCCCCGCCCCCGATAATACGAAAAATGTTGTTGTTCGGAAAGACCAATCAATCTTATGAGGCGTACATATGATCAATCCTGGAAGCAAAAACAAGTCTCAGCGCAACCATACTCTTTTTATGAAAAAAAGAAAGAAAATTCACCCCATTCATGCTGCACAAAAATTATCACCGTAAAGTTGATTGAAATAATTTAGTACACATCAAAATACCAAACATTTTGCTTGATTGTGATGGGTTTGTAGTGCTCACCATGAGGCCACTCATGAGCATAGCACCCATAAGACCAGCTAGTCTGGAGGCCGTTATTCCACACGAGGAAAACAGCTTGGCGAGCGGTTCGGAACCGCAAAAAATGAAATCTCTTCTAAAGGTAGACTGCCAACCTGTGTGGAGAGAAAGTGATAATGCTTCAGAAACCTAGAAGCATAACGAAGAAGGTGTTTTCAAAGGTAAAAACCAGCCTTTCGACCAGAATTCCGTCAAACTGGTCCTGAGCACCGGCTTCGAAAAGAGGTCGGGATACTCGGTCGTATCAAACGGCTCTGGTCTCCATTTCGATGTACTTGGGAGGACCAGACGGGCTCCGGTTATCCAGACTAGCTCCCAGATGATCAGGAGGCATCCAACGAGATCGAAGGCATGTAAGCCTGCGGCTCCCCATGGCACCATGTGCGCCTTTGTACATAACAAGCGGATTAGCCAGGTATCCGGAAGATCTACGTATTGGGTGACCCAGCCGTAGAGTCTTTCCGGATGGGCTGCGCTTGGTAAGGCGATCGAACAACAGACGATCAAGCCTAATTGATTGAGTAAAAGCCGGCCACATAAACGCAACAAGAACTTGCTCATTGTTTTCTTCGGCGCCGGCGACAGCACGGATGCCGGTGGTCCCCAAACATAACCCAAAGATCTCGGGCTGTAAAATCACAAAATCAGCTAGTCTGGGGCAGACACAGACAACTTCTATATTTCCATTTTGACCAGTTTGATACGGATTGTTTGTTTTACCTGCTTGCCATCCATATCGAAAAGCGTGCTAGTTCACCGATGCTAGGAGGAGACTCCTTCGACTTGGTGGTGGAGATTCTTGTTTTACTCTTCTTCGGGTCCGTTTTGGAAATTCTCTTCACTTGGACGACTTCGGTAGGCGTAACTTGGGAGTCCGAATTGGTGATACTCGAGGAATTATCCGAGTCAGTGTCCGAGGAGGAGACCAGTTCGTCGTCATCTTTTTTGTGCTTGGCCACATCAATCTGTCTAGCAGGCCCCCTATGGCTAGCGTATTGCAATGCGACACAGATGATGTGAAACGTCGGGATAGCCACGGCGCAATCTATGATGAGTTAAAATTGAAGTTTTGGTGAAGTGGGATGTGAGTAGAAAGCCCAACGAGGTACGGGTTTTGAAAAGTAAACGACACACAGTTGATGTGTATGTAGTCTTCCAGAGGATAGAAGAGCCTTGTTTTCTGACTATAGATGATCAGGAGAATAACTAAAGGTGCTAGCCACGCTCTTATCGTCCGGGCTTGTGGGCCAGGTTCGTAATACGGATGTAAGAGAGCACCCTGGATCAAAAGCACAGGGACCGCGATATAATTCACAAACAATTGACAAAAGTAAGGAACAGAAAGGGCGGGAGAAACAGAGATGGATGTCATTTTGGAAAAGTTGTTGTTCGTCTTCTCCCTCTTTTTATTTCGCGTTTTGGCTACAAAAAACCCGGTTTCGATGAGAAGCTCAGTTTGGTATTTTCAAATCAGCGGCTTACCTGGGTAGGGACACAAAACCATCCTTCTCATCCCACATATCCCCCTTTATTTATATTTGAAGAAAGCTGAGGACATGTTTCTCTTCAGGATTTTCGGTGCTCCTGTTGAAAGACTAGCAGCGTGGATTGTTTCCTACTTCAGTTTATAGGAAGATCGCAGCATCCGGGTTCTCCGGTACCTTGCGTGCGAGCTCTCTGAACCAAATACGAGAGAAACTAGATTAGGATTGATAGAATAATCAAGGCCATCTGGAAGTGGACGATGCGCTTGGAAAATTAGAAAAACTGAAGACCGTTTTTTGCTCCAAAGGCGGGTCACTGCAATTCTCCAATCTGGGCGATCCTTTTTGCTTGACCAGAAATTTTACAGGGGCTTAAATATATCAGCAGGGCTTCGTCTTGTGGGTTCCTACGACTGAATATGTAGTGTAATCTGAGCCCCTTTTAATGGAAGATTAAAGCTAAGACGAGTCGGCATACACATTTATCTTGATGGATTGACTTGGGTGGGTTGGCTGTATGCGACTGGAACTTGGATTGGCCGGTTAACTTTTTGAGAATATCTGTACCTAGAAATCCACAACCACCTAGAGCCTTGAAACCAGTTATTTCCGTATTTCTGGGCTAGGTATTTTCACCAACATACCTTTGAGGAGCTTGGTATTGTCTGAAGAGCCAATAACTGACCCCTGTTTTTTCTGTGGCCCGCTTTTGACCAGTCTGACTGAAAGCTTAGACAGCCTCAGCATGGACATCCGGACAAGACATTGCAAACACGCACAAGGAATTGTCTACCCGTTGTGGACCTGATCTATCTAACGCTTTACATAGACTCCACAACCGAGAACATGAGCGGCATGGACATAGTGAGGTTACCAACTTCATAAAAATAAGTTTAAAATGTGATTTTGTAAGGAGAACTCTTCCATATATACAAGACGAAAAAAAAAACTGCTCAAAAAATAATACACAAGTGCACATGAGGTCATTGACCAGCCAATGATCAGAAAGGCCTGTGGAACTTGATAAGCATTTGTTTTACAAGACATCAAAAGTTTCCAACTGTGTATTATGTATTCACAGGACACTGCAAAATTACATCCTCATAATTTGAACAGACCTATGTATAGGTAAACCAGGTTCCATTTAGAGATCCCTCTGTGTGTTATGGAATTTTTTACAATGCAGGGGTTCTATAAACTTATGGTGTTCAAAGTTAAATTAGGTATGTATGAACAAAATTGGGAAAGCTATGCTAAAAGTAGCAATAGCATAGCATAATTTTAGGTTTTTTAACTACACTAACAAAAAGCTTTAGCAGGGAGTTTAGTCATCTAACACTACAATATTTTTTTGGGGAAAAAACTCATAGTGTACTGTTAGCGCTAATTCTAAAAGCTAACTAAAACTACATGGAAATCAATGTAGTGGTTTTGCAGTGGATGTAGCTGAAAATAAAGCTACACTAGGCTTAAGAATAGTAGTATTCTCAGATAAGCTATCAAATATATAGTGGAACTGCAAACAATACTACTTCACCTGAAAAAAAAATCCTAGGAAAACAAATCAGGCTGTATATTGCATAGAAGAATTACTTGCAAAAAATCTACATATAAACTAAAGGAATGGCCTTTGCAAGCCAAACTGTCAGCCTTAGAGACAATAACACCAGGGGAAAATTTCCAGCACCTGCTGTCAGGTGCCATAAATCATGTTTGTCCTAGAACTTGTCGGGATCCATTTGGAGGGTCAACATGAAACTAAACCTGAAAACATGTTGATATATGTCACAACCAATGATGTAAACATATTGATATCAACAACAATCCAAACATGATGTAGTCTGAACCCACCCACATCTCAAACTGAATTTGATCACAACTCATCTGGAACTCCAGAGGAATTAAATTTGAAGAATGATCCATAATTTATTAAGTGAGAATGGGCAAATGTTTTAATGTTTTTTTAATTCAATAAATTTTTGAAACAATGCAGGAAGTTATCTGCAGTTGTTCTATTGAATGAAAATAAAGAGTTAAGCTGGTGCTTAAATTATGTATATGATGCAATTCTTGTAATCACATTTCAGATTTTCCACATGGATGTGGTGAATCCATCTTGAGAATTTATTGGTCTCTCACGCAATAATGTTGGGATGGATTGATCTCACAGTCAATTCCATTATCTTAGGTCAATCTAAATGCATGCAATTTTTTGACTATGTGAAAACCAACAACATTGAGTACAAATGACATACACTAGGCTAACAGGATTCCATAGGAATTTATGCCATGAATAAGGGATTGAAACAGAATGCAAACCATATCTTTGGGAGTATTAGTGAGAAAATATGAAGGGTTTTAGAACACCAATAAGTACGGTGTGCATTCACAGACACACCAATTATTCCACTGGAGTGCACAGCTTCACAAACAAAATTTACTGCTTTTGATGTTTACTGGAGTGCACAGCAGTGCACACCAAAACTTATTACTTTTGGAGACCAAAAGAGGTCAAGATGAATATGGCATGAGAAATCTTAATTGAATTTGGTTCCTCTTTGAGATCATCAATTCTATCAGATCTTCTGTTACTGGTTTCTTTATCTTGGCTATCAAACTTAATTTCTTGGTCCTATTGGTATTTCATGTGTCCTCCTTGTCTTACTGCTTTTGATTCCCATTTTTTTTGAGTCTCCCAACCATCCAGACTGGTTTGCTTTACTAGGAAGGCGGTGTAACAATTGAAGAAGCACTTGTAAGGCACACCCTTGTAAGTGTCACATGATTTCTAAAGGCACATATTGTAATTTATTTTTCAACCCTTTGGGTATTCACAGTGTGATATAAAGATTATTGTATCACATGTTCAGATAGATTTGGTAGACACTTTTGGAGGGAATCATTTGAACTTTTTTAAACTTTATCAACCACCTCCTCATCTAGGGCTAAAGAGAATCAATGATCATCTTCTTGCATCCCACCAAGCCACTTGCACTGCCAGCAAAATTGCCTAGGTTGAGTTCATCCCAGTTAAACTAGGATTCAAACAACCAATTTAAAGTAGGTTGACCTCAACCGATGAAATATAAAACCAAGGGGGGTCCCTTGGATTTATATTTCATCAGTTGATTTCAACCAATTTTAAATTGGTTGATTGCATCCCAGTTTACCTGGGATGACTTCATCCTAGGCAATTATGCTGGCAGTGTTGAAACATGGATGTCAAATTGAAAGAGGCCAAGAGCGGCAAGAAAAGTGATTAAAGGGAAGAATACTGTACAAATTTTACCAAAGAGTCTGTCAGGGAGATACAGAAAGTGGCAGAAGTAACTGGGCAACCAAGTCCATCACTGGTGTACACAGTCCTGTTCACCACAAAAATGGCAATGGTGATTTCTCAGCAGAAGATGGGTGTGATCAGCTTGGGATGACCTGCCTGTATTTATCCTTTCTTGTTGTATAAGATACTCAACCCCTTGCTGCCTCACTTTTCTTTCCCCAAAACTCAAGTCCCTGGAGCTGCCTTGTGGAACGTTTTGGTTCCTGTTGGTATTGTTGGAGCTGGTTTTAAGACTTTATGGTCTGACCATCAATCCCCTATATATATAATAAAGAGTAACAAGATAGAGAAATGATTCAAATTAGACTGTTTTTTGTAACTTCAACTTGTTTGTTTTTTCTTTGGGTCACGTGGCTGCACTTAATGGCAGATTAACAGCTGCCTGTTCTTGGTATTATTGCACTTGGATCCTTAAGGGGTGTTCTTCTTCTTGGGTTGCCTCCATGTGATTTTTTGTCACTGCTGCATTGATTACTTGACACCAGTGGACTTTGTAGCTGGAAGGGAACAAAATTTCTGGGTTGGGTTAAACTTGACACCATTTTTGATACTGTGAACCTGTGTTGCACTCCACTAATATCAGCAAATTTGGGGTAATTCTTGCCCTAAGCCAAGGTTTATGGTGTATCAGTATGGCTTGTTTGGTGCTCTTGTGCTCTAGTGTGCTATAAAATGCAGGCCATTAAACACTGGCATAATCCTCTGATTAATTTTATTTTGGTGTCCATGTGGTCAAAAAATGGTGTGCATTTATATTGACCTAATTCTTTTGTGTGCACACATTAGGAAGAATTTCTTTCAGTTACTTCCCCTCCCAACAGGAAGGATGATAGGCAGTAATGCATTATTAGAAAGTGATGAAATTTTTAAAAGCCAGTTGGAAGTCTTGTGGAACATGAGGATGAGTACAGGTTCCACCATGGTTCCACAAGACTTCCAAAATGGTTCTCTGGTAGGTTTGATGGCAACACCCTTGAAAAAGGATGCGCCACCGGCGCCTGTGCTAGCAAGTTGCGCCTTTAGCTGACTCCTTTTCTTAATATATCCCTCTGCCCCGCGCATTTTGTTTAATAAAAGAGAAATAACAGTCCATTTGATGTAAAATATCTTTCTGAATTTTGCTTGATCTTTATAGTTGAAAGTACAACATATTTTGTGTTGAAGATGTGTGATACCACAATTATTTTTAAGGTTTTATTTTTCTTTATGGTTGAATGATATGCAAGTCATATTCTTGGTGGTGATGGTTTCATAATTGGACATAGTTACCTGAGATTTATCATGGGTTCAAGAAATCAGCAGTGGGGAGAAGTAAAAACTTGGTTGAAGAAATTAAGAAAACACCGTTCTTTTTAATCAACATGCTGAACTCTTGAGATGAGAAGTTTCAAATTACCAGGGAAAATAACTTCAAAACCATTGAGCCTTACAGTCCGCCAATCTTGTTTGCTATCATTCCTTTTGACAAGCTGAATCCAGTTGCCAGTGAAGAAGCCTAGGTTTACTTCAGCCTGCAAACAAAAGATGTAGATTTCCGGTACATATGTATTATGAGAGGAGGAATGAGGGGGTGGTTTCAGTTTGTGCTTAATGGGAGGTGGGTTTGTGTCTGAGGCTCATTGGGCCTGGATAGCCGCTGCCATTCCAGCCACTGGGTTAATGCCTGCTGCCTGTCTAGTGGAGGGTGTGTATGGTGAAGGTGCAGCAAACTATCGAGTTGTATGCTGGTATTCAACAGGGGTTTGCGCCAGAAACCCTATGCTCTGGGAACGCTAATGTACGCGCGTACATTAGCGTTCCCATAGCATAGGGTTGCTGGCGCGAACCCCAGGTGCGTGCCAAAGTGTGCCCGCCCCATGTGTGCGCCCACAGGCGTGTCAAAATGGTCAAAATAGGGGGTGGCACACACATGCTAGGCCAATTTTCACCATCTGCTGCCTGTAAAATGGGGTGGGCACGTGGCGCCAACAACCCTATTCTCTGGTCACACTGGTGCATCTGAGGGAAATGGGACAAAGGGTTCATTATAATATGGGAAAGAGAGAGAGGATAGGGTTACCTGAATCCATCCTGGGTGTTACTTTGAACACTTCCTGGCATGAAGATGGAGTTTTCCTTGATATCCAACTGGATGCAGATGTCACCCGTAGTGTTGAAGATGGAGATGTACTTGGATGGGGGGAAATTGACCTTGATAACAAAAGCAATCTTCTTTCTCAGGGAGGAGTTTGAGTTTTCCAAGTCAGCCATCTTCATGCCTGGCATTGGACCAGACTCTAGCCCCTGTTTGCCATTGCCAGACCCAGCGGAGTCCGTCTTGGGAGGGGAATAATGAAGGGATGGCTGTGCTTCTTGCACTCAACTCAAGCCCAAAAAAGGCTCAAGGCTGCCATGATGGGACCTTGCATCTTTATTTCTAACATGGTGCATTTGTTGTGGAGCCTGATCAAACAGGTTTACAGGAAGACAAAGAAGACCAGAGGGGCTGAGGAAGATGGGAAGCATAAAGTCAAATATTTAGCTTCTGGATGCAGACATCATGTGCAAGGGATCTCCCCATCATAACATGATCTATGCACTTCTCCTTGGATATTACCATCAGACGCGGCTTGTTATTTATTTTGTCTGAGGTGTTTCCGTTGAGTGTCAATCTCATCAAGCCCAGCCTTAAAAGCCTCCCCTCATATTTACATTTTGTTTTCAACTTTTGACTCCCCCTGCCCTTTTCTGTTTTTGGATCATTCTCAAATTTCAATTACGCTTTAGTTCCAGATGAGCTTTGAAACAGTTCAGTAAGACATGGAATGTAGTTCTGAAAGAGTCCCAAAGAAAACATTGAAAATATACACATCATACTTTGGGCAGACTTCAGCTTATATTGCCAAGCAGACACATGCATGAGTTGCTACCAACATTGGAAACCCTTCGAACAAAACCCTTGCAATGACATCTGTGATGGCACCTGACAGGCAGGTGCTGGAAATTCTCCCCTGTTGTAAGTATGTCCTAAACCTACAGTTAGGCCAACACTTATTGCCCTAAAGACTTCAAAATAAACCAAAGTCCCCTAGAAAAAGGGAAATAGAGCTTTGCAGCTCATGTAATAATGGATAAACGGGCGTTGATAGACGCACGCCAAGCGCGCACGCCAAAGCCAGCCTGCACGCCATTTTTTTTTGGCGTGCGGGGCCTACACGCCAATTTTTTTGGCGTGTAGGGTCTAAACGCCAAAATAAATTGGCGTGTAGGCCCCACACGCCAAAAATGGCGTGCGGTTCCCACACGCCATTTTTTTTGGCGTGTGGGCCCCGCACGCCAAAGACAATTGGCGTGTGGGACCCGCACGCCAATTGTTTGGCGTGCGGGTCTCACACGCTCACGTAATCGAATGGCCCCTCCCATTCGATTACGTGAGCGGGGGGATGGATATGTGTATCCCCATACACATAATACATGTATGTATTATGTGTATGGGATATACATATCCATCCCCCCGCTCACGTAATCGAATGGGAGGGGCCATTCGATTACGTGAGCGAGCCCGAGTCTGTTTCCGGACTGGGGCTCGCTTATGGTCCTGGTTTTTTCAACCAGAACCACAACAAACACCGCCCACCGCTCTCCGATTCAATCAACAAAAGCGGTGAGTCTGAAAATCCGAAAAAAAAAAAAAAAAAAAAAAAAAAAAAAAAAATCAAAAAAGAAAAAAAAAAAAATCAAAAATCAAAAATCAAAAAAAATCAAAAAAAAAAAATCAAAAAAAACAAAAAAAAATCAAAAAATGAGAAATAAAAAATGAGGAAAAAACCCCAAAAAAACCAAAAAAAAAGGGTTTTTTTGGGGTTTAATTTTGTGGAAAAGCCCACAGGCCCAGGGCTCCAAGACCCAACTGGCCCAAAGACAGGGCCCAATGGCCGTAAGAAGGGGCCTGCCTCTGCCCATCACCTCCCGTGGGCCCACAGGCCCACTTTGATGCTCCAAAGGGGCAATAAAACATTCAAAGGGGCCATTCAAACCCCCCAGGCAGCTCAAAGGGCCCCGTATAAGCCCCAGACGCACACCATCCCCCCCAAAAGTGGCCCATCTCAAACACATCTCTTCCTATTTCCATTTTTTTTTCACCGTAAATATAGTAACACGTGCTGACAAACTCTCCCATTCAAATGCAAACAGATTCCGCACAAATCACCAAATCAGCAGCAAAAGATGTCACACACCGGTGATTACAACTCCGCAAGCAATCAGCCTCCACGCCCATACGGATTCTATGAGGTTGACCCCAACCATCACCCGCACGCCCCACTTGGCAACATGTATCAAAACCAAACCTCTGCGTATGGAAATCCACACGTGCTTGGCCAACCTGCAGCTCCAATCAATCAATCAGGCCACCTAGCAACTAACTATGGCTACCCAAGCAACCAATATGGCCAAGCCCCCCAGCCCCTTACTGTCCCCTCAGCCCACCCAGCCACCTACAGCTTCAATGACAACAACTACAGACTGGCAATCCAGCCAAACCCTGGCCCCCCAGCCCACCCAGTAGCGCAGCCTGTGTTCCGCCCATATGAGGTACAATTGCCTCAATTCACCCACTATCACAATTGACCTCCAGCCTCTACCTATCAGCTTGATCCAGCCCAACCATCCTATCTGGCTCAGCCAGCCCTCTACGCACCACCTCATATAACTCAAGCCCCACCATCCCATCCGTTTCCGCAATCCCATCAAGCACCACAAATCTCAAACTACTGGCAGCCGGGACCCCAACCATTGTCCCACCCGGCCAACCCATTCACTCTTGGACCCACTCACTTCCAAGGCCTGCCAACCTCTCACAATTTCCCCGTTGGCCAACCATCAGTGCCCGCTCCGCCGCAGACAAATCAAGTCCCTTCCATACCTGTCATGCAAGATATGCAGCCATCTCTGGGGGAAATAACCTCCTCTGCGCCATTTAGCCCTCAAATTTGCCCACCTGCACAACCAAGTCCTCAACAGTTTCCCCCAGCAACGTTCAGCCCTCAAGTCCTTCAAACTGTGGCTGAAGGTGAGTTTTCAAATACTTCTCCACTTTGTTTTCATATTACCAAGAACTAATGTTTACCTACTCAATTCCCCAGTCAAATACCCAAGGATCACGGCTACATCTCCTGGCGGGTATCAACCTGCACCACCCAGCCCTCAACTGTTTCCCCAAGCAAATTTCAGCCCTCAAGTCCCTCAAACTGTGGCTGAAGGTGAGTCTTCAAATACTTCTCCACTTTGTTTTCATCTTACCAAGAACTAATGTTTACCTGCACAATCTCCCAGTAAAATACCCAAGCGTCACGCCTACATCTCCTGGCAGGTATCACCCTGCACCACCCAGCCCTCAACCGTTTCCCCCTGCAACTTTCAGCCCTCAAGTCCCTCAAACTGTGGCTGAAGGTGAGTCTTCAAATATTTCTCCACCTTGTTTTCATCTTACCAAGACCTAATGTTTACCTAGTCAATCTTCCAGTATACCCGCTCAATCCTTTAGGACGTTCACCGCTGGCCCCCGCAATGTTACCCGCTGCCAATCAACCGCATAAAGTGTTGATGAAATCTGAAGATGTACAATCTTATGATTATTCAGTTGGAAGTAAGTTCTTCTAGTTTCTTAATTCGCCCACTTGAGGCAGATTGGCTGAACTGCTTGTGTTTCCAGATGCAATGGATGCACCACCCGAATTCCTTTTCACATGTGTCACTGATCTCAAACACTTTGTCACCACATGGGCCCACGAGCATGGTTACGCTCTGAAAGTTTGTGCTTCCAAGAGGGACAAGAACATCTACTTTGCATGCACAGTTGCCAGGGAAGACCAAACCTCAGTTGATGCTATCCGGTTTTGAGAGTCTAGGAATAAGCGACTGGGGTGCTGCTTCAAAATATCCGGCCACAAACCGACTTCAGTAAAACTCAAGGATGCACCATGGGAACTCCGATGCCGAAAGACGATTGAGCACAATCATGGTCCAATCGATCTGGAACATGTAGTCATCCACAAGAAGCTCTCTGTCAAAGGCCAAACTGAGGTTGCTCGCTTATTGTCTCTTGGAATGCAACCCCAGGCAATTGCTAGACTCCTTACTAGCAGTGAGGGAAGGTTTGTAACCAACAGGACGATATACAACACAAAGCAGGCACTGAGGGCAGAGAAGAGGGCTGGCAACACCCCAATCGAGTACCTCCTACGTTGCCTCAACGAATCCAATTGGACACACGAGGACGTTTACAACACAGACGGCAAGCTCCTTTACTTGTGGTTTGCGCACCCAGGATCGTTGCTTCTTGCTTGCAGGTTCCACCATGTGGTCAACATTGACTGCACTTACAAGACGAACCTGAACAACTACCCCCTGCTGCATGTGGTTGGCCAAACTGCAACCAATCACAGTTTTTCGATTGGTTTTTGTTTGATGCGAAACGAGAAGAATGAGGCCTACTCATGGGCTCTTGATAAGTTGAAGTGGGTGGTATATTTGACTAATCACCTATTCTCATCATAAACTGACTGTACTCCGGTGCCTGTGTGATACCCATAGGTCTATATGGGACGCTGACCACGCGCCAAAGGTCTTTGTGACAGACAGGGAATCAGCACTGTGTAATGCTATCTCAAAGCACTTTCCAAATGCAACCGCGAACTTGTGCATGTGGCACATCGATCGGAACATTGTGACAAACTGCAAGCAAGCCTTTGCTGGCGATGGCGAAGAATGGGCCAAATTCATGAGGCTCTGGCATGAGGTCGCACATGCCCCCAATGAGGACACCTGCAACTCAAAGTGGGCTCAACTGACACGGTACCTAGTCACTCGAACTAACGTCTACGAATACCTGTACAAGAACGTCTGGAGCGAGCGACAGAAGTTCATGAATGCGTGGGCCGGAATGACACCCCATCTAGGAAATCTGACTTCGTCACGATGTGAATCTGCCCACAGCTGGCTGAAAACCTATGTGACGTCGGCTAGGTGCGACTTTGCAGCACTTTTCATTACAATTGCTGCAGCAGTGGACCGGCAACTTGACACAGCCCACACGAACCTGGCACACAAGTTACAGAAGGGATTAACCGGACTACCAAATGCCTTCAAGTCCCTCAGCTGCAAAATCTCCTGTCATGCGCTCAAGTTGGCCTTGTCTCAGTACAACAAGTTCATCAAGATGAAGAAAACCAAGCCTGGGGATCCCAGCCTTCAATGCAAAGGTAATTTCCAGGCTGGCTTGGGCATTCCGTGTTCGCACACTATTGAATGTTTGGTCCAGGGGAAGGGAGATGTGGAGCCTTCTGATTTCCATGTCCAGTGGCATCTGGCCTATAACCCTGATGGTCCAGTGAGTCCTCCTGATGTATGACTTGTTCATGTCCCTCCTAGCTAATCTTCATCTATGTTCATTGCAGGCTCTTGATGAACCACTGTACGACTTTGACAACGATTTTGAGGATTTCAAGCAGGAGATCTTGGCGTCCCACCACCCCTCGGCGTTAGAAGCAACAATCAAAAAATTACAAAGGGTCCATGCAAACACACACGTGGTTCCGCTTGCAGAGCCTGATCCTATCCGAGTGAAACACAAACTGGAAAGGCCGTGGAAGAAGAGAAAGGGTAGTGGGCGAGTTCAAAAGCGCGATGACACCCATGCAGAAATTGTGGAAGCGCAAATCCAAAAGGCGCAGGCAAGGAAAGCAAGACAGAAGGCCGGTGTATCAAAAGGAAAAGGGGGTAAGAGACAGTCCAAGCGCGCGCAGGCTCCATTGGACACCTCAGCTTCTTCCTCTGGGGACCTGGATGAGCTACCCAGTGTGGAGACACTCATGCGTAAGCAACTTTATTGCATGTCTTTTTAAGAGGCTGATAACTGATGGACTTACTAAGCAGTCAAGAGAACTCACCCCCCACAAATTGGCAGCCTCACTATTGGGAAACGGAATCGGGGGTCTTCCAGTTCAGGAACATCACGGCGCAAGGAAACGTGGCAGCCCAAGTATGGTAGTAAGGATGGTGTAACAGATGAAGATTCTGATTCTGCAGATGCAGTTTCAGATAAAGATTCTGATGCCCCAGATGGGGAATCAGATGAAGAATCTGATGCCCCACATGGGGCATCAGAAGAAGAATCTGATGCCACAGATGGGGAATCAGTTGCAGAATCTGACGCACAAGGTGGGCAATCAGATGAAGAAACTGATCCCCCAGTGGATTCCTCCTCATCTATTGAGATGCAGGATGAGGAAAAGCTGCTGTCACCTCCAGAAGCCTCAAGAAAAGCCTCAAGCTCTCATGATCAGTTGCTGGGTGAGGCCAGGCTACATTCACCCCCGACAGCCAAGTTAAGTACTATAACTTTGACATTAGATTATCAGGGTCTGATTCCATTGTATGTTTCATAGGACCGGCATGTAGATGCTGAGGTTGCACCCAAGGCTGGCCAAACAAGACAGGGGAATACCAACCCTGATGTTGCAGTGAGTGACTCAAGCTTGACACGGACAAGGAGGAATGCACTGACTCTAACTGATAACCAACTTCTCATCATTCTTGTCAGGCGGAGCTTCCACCATGGATCTTAAAATACCTGCATTCCACTTATAACCCTGCAGGTGATGGGAACTGTGGTTATGCATGTGTGGCACATGCATTGGCAGCAGATAGACCAGAGGGTCCCTACGCTAAGGCCAATGGGTGGTACCAAGTGCGAAAGGATGTGTTAGAAGAGATGGAAAAGAACAAGGCACATTGGACAAGATACCTTGGGGGGCCTTCAGAATTCGACCGCGCTTACGGACGTGTTCAGGTGACTGACCCACGTGGATCAGTCCCCATGAACAAATGGATGAGCAAGTTGGATGTGGGACCAATTCTGGCCAATGCGTATAACCGGCCATTTGTCTTCCTCAGCAGAACGGGCGGGAGCACCACATATATTCCCGCCACTGTTCCCCCGGACCCTAAACTGCTGCCAGCCCTCTTCTTATCATTTTTCAATGATAATCATTGGATACGTGTGATAGTCAAGCGGACCCCCACGATTCCCTTTCCTCTCCCTAAAGTCTCCCGGTTATTTAACAAGAGCCCAGCAGCTGCTTGGCTAGACTGTGTTTCCCCTTCCACTACTCTTCACTCTTTGATACCTAAATGATTAAACGTACCAAGTTACTGCAAGTAACACTAATTATTATTATCCTTATTAATATTTACCATTCTTATTATTCTTTAATATTATTCCTTTAAGATCTCTAGTGAATATTATTAGTATTATTAATTCATCATTATGACTTTAAGAAGTGATAACATAGTATTATTAAACTACAATCTTTAGAATAAATAATATACTTAATTTAAAGGGCATTAATAAAAAAACCCGGTTTTTCCGCGTTTACACCCGGGTTTCTGCGCAGCTGCGGCTGCGCAGTGCACCCGGTTTTCCGCATTTACACCCGGTTTTTTTTAATTTTTAATTTTTAAGCAAATAGCATGTGGAGGGCGGCATTTGATGCGCGTGACCTCCCCAATCATCCTCATTAAATATTTTATTTAAAACAAATAAAATAAACAATTAAAACAAGGAAAATAAACAAAACACAATAAAAATATGGAGGGCAGCATTTTAAATAAGTAAAATAAACAAAAGTAAATAATATAAAATTAAACAAATAAGAATGAATGAAATGAATAAAATTGATCAATTAATTAAAAGCAAGAGACATAATTGCAAGTTAATGATTTATGAATAACGCAACTTCCCCAATTATCCTCATTCAATATTTTATTTAAAACAAATAAAATAAATAAGTAAAACAAGTAAAATAAACAAAACAAAATTAAATTAAATTAAACAAAATAAATGGAATAAATGAAATGAATAAAAGAAATCCTGGAAATCAAGCTCTGAGGATTTTTTATGAAAAAACCGGGTGGATTGGCCAAAAAAAATAGAAGCCATAGTTTTTTTGCAAAAAGAAAAATTACTATAAAATTCTACACCCCTGTAAGTATAATAAATAAATTTAAAATCTCGAAAAACAATGCAAATCCGCCCGCAAAAAATTAAATAAAAAAACCGGGTGTGAATGCGGAAAACCGGGTGTACTGCGCAGCAATTTGGACGTCGCCGCTGCGTAAAACCGGGTGTAAACGCGGAAAAACCGGGTTTTTTTATTAATGCCCAATTTAAATATACTTAAATTAATAATACCTTGATTAACTAACACATGAATAATTCAGGCTACTCTGTGCTAATAAATAATAGAGTGATAATATAGTATGATTAAACTACAATCAATCTTTACAATAAATGATATACTTAAATTAATAATACGTTGATTAACTAACACATGAATAATTGAGGTTACTCTATGATAATAAATAATACTTATAAGATGTGACAATAACAAATGACACATACGCATTGATAAGTTAATATTTTATTAATATTAATAAAAGGGCCTTTAATATAATAAGGGCATTAATCAAAAAACCCAGGTTTTCCGCATTTACACCCACTTTTCTGCGCAGCTGCGGCTGCGCAGTGCACTCGGTTTTCCGCATTTACACCGGGTTTTTTGTATTGTTAATTTTGAAGCAGATAGCACGTGGAGCGCGGCATTTGATGCGCGTGACCTCCCCAATCATCCTCATTTGATATTTTATTTAAAACAAATAAAATAAACAATCAAAACAAGGAATATAAACAAAACAAAACAAAAATATGGACGGCAGCATTTTAAATAAGTAAAACCAGTAAACATTATTTATTTATCAAAATTTTAAATTTATTTATTATACTTAAAGGGGTGTAGAACTTTGTGGTAATTTTTAATTTGCAAAAAAACTGTGTCTTCTACTTGTTTTGGCCAATCCACCCGGTTTTTTTTTAATTTAATTTTTTGCGGGCGGATTTCCATTATTTTTCAAAGTTTTAAATTTATTTCTCATACTTACAGGGGTTTAGACTTTCATGGTAATTTCTATTTTGCTCAAAAACCATGGTTTTTTTTTTTTTTGGCCAATCCCGCCGGTTTTTTCATAAAAAATCCTGACAGCTTAATTTCCAGGATTTCTCAACATTTTCACATTTTTTAAACTTTTTCTAAGCACTTTAAGGGGTGTAGAATTTAATGTGAATAACAGTTTTTTTTTTTAAATCACTGGTTGGATTTTGATGATTTTTGGACTCAATTTATTTCCAAACACCTTCACATCTGTCTTTCAAGATATTCAGGGAGTTTTTAAATGGATTCATACACTTTAGAGGGTGAAGAATTCATTGGAAACAAATACTGATTATAAAATTGACTTCTTATCAGATTTCATGACAAAGAAATGGAAATACAATTATACACAGAGGTATGGTACATTGCATGATGCTTTGGAGTGTTACATGTTGTTTATTAAATAACCAACAACCGGGTGTAAATGCGGAAAACTGGGTGTAAATGCGGAAAAACTGGGTTTTTTTATTAATGCCCTAGAATAAATGAAATGAATAAAATAAATAAATAAAATACAAAGCAAGAGACATAATTGCAAGTTAATAATTTATTAGCACACAAATAATACGTATAAGAAAGAGAAATTGTTATCAACACTACTGATAACAGCTAGAAAATGCTTACAAATGGTGAATATACGCCTGAATTACATTCCTGAACTGATATGTAATGGGCAAAAAAAATAGAAGACATTGTTTTTTTGGGAAATAAAAATTACCATAAATTTCTACACCCCTGGAAGTATATTAAACATTTTTCAAATGTTGAAAAAAAATCAAAATCCGCCCGCAAAAAAAAAATAAAAAAAGGGTTTAAAAGCGGAAAACCGGGTGTGCTGCGCAGCAAATTTGAGGTTGCCGCTGCGTAAAATTGTGTGTAAACGCAGAAAAACCGGGTTTGTTCCTTAATGCCCTATAATAATTATGATACCACTAAGGAATCCCAATAGCCCAATTCTGGATAATCTATAGTTTAATGCTGATATATCATCAAGAATTGGCCACAACCTACCTTCAATAAGGTAGAAACCACAAACCCACATGAGTACTCCTTGGATGCCTATTAATAATACTCTGTTTGGGATATATTTCAAAAAACACTTAAGTCTGATGTTTCATTCAAGTGGATGAGCAAGACAGTGGTGGAAATTACAACTCAAGGGCATGTGAATGAGAAATAAAAGGGAAACCAAAGAAAAAACAACCCCCGGTACATATATCAGAAGTGGTAGTTGGCTACAGCTATTTCTATATCTTGGGAAAACAAAATTTGGAGGTTTTGAATTGAAAAACATTTGTGAAACTCTTCATGGGATTTTTTCCAATCAACCATTGGCAAACCATCATGACCAATCCGGTTAAATCCCATGGAGCACAAAAAGTTGAGAAAGTATAATCGGAGGTTATCAAAAGTCCCGTGAGGCATCACTGAAGTATTACCACTATCAACCTTATGTTTCAGAACATTGGCGCCAAATTCCAATAAGGCCGAAGCATTTGAAGTAGTCGGACGTTCGGACCCGTATTTGTTAGTGACAAAGGCGGTTGTTGGACCAAAAACCAGGAGACCAGCACGCATCCGCATTTGCTCCTGCGTGTTTAATGTTGACCACTCATCAAGCTTTTTATACTTTGGTCTTGTTGGTGCCTGGAGACCGCAGATGTAACACAAGGCTGACATAGCCCCCGTGAAGTATAGACCAAGGACCTTGAGACCGGAGGTGTTTGGTTGGGGGCTTGATCCATCCTTTGCGTGACTTCCAAGGTTTTCATAAGTTCGTTGGAATGCAAGATGGGCAGTATGCACCAAAGATTTGTCCAGGGGGAGAGGCTGCCATTCACTGCCCTGTTGCTCCATGTGTCGAAGGGCCCAGCAGTCTTGCAAAGCACTTTTAAGCCGGAGATAAGCGTGGTCACTTGGAGAAAAGTATGAGGCCAGATTCGCCGCAAGTGTGTGGGTCTGGACACGTTTGGACGGCGGCGCCTTCCGGTTCTCCTGGGAAGCCTCGAGCTGTGCCATGTTGACAACTTCAGGAGTTATCAGAGAGAGAGCACCAGGTTGAGTGGGGTTAAGAATTCTCTCTGCATACCACACAAATATCAGCCTTTGTGATGTATGAACAAGTGAGAAAAAAAGTGAGTATTTACCAGATTTGCATGCCTTCAGAAGTGTATCCACTTCCCTCCAAACGACTCGGCTGAACTCCTGTGGCATCGTTGGATGTGGTGTGACCATTGAGCGAAGGTGTGTGAGGATGAATGCTATGTTTTGAATCATTTTCTCGGCTGAACGGTGTGACCACGCAATTCCACCCGCCAAATTTTCATTCAAATCATCTGCCAATGCTTTTGGAAGCATTGGGCCAGGGATAAATAGACCCATAGCTGTGCGCAAAGGAGGGATGTTAATTACAAGATGGGTGTGCATAAGCAATGGGGAGTGACTTACCAGGAGGCGTCAGGACCGGGGGAGGAGGAATTGATTCGCCCGGTGGTCTTTGGGTAGGTGGCTTGACTGTTGATGGCCCAGCAACAGGGGGGTTCCGTGGAATTCTGAGGCCTTGCAGTGATTGCGCAGTGATGAATTCGTGAGAGGTGGGATGAGGGGTGAAGAAATTATACATGGGGCCTGTATTTTTAGAAGAAGAAGCAGAGTTGTCCAGGCGCGCCTTTTTGCTTGTCGGGTGTTCAACCGTAGGATCTTCAATTCGTACCATGTCATAGCAATATTGGGTTTGTTGTGGCACCGGTTCATGGACTGGCTCCTGGTGGAAGGTAGGTTTGGGACGTCCATGAAGGAATTGTTGGAGGACTTGCTGGTCTTCTGCACCATCTTCAGAGTCATCTGTTTCACCCTCTGCGTCAGGGTCTTCAGAGCTGTCCCGGATGGCTGGATTGTTAGTTTCTCGTCTCCCGTCCGCATTGGGGGCTTTGGAGGACTTCTGGCCAATGAGTGCTTGGTCCCTTTGTACGCCTTGAAGGAAAGACTGGCCAAAGGTGTTGAGGGTTGTCTTGTGGCCTTTGACATCTGTCCGCATCTCTCCGCTTCGACGTGGGGATCCATCAGCTGGGTTTGTTGTGTTGGGCTGGCCATATTGAACATCCTTGTTGATTTGGTTTGCAAATTGATTGAGCGTGGGGATTGGGTTGGTTGCAGGAGGTAGGTGATCAGGAGTGTGTGCATATAAGTATGCCATTGAGTCGGTTGCAAATTCAGGGCGTGGGTGTGACTGTGGTGGAGCAGGCCTAGTGGCGCCTAAGGTGTTTCTAGCAGGGGCCGGGGTTCTGGAGACCTGTTCATTCTCATCGTCTGACTGCTTGTATTCAGCCTTTATTTTAGAGGCCCAATTCTCCAGGTTTTCACGTTCATCTGGTTTCAACGCAGGGTGCCGCGCCAGCTCTGTGCATTTTTCCCAGAGATCCAAACCTGTGTAATGGTGGGAGGGTGGGTGGGAGTGAGCCAGGGACTTATATTATACACAAAATAAAGGAATGAATCTCACGTCCTAGTTCACTTGTCTGATGTGAAGACATTGTTGATTGTTGAAGTCAAATTGGTGATTTGTGCCGAATCTGTTAGCATTTGAATGGGAGAATATGTCAGCACATGTTACGATATCTATGGTAAAAAAAAATTGAAAGAAAAAATTGGAAGAGATGTGGGGATTGATTGTGTTTGAGATGGGCCCATTGGGCCACTTTTGGGGGGGATGGTGTGCGTTGGGGGCTTATACGGGGCCCTTTGAGCTGCCTGGGGGGTTTGAATGGCCCCTTTGAATGTTTTATTGCCCCTTTGGAGCATCAAAGTGGGCCTGTGGGCCCATGGGAGGTGATGGGCAGAGGCGGGCCCCTTCTTACGGCCATTGGGCCCTGTCTTTGGGCCAGTTGGGTCTTGGAGCCCTGGGCCTGTGGGCTTTTCCACAAAATTAAACCCCAAAAAAAACCCTTTTTTTTGGTTTTTTTGGGGTTTTTTCCTCATTTTTTATTTCTCATTTTTTGATTTTTTTTTTTTTTTTGATTTTTTTTTTTTTTTTGTTTGTTTTTTTTTTTTTTTTTTTTTTTTTTTTTTTTTTTTTACTCACACTTTTTTTTCTTAATCGGTGAGTGGTGGTGTTGCTCGAATTCGTGGTCGTTCTGGTTGAAAACAACCAGACCGACGGTCTGATTCCTGAAAGGAATCAGACTCGGCGGGCTCGCTCACGTAATCGAATGGTCCCTACACTGCCAGCATAATTGCCTAGGTTGAGTTCATCCCAGTTAAACTAGGATGCAAACAACCAATTTAAAGTAGGTTGACCTCAACCAATGAAATATAAAACCAAGGGGGGTCCCTTGGATTTATATTTCATCAGTTGATTTCAACCAAGTTTAAATTGGTTGTTTTCATCCTAGTTTAACTGGGATGAACTCAACCTAGGCAATTATGCTGGCAGTGCTACCATTCGATTACGTGAGCGAGGGGATATCGCATGCGATATCCCCCCACACGCCAAACAATTGGCGTGTGGTACCCGCACGCCAATTGTTTGGCGTGCGCTCCCACATGCCAATCGTTTGGCGTGTGGGAGCGCACGCCAAACAATTGGCGTGCGGGTCCCACATTTTTTGGCGTGTAGGGTCTACACGCCAAAAAAAAAGGGCGTGTGAGACCCACACGCCAAAAATGGCGTGCGGTTCCCACACGCCAATTTTCTTTGGCGTGTGGGAACCGCACGCCATTTTTGGCGTGTGGGTCTCACACGCCCTTTTTTTTTGGCGTGTAGACCCTACACGCCAAAAAAAATGGGCGTGTAGGCCCCGCACGCCAAAAAAAATTGGTGTGCGGGCTGGCGTTGGCGTGCGCGCTTGGCCTGCGTTTATCAACGCCCTGGATAAACCCATAATAAACAAAACACATACCTTATAATATGCGAAACCTATGGATAATTACCTTATCCTTGGACAGATAAGGATTATAGTCTAAAGGGAAGACATAACCCATAGAAGATACTGTAACACATATTATAACAGTACAAATGAATGGTTTCTACTTTGAGACTAGTGGCCATTCCAGATTGAGAATGCCAAGCCACTAGTTTCTACACTAAGCCCCAAACACCATGTGTCAGATTAATTACTGGACACATGGTCTACATACAGCTTAAGCCCACATGGTAATTCAACAAGGAGGTTGAGAATTACACATGTACTTATACAGGCACTAAAAGCACCCAGCCAAGTACTATTTAAAGAATTACTCTAAGCTGATGGAAAGAAAACATACATCAACACACCCATTACTGCCTCCTTGGTTTTTCATCCAGATTTCTAAGTCACCAACTAGAATTACATTCTTATTATTGCCTTACACATCTTTGAACTAACCAACCAGCCAGTATTCTGTTTATCAGCACCATTTCCTCCCTTATATCACCAATAATCCATCCCCTTAAACAAAGGAACCAAATCTGTCCTCCTCTTTTGGTTAAACAAACCCAATTACCCTTAAAGTGCTTTATTGCAGACCTATATTCTAGGTTGGAGGTTGTCTTTTGGCAACTTAGCTCCTTTTATCATAAAGTTGAGCTTGAGTTATATAATACTCCCTTTTTTATTGGCTACTACAAAGCTATTCCTTGTGTCCTGCAGTCACATAAGAGACCCAGGCTCACACAAACAAACGATGCAATGTTTGTATGGTATCAATACATGCAACCTAATGGGTTGATGTTGGCCCATTAGGTTACATGAAACGGATCACAGATCTCGGCGTTGATACGTGTCTTTCTACAAGTCCCTCCCCCCAAAATTGGGGGCTATGTACTTGTATGGTTATAAAAAACAAAGCAATTTAAAACTTGTCACTTTTATTTGTTCTATTTGTGGTAATACAGTAAGTTAACATAATGAAAAGAAAAGAAAGATAGAACCAAGACCATTTTTTATTTTCCCAAAAATCCACATGAGAAATAATCATTCTCTTTGCTTTTGCATACCAGCCTACTAACCATAAAACATCTTTCAACCACATGTGACTACTAACACATCTTTCAATTTTAAAAGGGAGCAAGCTACCTGTTGGAATTTCACGGCTCATTCTCTTTTTTCTGTCTTTTCCCCCATCTGTCACTCATTCCTTCCCTTCAGATGAATATTCATGTACACCTTTTGAACCAAATTATTGCCCCTCAATAATGTAGTAGTTACAACCCCTGAAGATACTTAGTAATTAATCATCAGTTTTCAGCGCACTCTTCCCTGAGACCATCTGAGTCTCTTGTAGTGAGGTGCCTTTGTTAATCCTCACAGGCTACCTGCTTTAGCCCTCTTTGCAGTCTTCCTTGTCTTGTTCTCAGCCTCAGAGCTTTCTTCCTCAAGGTCCTTTCCAAATGTTTTTCTTCCTCAGCTTTGCATTTTCAATACTACCTCACAACTAGAAAAACAATCTGCATCTGAGGAAAAGGTAGCCAAGCACTACAGTAACCAAACCAGTTATACAGGTAACCAGGGCATATTAAGATCTTTCACTGAGAAACAAAGAGCTTCTACTTTGCCCTCAAGATCCCAAAAGGTCTATATACACAGCCCTTCCTCCCAAAAAATCATATGCAAATCTTCATTTACATTTATCAGCTTTTACCAAGCTTATCAATCAGTCTTATAGCCTGTTATACAGTCCAGTTCCTGCTTGGATTTGGCTTGAAGTTTATTCAACTACCACTCACCATTTTCAACCCTCATCCACCACCTTTTAACCATCTCTTTGGAAACCTCAAGACCATTCTTACTCCTCCTGAAGTTATCTTTCCTGGAAATAAACTAGTAGGTCTTATTTCTTGTATATACTTCAGTAGTATACTACTGTCTGGGCAAAATCTTTTATAAAAAAGAACAAAGAATTGGAGGTGACAATACAGCATCCCTGTAACTTGGGCCCCTTTCCCAATAAAAACTTTATTGGTTGTATTAGCGTCTTTTCTTTTAAATAATTAATTATCCATTTGACCGTGACACACACCCTTGTGCTACCACTTATTGTTTCTTGCACCCAGTGAAGCTAGAAAGATCCCAGTCTGTGTAATCACTGAGGCTTAAAATTGGGGGTCTGACTGGGAAATTTTTATCTGTTATTGACAAAAAACCTGTTTTTTTTAAATTTTTCTACTGAGAAAATTAAACCACAAAATTAAGTGCTTTGCCTCATGATGAAAAATCAATGTAAGATTTCAAAATACTCTTCACCATCTTCTCTAGAGATCCCCAGTCTGTATCTCACAAAAATCACCAAAATGCATATTTGTTCTCTTAATAACACAATTACCCAACTGTTTTTGAAAAAAACTTTTGCTACTAAAAATGAACCCAAACCACCAAAATGTTATTGCAAATTTAAGAATAAATTGTTTAAAAAGATGATAATTGGTCTTTTTACACAAATATTTGTAAAAAAAATGGTACATAGAAATAAAGTATAATATACAGATTGAAACTACTTTAAAATAAAAAGAATTGATTTTTCTTTGCTGGTGGTTAAGCACATCCATGGCCAATCAATCATGATCAAGTTTAAATAGCAAGTATGAGGTTGTGGGGAATCGGATTACCAGGTACATAAATAAGTTCTGAAGGAGACCAATGTTTTGATTTCCAATTGATAAGTCTAAGGGTAGCAGCAGCATGTGAGAGGGTTGGTGGAAGGTTAGGCAGAATCAGGTGGGGGGGAGGGGGGTAGTACATTCTGGCCAATTTTTCAATATATTGGCTTTAGGGTAGCAGCAGCCAGCATGTAGAGGGTAGCTAAAAAAAGGGGTCGGTCAGAAAGCAGTTGGTGATGGTAGCTAAAAAGATGGGGGTAGAAGCAGGTGGGAGGGTAGCAGCAGGTGGGAGGGTAGCAGCAGGTGGGAGGTTAGCAGCCAGTGGGTGGGAGGGTATCAGCAGGAGTGGGTGGGAGGTAATAAAAAATGAGGGAGGGAAGGGTAGCTAGTGGTTCCACTCAATTGTTTGATCTATTGGGCTAAGGGTAGCAGCGGCCAGTGTACTGGGGTAGCTAACAACATGGGTGAGGGCAGGTGTGGTAGCAAGAAGCATCAGTTGGAGGGTAGGTTAACAGACTGGTTGATTTGATTGATAAATCCAGTTAAGGTTAGCAGCAGGTAGCAGGTGGGGGGGTTGCAGTGGGGAGAGGCATTTGTGAACAAGAAGCAGATATAAATACATTAGAAAAGGGTACTGATACTGATAGGCTAGCACTAGATCAAACTTCCATCATATCTTCAATTTTCCAAAAGACGACATATCAATCTTGGATAAAATTTAGATAAGATTTATAGATGTGGGCTTAGAAAATTTTCATTTTTTTTTGGTTAAATTGCTTATTTCTGGCAGCTTAAACCAGCCAGAAATCACATTAGACTAGGCTTACCCCACATCAACAAACCTGATGCTTAATTTCAGGCTACATTTTGCAAGATTTAGACAATTTCAGAGCATCCACAGTTGTTCTGCTAACCTTTCCACAACTCCAGGGGGGTGAGCAACCTCATTCCACACAGTTGTGGCTCAGTATGAGGCTTCTGAAACTTCCAAAACAAGTTGCCCTGCACTTGGGGACTCACTGACTCATTTGGTAAGTGGGGGTTTGGGACTAATGAACCAAATATCTTTTGGTTTTCAACCAAGGAATCAGAGTCACAACCATGTGAGATGAAAATGCAAAGATAAGAGAGCAGAACTTTTGGTTTCCAACCAAGGCGTCAGAGTCAAGACCATGTGAGATGAAAATGCAAGGATAAGAGAGCAGACCTGGAAATGAGAGAGGAAGAACAATGTGAGTTGATGAGAGGAGAGTCTTGAATAAGAAACAATTGAATTGAATCAAGAAAAAGAGAAATACAACTATCATAGAGTAGAGTCTTTTTATAATTTATTGTTAGGTTTTGCCTGTGTTCATCTCATTACCCCCTGTCCTTGTGACTTGCTGCAGTGGGTTGAAAATGAACCCCCTCACTGTAAGTTCAACAGGGACTTGGGATATGGTGGGGGGACTTAGGATCTTGGTTAAACTTATGTTACCAAGTTCTTTAGGGGTCCCTAAATTTAGGGACCTCTGACAAGAATCTTAACAATTATTCACCTGAAGAGGGCTAAAGAGCCCACAAGTAGGGTGTGTGGGGACTTTTCCTCTGTAAAGTTGGCTTATAGCATCTCCATGGGTGTTGCTAAAAACCATTTCTGTCAGCTGGCAAGTAAAAAATAGTCACCCCTAGACTGGCCAGCAGATTATTTTCTACACCATCTGCAGTTTTCTTAAGTTTCACATTCATTTCACTCATTTCATTATTAACATACTTTACATATGATTGTATTTAGTCACCCTCAGAAAGCCCCATATAAAGTTGTACCCTCTGAACTCTCTTGATCCTCAGAATGTAAGAAGAGAAGATAATAATACCACCCTTTTATCTACTCATTCCTCTTAAGCTTGAAGATAAATCCAATTATCACTTATCCGGCTTGCTTGCTTGTCTCAAATCTAAATATCACTTTCTGGATCATCTAGCCTGAACTTCTCAAAACTTATCACTGGCTGGGCTTATACTCTGTGGATCAAGTCCAAACATCTACAACTTGGAGCCACTGGTCAATTGCAGTAAACTTCAATTGATTGGGGCTTTACAACCTCCCTGGAGTAACCCACTGCTGAAAATTTCTATCCCACATTTAGCAATACAAACCCAAAAAAAACCCCCACTGCATTCACCATACATGTCTGTGCTTTACCAATTTATACTCCAATCTGTATCCAATCCCTACATCTAGGGATTGGATACAGACACTAGATTGAGGGGAACCACAGAGAAAATATTGTGTTCCCTCTGTGGAATATTCAGCCTACACAACACCATCCAAGGCCCGCCATTTTTCTTTTTTGTACACAACTGCAAGTCCCAACCTGAAGATGATCCCAAAAAAGCGGCCCGACCTGAAGATGAACTCAAGACACCTGAAGGTCCTGGTGAAGCCTCTGGTATCCTGCCTCAAAATCACGTCGGAGAGGTTTCCTGACCGGCCTTTTTGAGATCCTCCAGGTGTGGTTTTTCCCGTTGGCATTGGCTATTTTTCTTGAAGGATGGCCAATCCGCCTTGGAGAACCGCAAGCTGGCCGTGATTTAATCATGCAAAAATTGAGCTTTGCGCGCCGAGAATGTTCAGTACTACCCGCCGATGATCCATTCCGATTTACCAGGTCGGGTAGAGCCAAGGGAGTACTTCCAAGGACGGGGAGAAAATAGCAACTCAAAAATGGCGACCTACGCTGTTTGCCGCAGCAGCTGGGAAATGCAACGCTGGCAGTAGGGTTTCCAAATCGAATGTTTGGCGACCAAGATTTTAGATATACCGACGCCCGCGGAGATGCTCGTACCAAGCCACTTTGCAGAGACAATTGCAGCAGGTAACTACTTGTCTTACCATATAATTTTTTCTGTTTCTTTTCTTTTCATTTCTATTTTTTTCTTTCTAATGTTAGTTGCAAATAATTTGACTAACAATTTGGGTTTTTGAACTTTATTACATCAACAAGAGGAAATTTTTCTATGACTTTAAACGTAACATGAGAGAAGCAATATTCAAAAAAAAGGAGAGTATGTTTATGTCAAAGAAAAAGAAAGCTAGAGAGAGAGAGAAATTTGCAAACAGGACCAAAAATAATCTTTTGTTTTTATCTTGGCTCTCAGAGCAAGCCGACAAATACGCAGGTCAACTCAGGTTTACATATACAAATAGGGATTGATGGAGATCAAGAGGAGTCAAGATAGGTTGAAGAACATACGGAGAGAGAACTAGAGGAACTTGAACAAGTAATAGTGACAGTTGTAGTAGTTGTAGTGGCTGTTGTCATAGTAGTAACAGTAATGTGATCAGACAAAAAAATAAATAATAGACTTATTCTTTCAAATAAGGAAAGAATAAAGACTAAATGCACCAAACGTGACCAGACACAAATATATATAAATATATGTGGGTATGCATATAGAGAGAGTGTGGATGTGTGTACAGAAGATTGCTTGATTGGAAAAAAAAGAGGAAAGGAGAGAGGTCTTAGGTAAGAAAAGGGGAAGATTGGAACAAAGGTGTGGAAACAGATGAAGTTAAAGGACTGGCGAAAGGGTTCGGGGGATTGGGTTTTAAGCATGAACAGAGACCAGAGGATCATCAGCAGGGAAAGCGGACAGGGCTCCAAAGACCTTAACATTAATAGGAGTGCCATCGAGGGTAGTAGTGACCTTAACACGTTGATAATGTTTGGGAGCGACGAGATCAGCAACCTGATTATTGACATAGGCGGTTCCTTGGATGAGGGAGAGCGACCCGAGGAGGGCGGCGAGCCATCCTACAGCCTGGGACCCAACCAGACACGAAGTCCATTGGTCAGCCGGAGGCAATAGACCATCGATATCGTACACATGTAACATCTTTTCGGCTTGGTTCTCTACATGATACTTGATCTTGGCACCCGCTATCATCGCTGTACGTTCCTCCGTGCTCATCGTAGGCTGTTGGATACATAGATAGTCTTGTCGAGGTACAGCACTCTCGTCTCCTCCATAGACTTCTTCTAGTAATCGTCCAACTAATCCCTCCTCGATCCCTCGTAAGATCTCTCCCGCACTCTCCTCTGTCGTCCGAGAATGTCGGACCGCTACCGGCCCTTGAAGGATCGCTACCCTTTGGGGATCTTGGTCTACAACCGCATCTATGTCTTCCGCTTGCCACAGTGAATCTTTCTTAAACCCTGCAAAAACAACAACAAAAACCGTTAGTCTCTCGGACTTCTATCTCTCCCAGAATCCCAAAGACGAGGGAGGATTTACAGATTCCAAATTGACTGTCAAGGACGGGGATGAACGGCACAGGTTTCTGTCCGGGTCGCTGACACAAGGCGAGGAAATAAGCGATGTCTTCCGAGGCCAAGATCTGAGTACTAGCCTCGGGATACCTAGCGAAGAAGGCGTTCAACTTTGGCAAGGGGGAGTCGAGTTCGGAGTATGATTGGATCTCCGAGACTTTTGGAGGATCGTTGGCGACAGATAGCCGCTCCTCGATCCGACGAAGCCCTGGAAAAGGCGAAAGCACCATCAGGAGGGGTGATTAATTGCGCGGGAGGGGAAGGTGAACTGACAGTCTCCAACCAGGTTACGTAGAGTGGGATCGATCCAACGGGATTGGTGACTGACATACATCAATCGAACAAGGCGATTGGCGGTTTCTTGGTAAGTCATGTCACCTAGCTCAGCAGGTTGGCCGTCCTTCTCAGCAAACCAAGGCTTCTGGAAATCAGCATTCAAACGCTTGATCACATAGTCCTTATGGGTCTCCAACCAGGCCGCACGTTTCTCACGAGGGAGAGCAAAGACGGTCCTAACGTAAATGAATTCAGTGGCCGCCCTTTCAACCCCCTTTCCCCATCAAAGAAGGAAGAAAGGAAAAAAAAGACATACTCGTCAAATTCTTTCCACAACTTGATCCCACGAGTAGCGATCTTGTGGATCGGTTCACCGAGTTCAGAAGTCACGGTAATGATCCCACCCGTCTCGCGCTCGTAAGTACCTTCCCACTGCTCATCGTCGACACCGGGGGCCTGAACAATGAGTTCTTTGACCGACTGACTGGTAGCGGCCTCCTTAGCGACCATCATTCGACTAGCGAACAACACGCCATCGAAGGGCATCATCTCGACCCCAAATCGGTCGCGGGACCATTGGCCGGTCAAATAAGGATAAACATCTTCAGCGCTCCCAAAGCCCGAGCCGGCGACGAGAATCAAGTTCGACTGGCTACGGATCGAGGCATAGGTGGTAAGGATCGGCTGGTGGAAGTCTTCGCAGCTGTGGTGTCCTCCTGCTCGCCCACCCGTCCACTGACAAATCACTGGGAAATCCGGGTTGGCTGCAGCGATGTTGATGACTTGTCGGATCCCATCCACTGATCCTGGCTTGAAGCTCACATGCTTGATCCCCGCATCCCTCAGCCCATCGATGATCTCCTTGGCCTTCTCTGTACTCGGAATCCCAGCTGCAACGACGAAACCTTCCATCGGCAGACCCTCCTTGCGCATCTCGAGCCATAACGGGAACTGGAAGGCCCATTGCTTCTGGTTGATGTATAACACATTCAATGTGAACCCAAGTTCTGGATGCACGAGCTTCGCTTGGATGGCCGCGATTTTGGAGCGCAAACTATCAGCATTATAATGTCCACCGCCAGCTAGCTCGACGTGATAGCCCGCGTTCATAACGCTAATTTGCATTCAAACTTTCAGAAAACGAACATTATCATAGAAAATTTAAGAGTACTCAAGACTTACGCTGCGTTGAAGTCGGCCGGGACAGTGCAGGGCGTCATCCCAGCGACCATCAAAGGCGGCTTGCTCAACAGGCGGGAAAATCGAGTGTCGATCTGAAGGCGACCATCTCTATATACAGGGTATGATTATCAGAAAACGATATACGATCAAGGAATCAAAGTTAACACGGACTTGGTTTTGACCAATCCAATCTTGTACTTCTGTGACCATTTTTCTTCTCTGGTGATGTTGTTTGAATCATAGACCTCGTTCATGATCCTGTTTCCTTCGCCCGAAGTGGGTAGGCTGGCAAAGACTGTCCTATGTCCTTTGCCCTCAGCGTTACGGACCATCAAAGACCCAATGCCAGACAAGGTGCCCAGACCAAAGCTGGATTCAGATTGAAGGACATGTTAAATTCCACTGATGAGTGCCCTTCAGAAGTCTGTTTTTTTTGCTTGTTGAATCACTTACTCAACAATGTGCGTAGTATCTTCGGGGAAAGCGCACGCCCGATCCCAGTGAACGGGACGCGTGCAAATCTGTTCAGCGAGAGTCTTGAGGAGGCCATTGCTTTCAGATCTGAGATCGGCACCTGTCTCGGTATTGTAGACCGGACAGCTTAGAGTTGAACGGTGGGCTTCCCACCAGCTACACTCCTCGAGTCCGACGCCACCTTCGGCGGTCGGGCGCATGATGCGTGAGGTACATCCTTGGAGGTGGTGGGAATGATAAGGTACTCCGATCGGGAGGAACCTCATGGAGAAAACCGGCAAACGCTTGCTGAATGGGATCTGGAGCCGATGAGGCGAACATGGGTTTTCATAATTAATATATGAAGTTTAACTGACTAATAAGTTACCTTACCTTAGATTGGTCTCGGCCTGGGGCTGCTTTAGATTTCTTTAGGCACGAAACCAAACCGACCAAGGTTATGGGATGACCAGTGACGATAAATGCTTTGGGGCCATTGAACAGGGAGATTTGGGTATCAGGTAGGGATGAGTCAAAGTCGCCAGCGAATTCGTTGGAGACCAGCTCGACGAATTTCTGGAGCTGGTTCAACGTTAGTCCGGTGACGGCGAGCATGGCCGTCGGGATACCCTCGGCTCCAGCGGTCACGCTGATGAGCTTTGGGGGCAGCGAGGTTTGCGGAAAGGCCAAGGTACTTTCAAGGCCGATGTGAAATAGTAAAGTGATGGCATGCAGCGCTGACTGGTTGAATTCCATCCAGTCATCCTTGTCCGATCCCAAGCGGCCGCTGATCAGAGCCGCAACGACAATCCCTTGTGAATGACCAGTCACTCCCCCCGAGAGCTGAGAGGAAAGCTGGTTGGGCGATAGACCTTGCGCTTGACCCAGAGAGATGTAGTGCGCGATTTGGACTAAACCAATCAAGGGTAAAGAAACCGCGCAAGTGGCCAGATAGGCCGTCGGTGGTTTCAATGACGGTTGATTTAGCCACTAATGCAACCCGGAAAAAACGAAATTAGACAGAATATCAGTAAACAATGACAATCAATGGGGCAAACATCAGAGGAAAAAAACTAGCAAGGGATTCTTACTTGAAGAATTTGAATTCCATGATGTTTGTACAGCGAGCTGGCCTGAGCATGGTCTGAGGAGGATAGCGCGTGAAGATGGTCACTGGCAGATTTGAGGAAGGGCTTCAGAATCGAGGGGTAGAGCGAGTGAAGATTCTGTGACATGCAACAGAAAGATAGCAATATCATCAGCTTGGGAACGCCCGTTCAAGGAATTTTCTCTTCGGAGAACTTGCCACTAGCTCTTGCCAATATGTCTCATTGACACCCTGGCCACCAAACACCCCCACAAGCTTCTTGTGAGGTTCCTCCTGTTTCCACAATCTACCTACGGGGGGAGATGGCAAGTCCGCGATAGGATCTGAGATTGCATGACGGGCAAGGTAATAAGCCTTGATGACCAAGCGACGAGCCTGGTCTGAGGAAGTTTGTTGGAAGGCAGCAGAGTGCAGGTCGATTGAATCCTTGCTGAGTACTTGGGCGTGGAAGTGTTTGAGAGTGACTGGGATGAGAGGTCGATCGCCGGGACGGGTGGAGAGGAAGTGGAGGTAATGGGCCAACAAGAGTAAACTGGCCTCGGTGATTGCCTCGGGCTCGTCGGCATCCGCCCCCGTCTGTGGCCGATTCTTTGAGTCTTCCTGCCCATCTTGGCCGGCCTCCCTGCTGAGCTTAAGCTCGAGCAATGGCGAGTCCGACTGTCGTCCGAGCCACTGTGAAAATCCCTCCCGTGAGTACTCTGCTAGGCTGAGCATCTCAGAACCTGCTAGGTCGAGCACCACTTGGGCTTCCGATGGCTGATGGCTTAGTATCAGCGGCCATCTCATGCCTGCCATCTGCCCGTGAATTTGTGAAGTCGAAAAGTATCAGCTTGCAGTCGTTCGAGTAATCAACTAGCTAGTTTCCTAATATGCCAATCCCAGGTAGTTGAAGAAAAGTTTCCCTATCCGTTTTCTCCTCAGAATGAATGGGGGTGATTGGTACTTGCCTGGGTTAACTCTTTTGTTGATAGATGGACCTATAACTAGGACTGAATTCTCAAGTCTAAGGAGAGGAGGGGAGGAAAGAGAGGGGGAAGGCTTGGCCGAATATGTATGCAGTACAAAATTCATTCATGCTCGTGGCGAAGTGAAGTTTACGCCAAACTCGGGTTATGGAAGATGAAAATCCCGAGGAGAGTATGCAACATGCTCTCCCTACGAGTCATGAAGACTTCCGAGTGAAGGCGGAACACGAGCATGCACATGGATCAGGGTCGGGGCAGAGAGAGGGACGGAGGAAGTGGGTGGAGGAGGGCTGGGCTAGGAGGGCCGGGCTAGGAACGGTGAGGTAGTTTGGACGTTTCCGCTGGGGTCGATCGGATGGAGGCTATCCACACCAGGCCATGAAGTTTGGTTGGGTCGAACCTTGTCGGCCAAGTATGAATCCCAGATACAACCTTCCCCTTTCTCGCTGGGGTTTAAGCCAGCACAACCGAGTGGAGAGATTCGAACACACACATAAATAAATATTTATTTGTGTACCATTGCTGATTTAACCCTATGTATCCCATGGGGCTCTCCTTGTTTCGGGTAGTACATCAATAAACTCATCGTCCCTGGATCTTGTTTTCTTTTGCAGCTACAACCTTTGGTTTGACCAACTGTATTCGCTCGCTCTGCTGAGCTTCCAAACCGTATTCTGCATCGCTCATCGTGCTACTTCGACATGATTATAATCTTTGGTCAATAATAAGTGAAACAACAAACTTAGGGCATAAAATTAAGTGACCAAAAGTTAATGAGTTATAAGATTGAATACATGTACTAAGGAATCATACTCATTGAGAAGTAGAGGATCAGGAGACAAAGGGGGTCTCCAATATCAGTCACCAGAATATGTTTTTCCATGCTTTTAAACCCAGCATGGTGACATTAGGAAGTTTGTTCATCTGAGTCTGATCCACCTTGCCAGTCTCTACCTCAGACAAACAAACCACCAACGTTACAACCTTGAATTTATATTTCCTCAGTTGAGATCAAGCAATAGCCTGGTTAACACTGTTTTTTTTTTAAAAAAAAATCCTCAACTAATTTGAGGCTTACTGGTTGATAGCATACAGATCTTGAAGGGGTTTTATGAATAAAAATTCAATCTATAATTCTAATGAAAAACTGTGATTGGAATTGAATTTTTTTTTGTTCAAGGCCCAATCCGGACTAATATTGGATTGGTTGAGTGTATCCCAGTTTGTTGTGTGGTGATAGGGATCATACTCTTCATTCAAAATCACAAGTAGTGAAATATTGTTAGAATGGCTGGTAGTATAGAAGGAGATAAAAAAAAGATTAACATAAATAAATCAATAGGATGGTTCACATTTGAAAAAGGTTTGCTCAAAATTTTCAAGTTTCACTAGGAAATCTGGGTTGGATTCCCAACCCTGTTGATTAGAACTGTAATGAAAAACTTAGATTAGTAATAAATATTAGTGTGGTAGAAAAAAAAACTGAGCTATCTAGATCATAAATCAAGGATAAACAAGGAATTTGCCTTAAAGAAATTGAAAGAGAAATGCACTGATAAAAATAAATAAATAAAATAAAGACAGTAACATAAAAACCTGAAAATCTTCTATTGTAATTTGGCTTCTCCTCCTGAAGTAATTGTAATTTTAATTCCTCCCAACTTGAAAACTTGCAATGTCTCTCACATGTTAGCTGGATGAAACAATGAAGCAGTGATTCCACCTATATATCAGATTAGGGAGAATAAAAAATAGAACAAAATAAAATAACTTATACATAAGATTTGGTCTAATTATACATTTTGGTTGATGATGATTACAAACTTATAGGAATAAAAAATCTAACAACTTGGCTGCCAAGTTAATCCCAAGATGCAAAATTCTCTACACAAATTAAGAAAAATATGAAATGAACACTGAATGACATGAATCCGGGTGTTGATAAATACACACCCACACCCTTTTTTGGGTGTCAGCATGCCAATGGATGGGTGTGCAGGTCACACGCCCATCCCCTGTTGAAGGATGGGCATGCAGCCGCATGCCCCTGTAAAGGAAGGAGCTGTTGTTATGGGATTATGGCTTTATTACATATATCATATTTCTCATACTATTAGATTACACATCCATATTATGTGATAATTCTAGGTGTCATGTCCTCTCTATTTAGATAGAATTGATAAAGGATTGAATTTCACTCTTTAACAAAGAATGAACAACTTAATAATAACAATAAAAGTAGAGTCAATATTATGATTACAAAGGGCAGAGTTATTAACTAAAGTAAAACTGGTACCTTAATAATAACACTACTGTTGTTGTGATCCATTCCACTTCATTACCACATTTTCAATAACTATTAATCACTTATAAATCCCAAATACTTACATATATACACATATAAATCCCAAACCTTACATATATTCATTATTAGGGGGTATCAAATATGACCAAATCCACCATTAAAACCTGTTGATTAGAAATTGCCAAATCCACAATTTCTAATCAACGGGTTTTCAAAAAGGGGTAGCTAAAAACCGAACGGATTTTGAAAATGAAAAACCCTGGTTTTCCATCCAAATCCTTCATTTCCAAAATAACCCAATTAAATCACATCTCTCATCAGCTCACGCTGCACCGTTCAATCCATTTCCTCTTGTCAAACCAAGCAAACATCACACCTCACCTCAACCAATCATGCGACAAGCACCCTCTCAACACAAGCAACTATGTCAAGCGGCCAACTCTGCTGCAACAGTATTGATTTTCGACTCAGATAACGAAGACTCAGGTCTTGAAGATTTCTACCGTTATTGTCGATCAAAACTCCAGAAACGATACCTCAATGCCAGAGGCACCACTACACGATTCCATCCTCGATATGACCTTTCAATCATTCAAGAACTTCCTCAATCATGCTTCCTCCAGCTTTTTCGAATGTCGTTCCCATGTTTCCTCAATCTTCTTCAACTGATTGAGTCAAATCCAATCTTTCACAACTCCTCTCAGAATCCTCAACGAGACCCATCAGTCCAACTCGCTATTGCTATGTGCCGTCTTGGATCAAACGGAAACGGTGCTGCGGTTTTCAGACTCAAGAATCTCTTCCAAGTTGGCTATGGAACAATCAACCTTTACACATGTCGGGTGATCAAGATTCTTTATCAAATGCGCTCGCACTTGGTATCATGGCCGACTCAAGAAGAACGTATGGAATCATCTCAGGTCATGCAAGATGAAGGCTTCCCTGGATGTGTTGGCTTTGTTGATGGAACAACCATTCCACTGAGTCAAAAGCCTCCGGTGGACGGTAACCACTACTGGGATCGAAAAAAACGGTTGGATCGTTTGCATTGGTTCCACTATTTTACCAATTCTGAGCTGATGTGTTGTTTGCTTTCAAAACAGTTACTCTATTTCGGTCACTCTTGTTTGTGACATAAACAAAAAGTTCATATCGTACCTTGCAGGCTACCCAGGATCCTGTCACGATTGTTATGTCTTCTCTAATATGAAGCTTGCTCAAAATCCAGAACGATTCTTTGACCAACACCAATTCCTCCTGGCCGACTCTGCTTATTCAAGTGATCAACATACTGTTCCAGCCTACAAAGGTTCTGATTTGCTTATACCTGAGAATGTGGATTTCAATTACCATCTAGCCCAATCAAGAGTACGAATTGAACATGCCATTGGTATTCTAAAGGGACGATTTGCCAGTTTGCGAGAAATTCGATCACAAATCAGGAACCCTCGTGAGATGAAGGCAACGGTCAAGTGGATCATCACCTGCATTGTTCTGCATAATCTTCTAGCTGACCTCAAGGATCAGTGGCATGAACTTTACAATGAGGAGGAACCAGAAGCAGCCCCGGCCTTGTTGGAAAACGTTGAATCTAGTAACGATGGATTACGAGGACTGTTACGCCCCATAACGCTTGCACTCTTCAACTAAGGTGAATCAAATTCAACATTGACTTGCAGAACAATACACTTCCAGCTTTCTGACTCTTGCTTTTGATTTGGTTTCCTCGCAGTGCCAATTTTTCTTGATTTCTCTGCTTCATTACAGATCTTTGTTCTCTTCTCTTCTTGAATGCCATTCAAATCAATAACCTTTTTACACTCATCAGTGCCTTTTTGGCAAATGGTGTTGGATCAAAATACGTTTGAGCTTGCTTTTTTCTTGCACACGTAAGGGCAAACATCTCTACAGATGGGAAGTTTTCTCTGAAGTACCTTCAGAACCCCCACCATCTCATCAGGTAATCTTATCAGTTAAAGTAGTATCTTTACGATACTCAATTCAAACTAGAACTGACCAGGTCCTTTGCTTCTAGGACCCAACCATACATATTCCAGGCTTGCTTTGGATTTGTTTGGGTGTCAACCAAGAAAACAGGCTGTCAACAGCCCCTAGAACTTCTCAAGGTAAGTAGGAGCTGTCATTATTTATTCTTGGATCTTTGTGCAAGTTCCTCGCTCAATTGGGTTGCCAATTGAGCAAGGAACTTATCTGATCTCATTCTTCTTCAACCAGCCTAGATTGGTGACTGATCCAGGCGCTTTTGTTTTTTTTCTCTTGGGTTGGATTGAGATAACAGGCCCTCAACAGCCCCACCACCTCTCAAGGTAAGTAGGGGCTTTTATTCTTATGTTGTTCCTTGCTCAATTGTGTTGCCGATTGAGCAAGGTAGAGACTGACACGTATGTATTGGGGTGCAGGCTTAACAATTTGAGAATTCTGTCGACGAACCAATGGCCAACCTATTGACCAAGTTGGTTCATCAGGCCAAGGTCCCTGAGCTAGCTGAAACGGCTCGACGGTATCAAACATGCCAACAATTCTGTACCGTTGATGGCTTGGACCACTTTCAAGCCATCAACGGTACAGAATACAACACGGGTTGAATTCTTTTGCCAAAGAAAACAGCTCGCTCTTTGACTCACTCTACACTCCTGCAGCCTTCCTTGACATCACCAAAACAATCCTTGGCAGACTCCATAGCCCAACCCACCAACAACTCTGTCGCAATGAATCCCAAAGAAGTCGTTGCCATCAGAGACATCGAGCCCGCTCTGGCATTCCAATTGGATTTTTCTCAATTGTCTAACTTCCTCGTTACTCCTTGCCCCACAGAGAACAGGCAGATTCACATTTACTACGCCAAAGGCAAAGAAAACCCGGCCGATTCAAGATTCTTTGTGAGAACCATGTCAGTTTCCAGCATTTCTTTCCTTGGTTGTTTTTGGATGAAGGGAAAAAATTTAGGTGACGTTTGGATCCACTAACCATTTGAGATCGGTCTGTAGCGTTCAGCCCGGACGCATCAAAGGCTCAATCAAAGTGGCCGATTATCTGGTTGCCAAAGCCGAAAGGCTGTTGAATGATGCCCTTGATGCTTTAGAACTTGTTTCCGCAACGAGAAGGGGCGTAGATGTCAATCATGTCACCCTCAACGTCGTCTATGGAACCCAGATCAGTTTTGATGAACTGCAAGCAGCCTTGGCTGGGTTCCTTGGGCGTCATGTCAGTCCGTTTGGCGCGCCTGTTTGTATCTGGTTTTGTTGACTAACACCCCTTCCAAATTTTCTGTGTAACAGGGTCAACGCTTGTGGAGGTTGCGTGTCACGGCTGCTGAAGTCCGTCTCGTCATTGAAGATGAAAGGGGTTCCCCTCAAGCCATCCATGTCATGATTGATAACGTGTCCGGTTTCGTCGTGAAAGTCGAAGCGTACAAGGAAGTGACGACTGAGAAAGGCCAAACGATCTTCAATTCCATAGGGCCGGTCGGTGCTTACCACCTTCAGCCTGTCAATTTCCCTTACCCAACAAACGAAAGGCTCCAACCTAAGCAATTCAAGGCCCGCGTAGTAGGTACAAAGTACTGCTACAACTTCCCCAATCTATTTAGACAAGCAGCCCGTCGTGAATGGAAGCGTCGATCCAAAGGTATTCCCTTCCTTAAGCAACCAACAGATCTGTGCCCTAATGCGACTGGTGCCGAGTTACACACCGTGTGTATTGAGGCAAGACAGCTCAGCCAAGCGGGAGCGAGACGCCAAGATTGCCCAGCCTTCCTCTCGAGAGAGTAGCTCTCCCCACCATATCGACTCCTCCCCAGACATGCTCAAGATGGCTAGCACCTTCTCCACCTCCGTCCAGCGCGCTCCGACCAAGCACTTGGTCGAACTCGCCGATGTCAATGGTGATGCACTACACCATCTTGTTCTGTCTTGTCAGGACAATTTCAAGCCTGCAATCTGTCAAGAGGGGATCGTTCTCAGCACCAGACCCCCCTCACCTGAAATCGGCCAGATGAATTGTCAGGTCGTTTCCGAGCCTGCAAACCGTCCAGGTAGTATTGTTCTCAGCACCAAGGATGACTTTGGAGGCACCCATGGTGCTGAGAACAATCTCATTTTCCCTTGTCTGAACACTGAGTTATCTGAACACCAGTTTTCACTCAACAAGAAGTTTGCCCTCATCTTTCAAGTTTATGTCAGTGTCCAGGTACTAATCAATTTTTTTTGTTTTGCATTTTTTTTGGCTCCTGTTTAGGTGCCTCAAATCTACTCAACCTTTTCCAAACCTCAGCAAGAAACCACGCCTCACAACCATTAATTGGATCAAACACCAGGAATCTTTGGCCGCTGAACCCAACCAACCACAAGAACCCTTGCCCACCCCCTCCCCAATCCCAGCTGATGTGCTGCTGACTGTTCAAAGATCAAGTACGAACTGTAACGTCCATTGGTGGTGTGCTATTCCTTTTGATCTAGAACAGTCACAGCACATTAGTGAGGAGCAAGGAGGGGATGATTCTCACCACGAGGAGCCGCCGTCACCTTCCGTTTCAACGTACAATTTGGATTCAGATAGCACCTTCTCAGACGCTGGCTCTACCAACAATGAAAGCAGTGACCACGATTCAGAATCATCAGATTTATCCTTGAAGAAAGTCAAACTCAGCCGTCCACCTCGCCCACCTACTTGCAAGCAACACTCCAATCCAAATCCCCACGTGCCTCCTAACATGTCTCAGATGGAATCCAAGTGTTGCGTAATTTGTCAAATCTATCGCCGATGTGATCACTATCGAGAACAAGATATAGGTGGAAGCAAAGGGTTCAATGAAGCAGAAGGTTCTTGTCTGGCTCCGCAATCACATCTCAGTAAAAATCAAAGGAAGCGGAAAAAGTACAAAGCCGCCACTCGATCTCATCGCCGTCAAGGGGCCAATGTACATCTTGCTGGCCAGTCCCATATTCCAGTCCACATCTCCAACCCCAATCCAAATGCCAACATCCGATTCTTCAACAAGTCCTTTATCTGCTGGGCCGATGGAGCTCGTAAGAACGTTATTGCTGTGGTAAAGTTCCGACCATTCTCAACCATGGATGCAAAACTCAAAGAACAATACCAAAATCTCAGCCAACATCTCATCCAGCAGGCCAAATTCCAAAATTCCAATAAATCCAACGGACCAGCATACTCAGGTGAAATGTACAGTCTGGGATGGCGAAAAGGTTACGAGGCACAATCCCAAATTGGTATAACAGGCATTTCTTCCAAAGTTGCTACAGATCGACATGGTTATGAAGCGCTTCAAAAGGATGTTCCACAAATAGATAAGTTTCTTGGCCGGTGCTTCCAATCTGTATCCAAACCCCTATTCCGTGAGGTCCAGAAACAACACATTCGACTCAAAGCCCCTGGACTAGCTCCCCAATATTCAGCCCACCGCAAAGGATTCACCTCACACCTGTCGTTTACCCTTGGCCAGTTTGCAAACACGCCACACCAAGACACCTATTCTTCACCCTTCAGCTTTGTCCTATGGATTCCCATTGAGAAACACACTGGGAAGCTAGTTGAGAATAATCTTCAAGTCACTGGAGGTGAATTTGTGTTTCCAGACGATTCTTGTGGCATCAACTTTGCAGGATTTGATGGTATAGTTGAGTGTGCATGGAAAGCCACTTCTTATTCTCACCTGACTCTTCCCTCAAAAACTGCTCCCAACTCTTCACATACACGAATGGGGTTATCTTGCCAACTGCCCAAGAAAACCCAAAAAGCCATTCAGCTTATTAGAGATGGTCACTATATTAATAATCCAAATAAAAGCAACTGGACTATTAGAGATATGGATGCTATTTTAGATAACTCTTTGAAATATAATCGATAGTTTGCTTTTTTTTATTTTCTTTCTGACGTGTAACATGCAATGTTTCAAATGATTTGTTGGGTGCGAACAAAGCCAAAAAAGGTGGACTATTTGAATAAATTTGCCAAGCGTTCAATCTCTTCTGTACTCTTCCCATGAGCTACACACTGAGTCACCAGGTCATACTTCTTACCGATGTGCTCCTGACAAGCCAAACGTTCCATCTTGGCCATCTCAAACCTTCTGTCCTTATCCTTCTCCTCCCTTTCCCAGTCTAATTTCCTCTCGTCTAATTTTATTCCTTGATCCCACTTCTTTTCCTCTAATTTAACTCCATGTTCCCACTTCTTCTCCTCAAGTTCAATTGAGTGGTTGAATTTCCTTTCCTCCAACTCGACCCCCTTATTATCGTTGTTGACCTGTCGTTCAAACTTCAACATCTCAAAACTGAGGGTGTCTCGAGCCACTTGTGACTTTCCTAATAAAGAATAAGTTGAAGAAGCATGTCAGTTAATAAAATTGGAACAAGGATTACATCTCCAACTGGCCTTCATCCCTCTTCAACGCATACTCTTCATATTGAGAAAAAGGATTGGGTGTGCTGGGCCCTGAGGTTGATCGGCTCTTAGGATTAATATTGGCACTGTTGGATGCCCTTTGCTTGTCCTTGGGTGTTTGAGTTGGCAACGGTTTACTTGAATTTGCAGGAGAATCCAATGCAGCGTCGTTAGGTGTCAAAGTGGTGCATGATTTGTTTTTCTTCTTCTTGCAGGGTGACTGAGTATCTTCTTGAGCATCAGATGGACAGTAATCCTCTGAATCACTTGTGTCAAGGGCCCTTTCTTGGGCAGTGAGGGAATCCACAGCCCTTCGATAGCGCTTAGATGATTTAACCATTCCACTAGGACGAATACTTGCTTCCTGTCCTTGCTAATGTCAAACATGGGAAGAAATGGGGCTTTAGCTAATCAATCAAACAACAGTGATTAATTGATCCAATAACAAACCAGGATTGCCGCTTCATTTTCATCTGACGGATTGTCACAAACACTGGCTGGTCCAACTCTTTCCTAAATTATTTAGTGGCAAGGTCAATCGTTTGAAGAAGAAATGGCATAAGTGATAAAAAGAAATTCAAACACACCTCTTCACCGTCCCTGCCTCCTTCAGACCTATTCTCACCAGTTTCTAAAGGTTCCAAGATTGCTGACTGAGTCATCACGTATAAACAATATTGAATATATTAGCAATTATCAAAAAAGACAATGAAACAACTGATCGATCTTACAACTGGAGCCCTAGAGTTATTGGAATCCACAGATACATTATCTGAGTCATCTTTATCAACATTTTTGTCCAAGTTGATGGCCTCGGGACCAGAAGAGTCAGAGCTCTCATCACCGTTTTGGGCATCGACTTTGTACAAGGGCGTCACAAACGGTTTCTTACCCATCAGCTGATGCATAGAATGGAAATGTGGACACATTTTTTCAAGCTTCTCGTCAATGGTGACAATTCCTGCCGAGCGGTCTTCATCGGTGAGTCCAAAGCCAGTGGAGAGGGATTGGGTATGTGTTTTCTTGTACTTGTCCTTGTAGCTGTTAAAACGATCTTTCATCTGCCTGGCCGTTAGTTTGATTTGTGAAAGGGATTGATTTCTCAGATTGATTGCCATAAGCTCGAATCCATTAATCTTCCCTTTGGCTGGCCTTCCAACCGCGGGTGCCTTACCAGTTCCAAAGCACAAATCATAATTCTTTTGGATTTTGAGCCAGTCGATGATTATGAGGAAGTCGTCCTTCTTTAGGTGAGAAGAAGTTTTTCCGGTTGTATCATCGTCAGAGACATGTTGTGCTTGCTTCTTGATGGGTTTCTTCCTGCTTGCTGACGTCTTTGGTATCACTTTTCCTTTTCCAGTGATGAATTTATTCGTTTTTTTGATAGGCATCGTTCTGGGATCAGGGAATGATCGATTAATGTTTTTTCTGCAATCAAGTTTATAATTGACTAAACTTACCAAATTTTGAGGAAAACTGAAGAACAAGTTTGGGTTTGTGACTGGGTGGAGTTGTATTGGCAACAATTTACTGTTGGTGGGGGTTGAATCGTGGAGGATTATTGATTGTATTGGGAGTTTTATTGGCAACGATTTATTTTTGGTTGGGGTTGAAACGTGGAGGATTATTGATTGTATTGGGGTTGTATATTGCAAGTTTGTATCCTGAGTTGTGATTGGTTGAAATGTGGGGGATCGTGGTTTTTGTAATTATATTGGGGTTTTTGTTGTTGATACTTGACACGTCTAGTGCAAATAATGGCATTATTTGGAATTTTTATCCACTGGTTTCATAATCGTGGATTTCGTGAAACCCGTTGATTAGATAATCCTGCATTTGGTCATATTTGATACCCCCTATTATTATTTCATAATCAGATTCTACACCCCATTTTAACCCTAGTCACTCACTACAACTACCCTCAAATTCCTCAAAGTTCAAGAGTCACAGGCAAACTCAGAATAATACAGCAAGTTATAGTATACAGAAAGGTATAGAATACAATAAGTACATATTATAATTAGATATATTTCACAGACAAGATACATAATATATAATACATAACATATTACATCATATAAATAAACTCTACCTTCCCACTACTCATCTGTCACTGTCAAGACCATTTCATATGTGTCACTGTCTCTTCTACTCATCTGTCATATTTTTTCCTTTCCCACCAGCTACATGTCATAGCCTTGTTGTTTCCTTTCTCCAGCCTGATGGCCCATCTTCTTTCTCAGAGATATAAGGTCACTTTCTCCCTCTTGTTCCCTCATGGACCCCCTGCCTTACTATATGGACTCCCTGACTTACTAAATTACCCCCTACATATACCAGCATTACAGATCCCATAAAGTAGTATACATACATAGTAGAGTCACCATCACACCTATAAATATAAATATACATTTGTATACCAGTACAGCTCAGTTACTCAGCTAAAACTACATATAAGAAGATTATCCCCCTCTCTTGTTTGGTCCATCTTGACTCAAGAGTTATAAACCACTTCTCATCAGATTATCCCCCTCTCTTGTTTGGTCCACCTTGACTCAAGAGTTACAAAACCTTTCCTCACACCACAAATACTTATACCCAATCATTACATATACTTTTCATACATCACAAACCCCTTTATCCATTCCTCTCACCTGGTGTGTGTGGTAAGCAAGCCCATTAGTATTAGCCTTCTAAGAATAGATAGAAATCAGCCACACCTTTATTCTATTCTTAGTGTTATACTCATTCCCACTCAGCATTAGTCAGGAAGGCAGATTTACATCAGCACCTTTGTCATAACCTACATTAGTACTAGTGTATTTATACATCTCCCTTCCAAGCTCTATTCTGCACTAGAGTAGTTCCACACCATTTATTCTTCCATAATATTTTTTGAGATCCAAGAGTGGTTAGAGATCAGAGGTTTATTGGAGGACAGTTGTTGTGGTGATTTGTTTCTTGAGGTTGTTGATATTGTTGGTTTGAGTTTTATTTTCTCCTTCAAGTGATGACTTCTTTATGGACTGACATTTTCAGACCATTTGTATTGTAAAAAAGGAGTATCCGCACTCTAGATACTACATCCAACTCCTTTTGCACTTGGGACATGCCCCAGTATAGAAATCTTCTGTGGTGCAGTCGTTACTAACTCCAACATATTATTAGTTCCTGTTTTATGGATATTATCAAATTGAATATTCCCATAGTTTCTCATCAACATAAATACATATGTGTAAATAGTATAAAGAGTTTCTTGTCATCAAAATACCATCTGTTTCTGGGGGTAGTTTGCTCATTTCATCTTCTTCCAGTGTAAGGCTCAACAAGGATGTTCAACTAGCACAGCAACTTCTATGTGTGTGTGTATTGGAAATATCCCATATACATACACAGGAGGGATTATGTAATCAAATACAGATCTGTTTTACCCCTCCCCTCTCCTCCTACATGGCCTTTTTGACCGGAGGGATTGTCTCCATTCTCAAAGGCTAGACAGTATAGGCATGGTATACCCATCAAAAAGGTGTACAGCCTGAACACCCTTTTTGAAATGGGTGTGCAGCTGCACACCCATCAATTGACAGCATTTACATGCAGGTGGATGGTTGTGTGAACTGCACGCCCATCCATTGGGGTGTGGATACTCAAAAAAGTGTGGTGTTGAATTGAGAGCTCTTTTTTGTGGATCTTATTTTATTTTCAGACAGTAATAGTAATTAGTAGACTAGAACAAACAATAGAAAATAATAAGAACAACAAGTAAACACAGAGAAAATAGAAACAATAACAATGAAAGAAAATTTTTTTGAATGTAATTTGAATAATTGTTTGTGATGCATATGCATTTTTGCGTGTACACTTGTAAGGGCGTATAAAACCTGGTTCTGAACCTAGAAAAGATTTTATCTCTAGCCTTCTTGTTTTCTACAAAAGTAATCAAGTCAATTGAGTCAATTTTTCATCAGAACTCAAGACTCAAGAAGGCTGAAGCATAGAAGAACACTCAAATTAGGTAATGGAGAAAATTCTGTATAGTATTGAACTCAAATCATTAACCCATCACAAGTACATTTTTTACACAACTAGTTCTCAAATGTGAAGACAGCTGCGTTTCAGGAGGAGATAAATCAGTACATTTATTAAGAGTTTCAAGCGTTGGTTTTTGGTTCTCTCTAGTTTATTATGTTTGTCTGATAAATCAACCAAAGCTATTGTTCATTCAGTTGTTGGTCTAGAAAATCTTTGTGTTTTGTTAAGTGTCATCAACAAACTAATCAGTCCTCAGTGTAGATAGCATCTTCATCCTGTTAGTAGTGTTTTTCTCTTTCTCCTTTATATCTCTTAGGTTATGGTGAGTTATTTTTTTATCTTATGTTCATGCGTTGTTTCATAGTTCATTCTACTACTACTGGCTGAAATAAAACAAGATTTACAATAAAGAGTTATACCACTGTTCATCACAACAATCACTAACAGGATAAAGATGCAATCTATACTTGGAACTGAACAATTTTTTCAACAATTTTTGAGAACAATTTTAAATTCTTTAGGTCAGCTGTATGATTATACCTGTTGTTAAAAAAAGATTTTGGAATGTGCATATTCCAGATATTAGTCAGCCACCATCAATCAGTTGCTGGTCAAAACTTTTAACATCTGTGTCTTGGCATTAAATTTTTGTTGTACTTGTGATTGTGATTTCTTTTTGTAGATTGCGGTGTGTATTGCAGTTCATGAGCACTATGATACTACAAGACAAAATAACCCATCAGAAGTATTCTTGGTTTGAAGAGGAAAAAAACAATGTATAGTAGAAAACAGAGGGAGAGACCAGGCCTGAGTTTCTCAATGATACTGAAGACCCACCCAATCCGACAAGAGACCATGATCAAAAGTTGATTGATTGGGGGGAAATGTCTGGGGTGGAATTGTATGTTTCCACGCAAGCACCAGTCAATTCCACGGAACTTGAGTGCCTGAATTGTTTGTTGAGGGTAATTTGATGAAGTGTTGTTATTGCATATTCATTGTTATGTGTACACGTGGCATACACATTTACAAGCTTGTTCACTTGTCAATTTTCTGTTTCTCTTGCCTTCTTGGTTTCTCTTTCACAATTGAGTACTCTTGGGACAATTTCAAATTCAAGTCTCTCAAGTCTCAAGAAGGCCAAAGAAGAAGAAATAATCAACATTCAGGCAAAGGATAGTTATTGTTTCAAATGTCAACAAGAAACTCAGTTACTTATTGAACTCATTTGAATCAACAACAATAGATTGAAAGTTGAAGACATTAGTGCTTCAGGAGGAGTTTTTAATCAAGGAAACTATCATTTGGAGTCTTAGCGTTTGTTTTTTCTGTCTAGTCTCAGTTAATAGTATTTGTTAGATTAAAATACTGAAATCAAGTGTTCTTCAGACTTTATTGTTCTAGTTAATTTTTGTATTCAAGTTTTTTTGTCTAAAATTGAGGTTTCAGTTCCTGTCTGAAATAAAATGTAGATTTGCAACACAGAGTGATTTCAAACCTCCACATTTTTCAATCAAGGTTAAGACCCATCTGATGTATCTCCATTATTGAATTGCTTGATTTCCCCTGTTGATAGGCTTGTATCTTTGCGCTAGAATGGGTCGAGTAGATTCTTGCCAAAGTAGATGGTACCTCCTCTGGCTCTTGGCAATCCGGTATACCATTGGACAGCTGGTGCAGAAAGTGGTCACAATTGTCAACTCATGGTGGTTTCCGTGCTCTCAGGCTCAAAGGATGAACTGGGAAAAATGAACACCTTCCCTCACAGGGATGAAAGCACTGAAGCCACCACGAATTGAGAATAGTAGGCCCGCTTTGCAATTGCTACCTGCTAAATGGTACACCGCATTGCCTATAACCGGAAGAAATACTATCCAAGTCCAGCTAAACCTGAAAATGCTGGAAAAATTGGCGATAGCTTCTGCCTGGATTATATGGACAGCTTGACCTACCATCCAAGCGTGTTTGGGCTGATATTGATGATAGGTGAGGGAACAACCCAATTCTCTATCATGTGGCAGTATTTATAATGAATAATAATGTACACCATGAAACATGACGAATGACTCTCCAATCAACCCTTTCCCAGAAGCCTGACCAGTAAATATTCCGCTGTACAATCACATATCCACTCTCCTATTGCCTTTCACTACAAGCAAGAATCCACTTCACCTTGGGGGGAATGTGGGGGTTTTACGTTTTAGGAATTTTTTAGGAATTTTCTTTTGTTGTTCTTCTGAGTTTTTTTTTTTTTTTTTTTCAACACCAAAGATCAGTTTTCTAGGGTAAAGAGGATATTTTAGAAAGATAAAATACATTTGTTTTGATTAATTTCCTTCCTTCAAGTACCTTCTAATTAACCTTTGCCATTTGACTTCTGGGCAGCATTGCTCAGCTGCCTGCTTGGGAGCATTGTTCATTTTCCTGCTCAGCAGAATTGCCAAGCTGGAGGCTCCACTACAATTCTCAGATATCTGCTGAGGTGGACTGCTCAACCCCCTGCTGAGCAGTACTTGTCTCCTATATATTTGGCAGAATTGAAACTGCCTTGACCAAGGCAGGGAACTTTCCTTTGTCAGGGCTTGGCTTGCCAGGGTGCAACCTGTGATGGGCGGCTACACTAACAATAGCTGTTAGTGTAGCTTAGCGCAGTGCAAATGCAACGGTTTTAATCTAGGGTTAGCACCATTGCCCACATCTGCGCTAATGCTATGCGCACACAGGGTGCAAAGCTACTTTTGCTTTTGGCGTAGCATTAGCGCAGATGTCTGCAATTGTGCAAACCCTAAGCATGCAGGGAGCAAAGGAGTTCACACTACGCCGGGCTAAAGCACGGTTTGGGGAAAAACAGGCCTTTTTGTCTTCTGAAAGGGCCTTTGCACAGGACGGCATAGCATAGCAGCTAAAGCAGCAGGCCAGCACTGAAAGGGCACTGGCTCTGCCTTTTTCAGGGGGCCAGGATCCCTTTGCCAGGGCGCTGGCACTGCCTTTGCCAGGGCGCCAGTGCTACCTCTGTAAGGTAGCCATCACTGCCTTTGCCGGAGAGCCGGCGCTTCCATTGCCATGGCACAAGGACTGCCTTTGCCGCGGCGCTAGCACTGCCTTTGTCACTGCACTAGCACTGCCGTTTGCCACGGCGCTAGCACTGCCTTTGCCACAGCGCTAGCACTGCCTTTGCCACGGCGCTAGCACTGCCTTTGCCACGGCGCTAGCACTGCCTTTGCCACGGCGCTAGCACTGCCTTTGCCACGGCGCTAGCACTCCCTTTGCAACGGGGCTAGCACTGCCTTTGCCACGGCGCTAGCACTCCCTTTTCCAGGGTGCAGCCACTACCTTTTCCAGGGAACCAGCGCTGAATTTTCCAGGGTGTTTTCCGGCTTGCTGCCGCTGCCTTTGCAGGAGCACCCATGCTGCCATTGCAAGAGTTCCGGCACTGTGTTTTCCAGAGTGCCGGTGCCGCCTTTTGCAGGGTGCCGGCGCTGGCCAGGTTGACAGCACTGCCTTTGCCAGACTGCCAGCGCTGCCTTTCCCAGGGCGCGTCTCCTGCCTTTCCCAGGGAACCAGAACTGCTTCTCCCAGAGCGCCAGCACTGCCTCTGCCAGAGCCCCTGCGACTCCTCTGCCAGAGTGGCAGCGCTGCCTCTGCCAGAGTGCCAACGCTGCCTCTGCCGGAGCGCCTGCGGTGCCTCTGCCAGAGTGCCAGTGCTGACTCTGTCAGAGCCCCAGCCTTTCCTTGGAAATGGCACGGCAGCTGCCATTGCCAGGGTGCTGGGGCTGCCATTGCCAGGGCGCCGGTGCACTGCCTTTTCTAGAGCGCCAGCTCTAGCACTGCCTTTGCCAGGGCTGTTTCCAGGCCACTGCTGCTGCCTTTTCCAGAGCGCCGGTGCTACCTTTTCCAGACCAATGGTGTCAGTGTCAGCCACCAAGATATTACATACATTATGTAACACTTGAAACTGCAAGCTGAATAAGTAATAATATTTAATTATATTATTATTTATTTTATTTTTGTTTTTTTACTTCATTTATTTTACTAGATTTTCTGGTTATAACAGAAATTATACTCAATTGTTCCAACAATTGGTAAATAGTGTAACAGTTAAGAACAAGCCTAGAAATATCTATTTAATTCATAAGGCTCTGTGTTCAAGCCACACTTATGACCACACACAAAATATAATAATAAAATTATTTAAAAATATATCTGTTTTTTATCAAAAATCCAAGGGAATTTAATTAAGGAAAATCCTTGGCAAATCAATTTGCAAACACGCAATAAATGGATAAAGAACCATTTATTGGAATAGTTTTTTCCTTGAAAATCCTGGAAAATCCCAGCATAACCCATAGTAATATATACTATAAGATTACATATGTATTTAATTATATAACTTATGTAATATGTATTAAATACATAAGTACATGTGATTTTACATTACTGATCACTCAGGGCAAGCGCTTTTCCAAGCCTTAGTCCCCAGAAAATTTATTCACAAGCACATCTTAGTGAAATAATTATTTAATGTTGAAATAATTATTTCCCACTAAGTCATTCATTGTGAAATAATTATGGGGTCATTCCACATAGGAATGACACCATCTTTCACATCAGATCACGAACAGGATGATCAGTTCCCCCTGGTGATCTTGCCCTGATCACTGCTTCAAAAGAAGCTTGTGAAATAATATTTATTTTATTATTTAAGAAGGAGTTTTCTTCACTAAAATGAAGATTACTCCCCATCAATTTTAACACACACTAGATAACTTATTATAAGCTATAAAATTCCTCAACCAAAATCCCCCCCCAATCAATTAAATATCTTTAATTGGATTGGAAGAACCGTGTATCAATCTGGTTAGCCCTTCTAGGATTAAAATCCCTTAATAGAAGTTTTGGCAGCAGGGTTAGAACCTGTTTTTTTTTTGATACTTAGTGTTTAATAAACACTAAAGTAATTGTTTTTATTGGAAATTGTCTATTTACACTTTTTAAGTGTAAAATACTTCTTTAGTCCTTACTGTACACGCCACAATAAGTGGAGTAGAGTACAGCAAGCTGACAGTCAGCCTTAGAGACAATAAGCATGTCCTAAACCTACAGTTAGGCCAACACTTATTGCCCTAAAAGACTTCAAAATAAACCAAAGTCCCCTAGAAAAAGGGAAATAGAGCTTTGCTGCTCATGTAATAATGGATAAACCCATAATAAAACAAAACACATACCTTATAATATGTGAAACCTATGGATAATTACCTTATCCTTGGAAAGATAAGGATTATAGTCTAAAGGGAAGACATAACCCATAGAAGATACTGTAACACATATTGTAACAGTACAAATGAATGGTTTCTACTTTGAGACTAGTGGCCATTCCAGATTGAGAATGCCAAGCCACTAGTTTCTACACTAGGCCCCAAATATCATGTGTCAGATTAATTACCAAACACATGGTCCACGTACAGCTTAAGCCCACATGGTAATTCAACAAGGAGGTTGAAAATTACATATGTACTTATACAGGCACTAAAAGCTCCCAGCCAAGTACTATTTAAAGAAGTACTCTAAGCTGATGGAAAGAAAACATACATAAACATACCCATTACTGCCTTCTTGGTTTTTCACCCAGATTTCTAAATCACCAATTAGAATTACATTCTTATTATTGCGTTACAAGTCTTTGAAGTAACCAACCAGCCAGTATTCTGTTTATCAGCACCATTTCCTCCCTTATATCACCAACAATCCATCCCCTTAAACAAAGGACCCAAATCTGTCCTCCTCTTTTGGTTAAACAAACCCAACTACCCTTAAAGTGCTTTATTGCAGACCTATATTCTAGGTTGGAGGTTGTCCTTTGGCAACTTAGCTCCTTTTATCATAAAGTTGAGCTTGAGTTCAACATACTCATTTTTGTTAGCTTCTACAAAGCTTTTTTTCCTTGTGTCCTGTTGTCACTAAAGAGACCCAGGCTCACAAATGGCCCTACCTTTGCCAGAGCGCTGGCACTACCGTTGCCAGAGCGCCAGCGCTGCATTTGCCAAAGCCCTGGTGCTGCCTTTGCGCTGCCTTTGCCCGGGCGCTTTTGAGGCCACTGGCTCTGCCTTTGACAGAGTGCTGCCGCTGGCACTGCGTTTTCCAAAGTTCTTGCGCTGCCTTTGCCAGAGTGGTGGTGCAGCCTTGTCAACAGCACTAGCATTACCTTTTCCACGGTGTAACCAATGCCTTTTCCATGGCACCATTGCTGCCTTGGCCAGAGCGCCAGCGCTACCTTGGCCAGGGCACGGCCGCTGCCATTGCAGGGGTGCTGGCACACTTTTTTCCAGGGAGCCGGTTCTGCCTTTGCGTGTGGCGGTTTTCAGGCTGCCTGCACTGCCTTTCCCAGAGGACCGGGGCTGCCTTTTCCATAGGGCTGGCACCTCCTTTGCCACAGTGCTGGTGCTGCCTTTGTCAGAGCAATAGCACTGCCTTTTCCAGGATTTCAGGACTGCCTTTTCAGGGTGGCAGCACCACAAATGGCTCTGCCAGGGAGCCAGCAGTGCCTTTGCCAGGGCGTGTCCGCTGCATTTGCCAGAGGGTGGCCGCCTCATGGGCCAGGTTGAGGCTGCTGGCTGTGCCAGGGTGAGGCTGCTGCCTGTTCCAGGGCTCAGCTTCTGCCTATTCCAGGGCGCAGCTTCTGCCTGTGCCAGGGTGTTGGCGTGGCGGCTGCCTTTGCCAGGGTGCCTGCGCGGCAGCTGCCCTTGCCAGGGTGCTGGCTGTAGGTTTTTGAGTTCAAATCACTTTATTGCAAATAGATTTAAAAGCTAATAATGGTAAAGTTCTTGAAAACAAATAGAGTAGAAAAGATAGTGAGTAATAAAATTGACATAAGAAAATGAAAAGAATGAAATGGTTTGTTAATCAATAATACCTTCTTATGATCTATTCCTAGCGATACCTCAGTAAGAAACTTCTAAGAATATTATAGGAGATAGTAAACAATGACAAACAAGCCTGAAAGAGATAAATAGTGTCAATAATTGAAGCAAGACTTAATGGAAATGAGATGTGATGAGATAAAGAAAGTGAATTGAACAAGTACCTCCACTTGTGTCAAAGCTGAGCTCCTCCTGAATTCGTTGAGTTTCTTGAGAGGGATGGTTCAGAAAAGATCTGGCCGTTGTCATGAGCCGTATTGCGGGCCTGCCCGCACCAAAGCCCGCACCACATGTAGATAGTCTATCACGTACATATCACAGACAGACCACTATATAGTCTGTCAGGACGAGGATCCACACCTCTTCCTCATCCTGCAATCTACATTATAGGATCCCGAAACCCCAGAAACCCCAGAACCCCAGAGCCTTCCTCTCCACAGATCAGACCATAACATATTGCAGGATCTAACACTACGGAGACAAAGGCAAGAAACCAACACCCAGACACCTGAACAAAACCAGACAGACAACCCGAACGATCCCAACCCCACCCGCACCCAAAAGATGGATGAAGTAGAGCAACTCCGACGACAGCTTGAGGAGATGACTCAAGCAAGGGAGAACAAACAATCCCGCCGAAGAGCGGCCAAAGCACAACGGGACCAACCATCCCGACCAACCGGTTCCACCCCAACCCGCGGACCAAAGATCGCATGTCCCAACAAATTCGATGGTGAACGCGGGACAAAGGCAGAAACGTTCGCCCGCCAAGTGGCCATTTATACATCGGTCAACAGCGCCATGTTCCCTGAAGACAGGAAAAAGCTGTTGTTCGCCGCGTCCTACCTTACTGGACCCGCCGCCGTGTGGTCCGCCCCGTACATCGACCTAGTCACGGAAGGAGCGGACTTCTCGTATGACGGGTGGACAAAGGATTTTGGAACAATGTATTTCGACTCCGAGAAGAAAAGGAAGGCGGAACGGGCGTTACGAACGCTACGACAGACGAGGACAGTGGCCGACTACACCCACGCTACTGCCACCGGATGGGAGGTCCCGACCCTCATCAGCCAATACCAACAGGGCTTAAAACGGGACATTCGAACGGCACTAGTGCTGGCCCGCACCACTTTCACCACTGTCAATGAGGCAGCGGGTCTAGCCATGGAGCTTGATTCGGAGATGCACGGAGCGGAAACAACCACTGGAATTGCGAAGACCCAGCCAGATCCCGACGCCATGGACACATCTGCGATCAGCGGCCGATTGTCTGAGGACGAGAAGGCCCGCATGATGCGGGAAGGACTTTGCTTCCGCTGCGGGACGCGAGGACATATCTCTCGGGAGTGTCCAAACAAGCAAGGGAAAGGACGGACACCCGCCTCAGTCTCTGCACTCGAGGACCAGATCCGACAGCTAGCCGATGGATTGGCGGCGCTCAAAACGGAGGGGCAGACGGACAAGGTGAACAAGGGACGAGCCGATAAGTCAAAAAATGGAGACGCTCGGGAATGAAGGTTGTGCCCTTCCCGAGCGTAGCGGAGTTGTCATGCAGTATTGGTGCTAGTCAGACATTACATGTAAATGAAATTGATCCCCGATGTTTCCTTTCATGCACCATCACAACTCCCAGAGCCACACCCCAAAGCCCCTATCCCCCCCTATCCTTCCTGATAGACTCCGGAGCAACCCACGACGTTCTGAGTGAATCGCACGCATCCCGATGGGGACTCCTTGAGGCCGCTTCGGCCTCGGGGCGAACCATCTTCGGATTTGACGGGTCCGCAAGCAGAGCAACCCATGAGATAGACCTAATGTTGAACGACGAACCCCGCCCGTCCCGATTCATCATTACACGACTGAAAGACTCGTATGATGGGATCCTAGGGATGCCCTGGATGCGCCAATATGGACACCGAATCAATTGGACGAACCGTACCCTATGGACCCCGGACATTGCGGCCGCTTCGGCGGTTTCGTCTATTCCGAAAAACACCCCAACCGGCGAGTTGGGGAAAGCTAGGAAGATTGACGAGGGGGTGTGTGTTTTGAACACAATAACGCCCCTGCAATGTGAGTTGGACATCCCTATCCCCCACATCATTCCCGAAACGGCTGGCAAGCTTGTACACCCTGTAGATAGACCCCAGAACCCCACATGGAATCCCGAAACCCGACACCCCAACCACGTACCCGATGAAACCGTATCCAACCAAACTTGTGCTACTGCGGCAGCAGTATCGTCCTACCCGCCAACATCCCCGCAGAAGGTCGAAAGGCCCATGGGGAAAGCTAGGATTAGTGACGAGGGGGTGTGTGCTTACAGCACAATAACACCCCCGCAATGTGAGTTTGACAACCCCCCACCCCATACTTTACTACCCAAGACAGCTGGCAAGCTTGTACGCCTTGTAGATAGATTCGCAAGCCCCGCCAGGAACCCCAATACTTGACACTCTGACCAGGTACCCGATGAAATTATTGCTACTGCCAAGGCAGTATCGTCCTCTCCGCCAACATCCCCGCATACGGTCTATAGGCCCATGGGGAAAGCTAGGATTAGTGACGAGGGGGTGTGTGCTGTTAGCACAATAACACCCCCGCAATGTGAGTCTGATAGATCTCCCCCGCTTTTAAATCCCGAAACAGCTGGCAAGCCTCTTTCCCCCCTAGGACATACCCCTGCAGTGGTCAGCACGGCCAAAACATCGTGGTCGACATCGGCCCGATTGGCAGCAAAAGGGAAAGCCACGACTGCGGAGCGGACCGCGGAAGAACTAGTACCGCGGTACTACCACTGACACCTTGACATGTTCCGGAAATCAAGCGCCATGAGACTTCCCCCGCGAAGAAAGTATGACTTCCGCGTAGATCTGATCCCAGGAGCCACCCCACAGGCCGGAAGAATCATCCCGCTATCCCCAGCAGAGAACCAGGCACTTGATATTATGATTGCCGAAGGACTGACGAGCGGGACCATTCGACGGACCACATCCCCGTTGTGGAACTACTCAAAGGGCAGAATAGAGCTTGGAAGGGATATGTATAACTACACTAGTACTAATGTAGGTTATGACAAAGGTGCTGATATAAGAGCTGCCTTCCTGACTAAAGCTATGGGGAATGAGAGTAACACTAAGAATAAAATAAAAGGTGTGGCTATTTTATATCTACTCTTAGAAGACTAATACTAATGTGCTTGTTTACTACACACACCAGGTGAGAGGAATGGATGAAGGGGGATTGAGTTGTATAAAGTATATGTAATATAAGTATAATAAGGGGCAAGGGTTTGTAGCTTTGGAGTCAAGGTGGGTCAAGAAAGAGAGAGGGGCAATCTTCTTATATTGAATCTAAACTGATATTTATATTGATATATTTATAGGTTGATGGTAACTCTACTAAGTTATGTATACTAATTTATAGGGGATCTGTAATGTTTGTATATGTAGGGGGTAATTTAGTAAGTCTGGGGGTCCATAAGGGAACAAGAGGGAGGAGCAGGTGTCCTTATATATCTGAGAAAGAGGAGGAGCCATAAGGCTGGAGGGAGGAACAACTAGACTATGACATGTAGCTGGTGGGGAAAAGGAAGAACATGACAGATGAGTAGTGAGAAAGTGACTTATATGAAATAATCATGACAGTGACAGATGAGTAGTGGGAAGGTAGAATTTATGTACAGTAGATATGATGTAAGATGTTACTGAATAAAGCCTAGTCATGTGCAGTGTATGTTATGTAGTGTCTATGTAGTGTCTATGTAGTTTATATAATATGTATTTATGTATCTTGGTTGTGTAGTATATCTACTTATAATATGTACTTATTGTATTCTATAACTTGCTTTACACTGTAACTTGCTGGATTATTCTTGGTTTGCCTGTAACTCTTGAACCATGAGGAATTTGAAGGTAGTTGTAGTGAGTGACTAGGGTTAAAATGGGGTGTAGAATCTGATTATGCAATAATAATGGTGAATATGTGTAAGGTTTGGGATTTATATGTATATATATGTAAGTATTTGGGGTTTATAAGTGATAAATAATTTATTAAAAGTATGGTAATGAAGTGGAATGGATCACCACACCGTGGGCGGCACCAGTGCTATTCACTGGAAAGAAGGACGGAAACCTGCGACCCTGCTTTGACTACAGGAGACTCAACGCGGTAACGGTGAAGAACAAATACCCGCTCCCACTGACAATGGACTTAGTTGACAGCCTTTTGGATGCGGACACATTCACAAAGCTTGACCTCCGCAACGCATATGGAAACCTCAGAGTTGCGGAAGGCGACGAAGATAAGCTGGCTTTCATCTGCAGGGCAGGTCAATTCGCCCCGCTTGCCATGCCCTTCGGTCCCACGGGAGCGCCAGGATACTTCCAATACTTCATGCAAGACATCCTCCTCGGACGGATTGGGAAAGACACCACTGCATACCTGGATGACATCATGATCTACACGCGGAAAGGGTCGGACCATGCGGAAGCGGTGGGCAGTATTCTGGACACATTGAGCAAGCACCAATTGTGGCTGAAACCCGAAAAGTGTGAATTTTCAAGGCCAGAAGTGGAATACCTAGGATTATTGATATCATGCAACCGGATCAGAATGGACCCCGCAAAGGTGCAAGCAGTAACCGACTGGCCCGCACCGAAGAATGTCACCGAACTTCAACGATTCATTGGGTTTGCTAATTTTTACCGCCGATTCATCGACCATTTCTCAGGAAAGACCAGACCACTCCACAACCTGACAAGAGTAGAGACCCCCTTCGTGTGGGACGCCAAGTGCAACTCTGCATTTGAATCCCTCAAAACCGCCTTCACATCCGCCCCGATCCTGAAAATTGCAGACCCGTACAAACTGTTTGTCCTAGAATGTGATTGCTCCGATTTCGCGCTCGGAGCGGTACTGTCCCAGGTTTGCACCAAGGACCAGGAACTTCACCCAGTAGCTTACCTGTCCCGATCCCTTGTACAGGCGGAACGCAACTATGAGATCTTTGACAAAGAGTTACTGGCTATTGTGGCTGCCTTCAAAGAGTGGCGGCAATACTTGGAGGGGAACCCACACCGCTTGACGGCAATTGTATACACCGATCACCATAATTTGGAAAGCTTCATGACAACCAAGCAGCTCACGAGAAGACAGGCAAGATGGGCGGAGACCATGGGATGTTTTGACTTCGAGATCATATTCCGACCAGGACGTCAATCGACAAAACCCGACGCCCTATCCCGCAGACCGGACCTCGCCCCAGCACCGGGAGAAAAGCTGACCTTTGGTCAGCTTTTAAAGCCAGGTAACATCACCGAGCGGACTTTTGAAGAGATTGCGGAATGTGCGGAATTGGACAGCTGGTTTCTGGACGAATCGATTCAAATGGATGATGGGGAACATTGGTTTGAGGTGGACGTGATGGGGACTGATTTGGAAGATGTGGGAACGGACGACCTAGTGTTTTCTGACGCCGAAATCATTTCCAGGATTAGAGAACTGACCCCACATGACCCAAAATTGGCTGACTGGATTAAGCTGTTACAGAAACCAACAGGGGACCACAACAGGTATGCGGAAGCCGACGGGGTACTCTATGACAAGGGACGGATAGTGGTACCAGCGGACTCGGAATTGCGAACGACAATCCTCAAAAGTCGACACGACACAAAGTCCGCAGGCCACCCAGGCAGATCCCGCACGTTGGCATTGGTACGGAGAAGTTTTGTGTAGATTTGTAAACCAGTACGTAGACGGATGTGATTCATGCCAAAGAGTCAAATCTAGCACTCGACGGCCGTTTGGAACATTAGAACCCCTCCCAATCCCCGCAGGCCCGTGGACGGACATTAGCTATGATTTGATCACTGATCTCCCTGAATCCCGCTTGAGCGACAGCATACTAACAGTAGTAGACCGGCTGACCAAGATGGCCCACTTCATCCCATGCAAGAAAACCATGAACGCGGAACAACTAGCGGAACTGATGGCAGAACACGTATGGAAACTCCATGGAACCCCCAAGACAATTATCTCAGACCGGGGAAGTATTTTTATCTCCCAAATCACACGTGAATTGAGCTCCCGCATGGGGATCAGACTACAGCCATCCACAGCGTACCACCCAAGGACAGATGGACAATCCGAAATCGCCAACAAGGCAGTCGAGCAATACCTGCGGCACTTTGTTTGCTACCAACAGAACGATTGGGCCCCACTCCTCCCAACGGCCAAATTTGCTTACAACAACAACGACCACACCTCGACAGGAGTTTCCCCGTTCAAAGCCAACTACGGATTCAACCCGGCATATAGCGGAACCCCCTCAACAGAACAATGCATCCCCGCAGTAGAGGAACGACTCCGCAAACTTGCGGAGGTCCAAGGAGAACTCAAGCATTGCTTGGAAGAGGCGCAAGAAACAATGAAAGGCCAACTTGACAGGAAAACAAGGGAAACACCGGAATGGGACGTGGGGGACGAAGTATGGCTAGACGGACGCAACATTTCAACGACCCGCCCCAGCCCAAAATTGGAACATAGATGGCTGGGACCTTTCTCTATCTGTAAAAGAATCTCAAGATCCGCGTATAAGCTAACACTCCCTATATCCATGCGGGGGGTACACCCCGTATTTCACGTATCAATACTCCGCAAACACAGACCCGACAAAATTGCGGTACAGAAGGGAAGACCCCAAACCAATTACAGCGGATGGCGGGGACGAGTGGGAAGTCGAAGAGGTACTGGACTGTAGAAGACGACGCGGGAAGACCCAATACCTGGTCAGCTGGAAGGGATTTGGAACAGAAGACAACGCATGGGAACCGGCGGAAAACTTGAAGAATTGCGAGGAACTGGTAGCGGGATTTAATTCAAGATTTCCGAATGCGGGAACTGCTCATCGGCGGAGGCGGAGAAGGAAGTGAGGAACACAATTGATAAGAGGTGGAAATTTTTTTTCTTTTTTCTTGATTGGCGAATGAGTGGAGGATTTAGCATTAAACGGGGGATAATGTCATGAGCCGTATTGCGGGCCTGCCCGCACCAAAGCCCGCACCACATGTAGATAGTCTATCACGTACATATCACAGACAGACCACTATATAGTCTGTCAGGACGAGGATCCACACCTCTTCCTCATCCTGCAATCTACATTATAGGATCCCGAAACCCCAGAAACCCCAGAACCCCAGAGCCTTCCTCTCCACAGATCAGACCATAACAGCCGTTAGGTTACTTGACAGTGGATTAAGGGAATTGTTTGGGTTCGTTGAGATGGTTTGTTGTAGGTCTTGAAGAGTCTGCCCCCTAATTCAAGAGGAAGCGCGGGGTCTGGATCTCTTGCCAATTCACTGCTTATGCATAAAAGGTGCATGCATATCATTGAGTCTGAATTATTATTCAACACTGGCGCGGCCCCTGCCTTTCCCAAGGTGCCAGCGGGGCTGCTGTGCTTCCCGGGGTGCTCGCGCGGCCGCTGCCTTTCCCAGGGAGCCGGAGGGTCCGCTGCCTTTGCCAAGGTGCTGGCACATCCTCTGCCTCTTCCAGGGTGCGGCCGCTGCATTTTCCAGGGTGCCTGCGCTGCCCTTTCAAGAGAGCTGGCGCTAGGGATGCCTTTGCCAGGGTGCCTCTGACACAGGAGGTGCTGCCCCCTGGCAAATTCTGCGGATGCGCCTTGGCAAAGGCCGTGCTGCAGCCCTGGAAGAGGTAGCGCTGCAGCCCTGGAAAAGGCACTGCTGCTGACCTGGAAAAGGCAGTGGTGGCACCCTGGCAAAGGCAGCGCTTACACTCTAGCAAAGGCAGGGATAGAACTATGGAAAGGCAGAGCCGGAATCTGGCAAAGGCAGTGCCAGAACTCTGGAAAGGCAGAGCTGGAACTACGGCAAACGCAGTGCCAGCGCTCTGGAAAAGGCATTGGCAGCTGCCTAGAAAATGCCCTGGAAAAGGCAGAGGCCGCTGTAAGAGCTATGAATGCTCTTCACTGATTCAGTCGAAGGGGCGCAGGGAAAAGGCTAATGAGCCAAGAATTCTACAACCAAGGTTTGTATTTCTGGCCCAGAGAGAAGTAGAAAGGATTCTCTCAGTCAAACATAGAAGTAGTAATAAACAAAAGAAAGAAAAAGGAAAAAGAGAAATAAGAAACTCACCTGGCCCAGAGAGAAGTAGAAAGGATTCTCTGCAGAGCCAGGAAAGGAAAGGCGGCCGTGGGTATGATACGGTCTGTGACATCTAGCTGGGAGGTGTGTGAACCCAGCTGAAGGAGGGGGTTTACAGTCTCCCCTCCTATAAAAAAATTCTAGTTAAGTAAGGACTACATAGGTCTAAACTTGTTCAAATGTGAGGATGATAAGAAAGGAAAAAATAAAATGATTTAACCGAGAAGAGAGAGCAAGAGGAGAACATGGAAGGGAAAGATCAAGAGTCGGCTATTTCGTCTTCAAGGCTGTATTCGTGTTTAGCGAGGTCAATCCGATTCGTGATGAGTTGCTTATCAAGGTCCTCCAGTGCTTCGATTGCGGCGGTGCTGAGACTGGGGAAACAGCCTTCCTCATCAACGATCGAATCGTAGAATGCATCCTCTCGTATCGCCGCGTCGACAGTTAGACCCGCGACATGAGCCTTGTAAGGTGTTTCCAAGGAAACGGCAGCTACGGACGCCGCACGAGGTGGACGACCAGCAGGAGGTTGAGTCGGCTTGCCCGGGCCTACAGAGCCGCTAGCAGCACGGGGAGCCGTATAGTGTGGGGGTTTTGGTGGAGGTTGATAGGAGGGGGGAATGTCAACGTGAGACCGATCGATTGTCCCCGTGCACGTACCGGCGATACTCCCACACTGCTTCTTGCAAAAATGGCAGAGGCCCTTCGAGTCGAGGTATGAATGAACCCGCCAAATGAAGTCCTCGCGACTGAGAGTGTTCCTCGTCGGAGGTGTCTGATTTGATTGAGTTGGTTGAGGTTGAGAGCGTTGTAGGGCCTGGAATGATGCCGATGCTCGTTTTTCGAAGGTACCATAGTTGAATGGGATCGACTCGAGTAGCTGCAGCTCATCGATCCGATCCTGAAAGGCGTCCGGGAGGCCGTAAACGACGAATTGTGCTAGATCGATATCGCTGAGTTTCGTCGTCCCAACAGCGTCAAAGTTGAATAAACTTTGGAGCGTCCTAGCCCTTGTACTGTATTCCAGGAAGCTCTCCCCCGTCAGCATTCCCAATTGCCGAATCTGGCGTTTTAATCCCGATCGCCAGTTCGAAGGAAGGGCAAATTCAAACAATTGCTCCTTAAACTCTTCCCACGATCTGGTAATGTAAGTCGAAGCTTCGTTGGCGTAGAGCGATTGGAGATTCGTTTTGGCGATAAGATTACCAAGGATCCTGATCTTATCCGCCGAGTTGGAAACCGATTTCGTTTCGAAGAAAACTTGGACCCCATGAATCCAACGGAGAAATGGTTCTGTCTCTTGAAAAGGGCCTCGATAGGTCGGTCCATCGGACGTGCGAAATTGTTGTAAATCAACTCTGCCCGGTGCTCGTTGAGTTGGCCGGCCATCGTTATCGGATTTGACATTCATCTGGAGGACGAGATTCTCAAGGCGCTTAATTCGATCGGAGCTCGCTCAATTGGCTGCCAGAAACATTCGTCGATCTTCAGCTGCTTGTTGACGATCTTCCACAGCCTGGGCAATCGTCGTGTGTTGGATCTTTAAAACAGCCTTGAACCAGTCCTTCGCACTGGACACATCGGGTGAGCTGGCTCGACGATTTTGTCCACGAGACTGTTCAAGGTTGGTCGGAGTTTCTGTCGTTTCGGACATCTCAGGAACGGGCGCTAATATTTCCGGGGAAGACGATGCTGGAATCGGGACAATAGCTTGAGCGGATAGTCTTCGTGCAGCGTTCCCGGCTCGAATGATTGCTTCCGGGTCCAAGCGAGGCAGTAGTTGATCGCTAGGCAAGGTCTGCCGGGTTGACATGCAACACCTAACTAGTCGTAAAAAAAAGAAGTGGGGGGGGGCTTGGGAATTGAATAACCCAATTTCAAAGTCGAGTCAAGTTGAAGTCTTAAGTCAAATGAAGTAAAGGCGCAAGTTAAAGGCAAAAGTCGCAAGTTGTCAGTCGAGGAGGGTAAGGCGTTTAAGTAAGTCGAAGTCTCAAGGCGTAAGGCGTAGGTCGGGGAAGGCAAGGCGTATTTATAAGTCAAAAGTCTCAAGGCACAAGTCGAAGGCGGTAAGGCGTCAAAGTAAGTCGAAAGGCTCAAGGCTAAGGCGTAAGGCGAGTTTCAGGGCCGTGTTGGTGAGAAAAAAAAAGTGTAAGAGCTATGAATGCTCTTCACTGATTCAGTCGAAGGGGCGCAGGGAAAAGGCTAATGAGCCAAGAATTCTACAACCAAGGTTTGTATTTCTGGCCCAGAGAGAAGTAGAAAGGATTCTCTCAGTCAAACATAGAAGTAGTAATAAACAAAAGAAAGAAAAAGGAAAAAGAGAAATAAGAAACTCACCTGGCCCAGAGAGAAGTAGAAAGGATTCTCTGCAGAGCCAGGAAAGGAAAGGCGGCCGTGGATATGATACGGTCTGTGACATCTAGCTGGGAGGTGTGTGAACCCAGCTGAAGGAGGGGGTTTACAGCCGCGCCCTGGCAAAGGCAGAGGAAGCGCCCTGGCAAAGGCAAAGGCTGCGCCCTGGCAAAGGCAGAGGCCATGCCGTGGCAAAGGCAGAGGCCATGCCCTGGAAAAGGCAGAGGCCATGCCCTGGCAAAGGCAGAGGCCATGCCCTGGCAAAGGCAGAGGCCATGCCCTGGCAAAGGCAGAGGCCATGCCCTGGCAAAGGCAGAGGCCATGCCCTGGCAAAGGCAGAGGCCATGCCCTGGCAAAGGCAGAGGCCATGCCCTGGCAAAGGCAGAGGCCATGCCCTGGCAAAGGCAGAGGCCATGCCCTGGCAAAGGCAGAGGCCATGCCCTGGCAAAGGCAGAGGCCATGCCCTGGCAAAGGCAGAGGCCATGCCCTGGCAAAGGCAGAGGCCATGCCCTGGCAAAGGCAGAGGCCATGCCCTGGCAAAGGCAGAGGCCATGCCCTGGCAAAGGCAGAGGCCATGCCCTGGCAAAGGCAGAGGCCATGCCCTGGCAAAGGAAGCACCAGCACCCTGGAAAGGCAGCACCAGCACCCTGAAAACTTCAGTGGCCGTGCCCTGGCTAAGACAGCTCTGGCACTCTGGCAAAGACAGTGCTGGCGCTCTGGAATAGGCAGTGCTGGTTACCTAGAAAAGGCAGCGGCCGCACCCTGGCAAAGGCAGGCCTAGCGCTGTGGCCAAGGAGTACCCATGCTCTGGCAAAGGCAATGCTGGCACCCTGGAAAAGGCAGTGTTTACACAAGAAGACAAGAGGTCCTCAAAACTTTGGCGCCCTGGGAAATTCAGTGCTGGCGGTCTGGCAATGGCAGGGCTCGCTCCCTGGGAAAGGGAGTGCAGGCTTCCTGGAAAAAGGAGTGCCGGTTCCCTGGAAAAGGCAGTGCCGGAGCCATGGCGCTCTAGAAACGGCAGAGCAACAAGGGCGTGCTGTCCCTCTGGCAAAGGCAGCGCTGGCACTCTGGCAAAGGCAGAGCAGGGGCTCTTGCAAAGGCAGAGCCAGTGCTCTTGTAAAGGCAGAGCCAGTGCTCTTGCAAAGGCAGTGTCAGCCACTGAGTACATATCACAGTACCTGACATGTACCACGTAATTGCAAAAATTATTACTTGTTATTATCTTTAATAACAATTACTATTCTTATTGATTCTTATCACTATTTATTAATATCATTCCTTTAAATAACTTCAAGTAATACTAATTATTATTATCTTTAATAATAATTACTATTCTTATTATTATACATTCATTATTATTACATTACTATTATTATTATTAAAGTACATTCATTACAAGAATTAATACAAATACTTTAATGATACATTCATTAATAACACATGAATAATTCTGGTTACTCTATGTACTCTTGTTATACAAGACATGTAACTTGTAGGCCCTTTGCCCTCCTTTCACGCAAAATATCCAGAGTAACAGATGTCACTCTTTCCCCTCTGATTACGCCCACATTCCTTAACATTGGAATATTTCACGTATAAGATATTTACTTTAATATCTTATTAATAAAAAGAACTTATTAATATTATAATAATTAATACTTATAAATGTACCAATAATAAATGACATCATTATAAGTTAATAATTTTTGTTACACCAGAAATGCAATGCATTTTTGCTAACGCATATCTTTTATTCACCTCTTACTTTCTTGGAACTATGTAAAGACAACTCCGGCTGATTAATTTATCTAATCTCAGCCTGTACTACATATATTATGGGATTCTCCCTTGACTTGCTTCCTGTACTTTTCCTCCTTTTACGGTACCTCCTATATTGAAGAAATGACACACATAAAACAGTGACTATCACGTCACAAAGACAACAACTATCTTGCTGATTTCTTCCTCCTTTTCCGGTACTGGTTGGACTCAAGTCACTGTGTTGGCACTATGTAAAATGGAATGTGAAGCTGCCCCCAAGAACTAAAAAAAATCATTATAAACATGTAATTATCACCTTTCCCGGACCAATTGAGCTCAACCTGTCCTTTTTGCACAACATAACTGAAATGGTATCTTAAATTCTGCCGGAAATATAACTAATCTTCATTGAGTTGTCTGAATTTCCTTTGGAAGGTCAGGCCCTATCACTTGGTTGGTATCACCTTCAGCGCTTGGCGCTGGAAATGAGTGTCTCCCAGGACTTGCTAGGATTGGAACTTCTGCCGGATTTAGAATTGATATCCATGCCTGCAATGGAAGAACCTGGTGGGGACAATGCAAATTTCCCTGTCTATTCAACCGGTTTAGCCAATACCTTATTGACTGAACAATGGTGATTGTTTGACAGTGTATGTGACACTGTCCCCAGAGTTGGCCAGCTGTTATCCTATCTAGACAGGCCTGCTGGCACTGGGAAGACTTACCTCCTGAACATAATCATAGCTTATTGTAAACATTTTGGTGTAACTTCTTTGGCTGTTTTGTCCTCCAGTATTGCCACACTTTTGCTGCAAGGTGCAAAAACAGCACATTCAGCCTTAGGGATCCCAAGGTGGGCATGCAGCGCAAACATGCCATTGAAACGGTTGATTGTTCTTTACAAGGTCTGTTTTGTGATGAATGGGCATGCAGCATAAAGATACCATTGAAATGGTTGACTGTTCTTTACAAGATCTGTTTTGTGATGAACTGCTGTTTGGTGGAGTACCTCTCCTGTTCTCTGGCAATTTTAGGGAGAAATTTCCTGTAATTAGAAGTGGTAATATATCTGATCAAGGCAACACATGCCCAAAGCAATCCTACCTATGGGAAAGACTGTCAAAATTTCAGATTAGATTCTGGGGCCCTTGAAGGACAAGACATAACGGAATACACGGACTGGTTGCTTAGGATTGGCTCCTGGGCTGAACAATCATGTGGCATGGCATATATACCTGTGCAGTAGATAGTTGTGTTACCCTCTCAAGAACTCTTAATTGTTTGGCGTGCGGGTCCCTCGCTCACATAATTGAATGGGAGGGACCATTCGATTACGTGAGTGGGGCCCCTCCCGGCTGACGAGGTTATACAACCTCGTCAGCCGGGAGGACTTCCTCCCGGCACGAGGCTGTATAGCCTCGTCAGCCGGGAGGACTTCCTCCCGGCTGACGAGGTTATACAACCTCGTCAGCCAGGAGGAAGTCCTCCTGGCGGACAAGGCTATACAGCCTCGTGCCGGGAGGACTTCCTCCCGGCCGACGAGGTTATACAACCTCGTCAGCCAGGAGGACTTCCTCCCAGCTGACAAGGTTATACAACCTCGTCAGCCAGGAGGAAGTCCTCCCGGCCGACGAGGTTGTATAACCTCGTCAGCCGGGAGGACTTCCTCCCGGCCGACGAGGTTATACAACCTCATCAGCCAGGAGGAAGTCCTCCCGGCCGACAAGGTTATACAACCTTGTCCGCCAGGAGGACTTCCTCCTGGCTGACAAGGTTGTATAACCTTGTCAGCCGGGAGGAAGTCCTCCCGGCTGACGAGGTTATACAACCTCGTCAGCCGGGAGGACTTCCTCCTGGCCAACGAGGTTATACAACCTTGTCGGCCAGGAGGAAGTCCTCCCGGCCGACGAGGTTGTATAACCTCGTCAGCCGGGAGGAAGTCCTCCCGGCCAACGAGGCTATACAACCTCGTTGGCCAGGAGGACTTCCTCCTGGCTGACGAGGTTGTATAACCTTGTCAGCCGGGAGGGGCCCCACTCACGTAATCCAATGGTCCCTCCCATTCGATTATGTGAGCAAGGGGGCCCACACGCCAATTTTATTTTGCGTGCGGGGCCCACACGCCAAAAAAAAATGGCGTGTGGGAACCACACTCCATTTTTGGCGTGTGGGTCTCACACGCCCTTTTTTTTTGGCGTGTAGACCCTACACGCCAAAAAAAAATGGCGTGTGGGCCCTGCACGCCAAAAAAAATTGGCGTGCGTTTATCAACGCCCCAGCGGTATACCTGCCAGCTCCAGTTTGTGCTCACCGTAATTTGTATGTAGAAACCCCACTAAATTAGCTGGTTGAGTGGAACTCTTCTGAAAAAGATGTTGGACTTGACAAAATTGTGCATAGGCGGTTGCTAGCTGATTGATTTACAATGTATCTACCAGGAATTTTCCTCATCATCCTTGAACTATTTGAATGTAAATTTTTTGCTAGCTTGAGCTTAGTATTAAAATGGATATTGCCTCATCATGACTTCCTCGTTTTTGTTGGTGGGACACGGAAATACCCAATGAGCAAATTTGTGTGTGGGAACCTGTCTATCCTAATATCAGACTTGCCTATTGTTCAAAGTCCAGCTAAACTTGGAAATTCTGGGAAAATTGGGGATGGCTTATCACATAGACATCAGATATCATTCCTTTGCCTAGGGCTGGTTACGGTTCTAAATACAACTGGCGACTCTTGCATCACAAAAGATCATGTATGGAACCTTAGCCATAGGTAGCTGTCCACTGGATATTTGACACGTGAACCTCCCCCTTTGAATGTATGGCCTCTCACTTGGATGGCAGCAAATGGAATTGCATGAATTTGAAACTTAGACTTGCCTGCTGTCATTCTCTGTGATGCCAAGGACTGGTATCCTTCTAGCTACACAAGGTGCAAGTCAAAAAACAATATAGAATAAGAGTTTTTGGGTGATTTTTAATATCTTTTTTATTAATATAACAGATATTAAAATATTTTAGGAGGGACCTGCAAATAGGGGTGGTTTAGTTCCCTCCAAAGGTTATTTAAGACCTTAATAAATTGGGGCCTGCAAGCAGGGGTTGTTTAGATCCCAGTGGTAATAGTGGCTGAAGTGGCCACAACTCCTGAAAGAAAACAACTTACTGTAGGCTTTAAGGGGAGGAGTGGGGACTTTTCAGAGGATGACTGGACAGCTTGAAGCGGTTGGAAAGGTGTGGTGGACAGCTGGGCAGAGTTGGAGTTGAGAGAAAGAGGCTTTGAGTCTTGAGGACTGATTTACTGGGCAGGACACAAGTATGCTGGACTGGTGGAATGCTGGGTGTAAATGTGATAAAGCTGGGGAATGAAAATACAGGGGGAAGAAAGGGCCTCTTAAATGCCTTTCTGGAGCCCTGATGGCGAAACATCAAGTGTTATTTTGGCTATGGGAACACTACAAGGAAGGAGTTATCCTTAGTAGAAATAAATGATGTAATTTATCAAATTATTACATGTACAGGCTGTCAATAATTAATACAGCCTGTCAGTCATCTGTAGAAATCATCTGAGGGCGCTTCACGAGCTCTTAGTTTGATGTACAACATGTATTGATCACTTGATCAATAGAATAAAAAAGACATAATCAAATTCTAGTACAGAATCTTATTTCTGTTTAATTTGGTTATTTCATATATAAAGTTCTGTACCATGAGAGTTCTTGTCATATTTGCATTGTGGGCGCTTTCACAGCTCTCCATTCAATTATTTGACAAGCAAACATCCTGGGAAAAGTGTCAGCATTTATTATTTTCCTGTGATTAAAGGAGCTTGTCATTTATTTTAATTGTACAAGTTCCTTTAGGCTTGTTTGAAGTATTCTAATGTTTTATTTCTCTACTGTTTCGTGTCTTTCATGTATTATGATATCATATAACTTATACAATATGTATTGGTAGAAGTTAATAATAATACAAAGGCTATAAAACAGCGTGGTATTTATGTCAAATGTTATTTAATATTTTATTTATGGGTTTATAGGATAATTACATAGTTTATTTAAGTAATTATCCCGTATTTTAAGGACTTGTACTTACTAGAATACTCTCATATTACATATGTTTATACCTAGTGAGTATTTTAGCGCTTAGTAGGAGTATTCTTTAAGTTAGTTTTATTATTAGAAGGAGTAAGTTTTCTAGGGTACTTTGGCTGAGGTACCCTAGGTTATTTTACTTGCTCTTTCAGAATAAGAAATAATATCTTCTTTTATCTCAAAGTTTAAAGAGTTATTACTTATTTTATTATTAATTTATTCATTACAAGTACATAGCCCCCAATTTTGGGGGGAGGGACTTGTAGAAAGACACAGATTGAAGCCAAGATCCGTGATCCGTGTCATGCAACCCAAAGGGCCAACATTGACCTGTTAGGTTGCATTTATTGATACAGTACAAACCTTGCATGGTTTGTTTGGCTCCAGGAGCCTATTTTTTAGTTTTATAGTAGATATTTGTTTATTACATTATTACTATAATGTTTATATTCTAAAATTATATCTTTTTCTTATGTTTTATTATAATTTATGGTACATTATTACCTGTGTGATTGTCAGCTTTCTGTACTCTAATCCACTTATTGTGGCGTGTACAGTAAGGACTAAAAAATAACTTACACTTTAATAGTGTAATATAACAAATAACAATAATAATAAAAATACTCAGGTGTTATAAAAACACTAAGTACAGCAATATAACAGGTTATTACCCTGCTGCCAAAAATTCTGTTGATTGATTAATAACTCAGAAGGGCTAACCAGATTTTATACACGGCTCTTCCAATCAGATTAAATGTATTTAATTGATTGGGGGGGTTTTGGTTGAGGAATGTTAAATGTAAGATAGTATATAATAAAGGCCAGTCCTCCTGACTTACAGGAGAAGGTGAGCGCCTTTGTAGCTTATAATAAGTTATCTATGTATGTTAAAATTGATGGGGAGGTAATCTTCATTTTAGTGAAGAAAACTCCTTCTTAAATAATAAAATAATTATTATTTCACAAGCTTCTTGGAAGCAGTGATCAGGGCAAGATCACAAGGGGGAACTGAGCACCCTGTTCGTGATCTGATGTGAAAAATGGTGTCATTCCTATGTGGAATGACCCCATAATTATTTCACAATGAATTGTTTAGTGGGAAATAATTATTTCAGCATTAAATAATTATTTCACTAAGGATTACTTGTGAATGAATTTTCTAGGGACCAAGGCTTGAAAAAGCGCTTGCCCTGAGTGATCAGTAATTTAAAATCACATGTACTTATGTATTTAATAAATACTACATAATTTATGTAATTAAATACATATGTAATCTTATAGTATATATTACTATGGGTTATGCTGGGATTTTCCAAAATTTTCAAGGAAAAAACTATACCAATAAATGGTTCTTTATCCATTTATTGCGTGTTTGAAAATTGATTTGCCAAGGATTTTCTTTAATTAAATTTCCTTGGATTTTTGATAAAAAATAGGTATAATTTTATATAATTTTATTATTATATTTTAAATGTGGTCATGAGTGTGGTTTGAACACAGAGTCTTATATTTTAACCAGATATTACTAGGCTTGTTCTTAACTGTTATACTATATACCAATTGTTGAAACAGTTAAGTAAAATTTCTCTTATAATCAGAAAATCTAGTAAAATAAATAAAATAAAAATAAAATAAAATAAAATAAAATAAATAATAATATAATTAAATATTATTAATTATTCAGCTTGCAGTTTCAAGTGTTACATAATGTATGTAATATCTTGGTGGCTGACACTCACCCACACTAAAAAAAGAGAGAAAAGGCTAATGTCTTTTTTCTACTCTATAATTTCTTAGTAGAGAATCATTATTAATATCTTTAGCTTCTAACCACTTATCTTTGTCAGCTAAGGAGTTTTTGAATCTTACTAGATATTTTTTAATGCTTTGATTATTTCTCATAATTCTTCTATCATTAATGATTTTGTGAGGAATTAGATTTTCATCATCTATTATAGGTGGAACAGGAGTGTTTTTTTTAGCAGGAACATTATTATTTTCTTTATCAGAATTGATATACTTTTTAAGGAGACTAATTGGAAAAGTTGGATGTTTTCTATTGAATCGTTCTGTCAATATTACTTCTACTGCATTTGGGCCATGGAAAGCTTTGACTACAAAGGGACCAATAAAAGAGTCTCTAAGTTTCTTAGGACCATCCATGTTAGCAAAGTTTACTGTGGATATCAATACTTGATCACCAACTTTAATGTTAGCTTCTTTATGGGTCTTATCCCATCTTGACTTATTATAGTCAACTGCTTGTTTAATACAATCTTGAGCATGTTTTTCAGCTTTATTCATCATGTTCAAAAATGATTCAGATGTTGGATGAATGTGTACTGTTTTACTAAGCACACTGGTTAAAGGCATAACAGGAGTCCATCCTCTTTCTAACTCAAAGGGAGTTTTTCCAGTAACTGAGTGTTTACTTGAATTGTATGCATATTCAAGGGCTAGTAATAAAGATATCCAATCATGGGTAAAACCATCTTGATCTTTATAACTAAGGCCAAAAGCACAATATCTTCTAATCATATCTTCTAAAGTTTGTATCATTCTTTCAGCTAAACCATCTGTCTGAGGGTGATAAGCTGTAGAAAAGGCTAGTTTAGTGCCCATTAAATTGAACAATTTATTCCAAAATTCAGAAGTGAATTTTGAATCCCTGTCACTGATAATGACTGAAGGACATCCTACATCAGCAATGATATGATTCCAAAATAATAGAGCCACATCCATTGCATTATTTTCTTTAAAGCAAGGAATAAATCTTGCTCTTTTAGAGAATCTGTCTACTAAAACTAAAACACAGTTCTAATTTTCTTTACCTGCTGGAGGCAATCCAGTTACAAAGTCCATGTTAATGACTTCCCATCTGGATTTTGGTTCATTGATTTCTTGTAACATACCATGTCTTTTACCAGTAGCTTTATTGGCTTTTTGACACCTGTCACAAGAAGAACAGTATTCTATAACATCTTTTCTCCAATCAAACCACCAAGCTACAGATCTTACTCTTTCAAGGGTTCTGTCAGTAGACATGTGGCCAGAAAAAATATTATCATGACATTCAAACAATATGTCATTAATATGATTTTGTGATGTAAGTACAAGACTACAAGCATGGTTACTTTTATAATAAAGGAGTCCATCTAGGAGTACAAATCTTTTTTCATCAAATTTTCTCTTCCAAAGTGGATCCAAACCATTTAAAATACCAATGTTTTTGAAGTCTGACTTCAGAGCTTCTACAATTATTGTAGTGTTTTTTTATTAGAGTAACTGTCTACAATTGTTTCAAAGAATTCATCTTTGAGGCTAGTAATTGTAATGCCCATGATGGGTAAATCTCTTTCCATATTTTCCTCATCATATGCAGGATTATCTGGAGTATTTGGTAAAGACCATCTACTGAGTGCATCAGCATTTTTATGGATTAATCCTTCTCCATGAGTTATAGTCATAGAACTTCTCCATTCTTGGATTGAGATTTGCCATCTCAGCATATGTCTATTTGGGGATTTAAGATTATCAAGACTCTTAAGAGCAGTACAATCTGTTATGACTTCAAAGAAACATCCATCTAGGTAATAGTAAAATTTTTCTAAAGCCCAAACCAAACATAGGCATTCTAGTTGAGATGCACCATATCTTCTTTCAGAATCTTTTAATTTTCTAGAAATAAAGACTAAAGGTCCCTCAACTGGTAAGTCATCCTTAATTTGAACTTGGTGCAAAGCTGCACCTAATCCTTCCATACTAGCATCTACATAAAGTTTGTAGGGTTGAGTGGGGTCAGGGTGAAAAAGCACAGGAGCCGTGATTAACATTTCTTTCAAAGTATTATATGCATCTATTCTTTCCTTAGTCATTTCAAATACTACACTAGGGCTGATAAGTTTTGTCAGACTAGAAGATATGGAAGCATAATTTTTCAAATGTTGTCTGTAATAACTCATAAAGCCTAAAAAGCTTTGGATTTCATTTACAGTAGTGGGTACTGGTTTAAGTAAAACAGCAGCCACTCTATTTTGGTCTATCCCCAAAGTAAGACCAGATACTACATGTCCCAAATCTTTGAGTTCATTAAAACCAAAGTGGCACTTGGGCAGAGAAATATTCATATTCATCTTAATGGCCCTTTTAAGGACTAGGTCTACTCTAGTAAGATGTTCATCCCAATCTTGAGAGAAAACAATAATATCATCTATGTAGATAATCAACCAACCTTCTCTAAGTTCATTGTAGAATTCTACATCCATCATTCTTTGGAAATGTGAAGGTGAATTTTTAATACCAAAGGGCATTCTTAGATATTCATAAACACCTAAGTAGCAAATAATCCTGAGATATTTTCTACTCTCAACACTGACAGTGTTTTGATGAAAACCTTTAAGTACATCCATTGTAGAGATGTATTTGGCTTTGGCCAAATTTGTAAGAGATTCATTAATTTTAGGCATAGGATACCTGTCTGGGACAGTAACACTATTCAAAGCCCTAAAATCACCACAAAGTCTTGACTTGTTATTGTGCCAAGCTATTATTACAGGTGTAGTAATATCAACTTCCTCTCCTGGAGTAACTTTTCTAAGGACTTTCAATTTTAATAAGGTGTCTATGTGTTCTTTAATAGCTTCCCTGCTTCTGGGACTGGCAGGATAAGGGTATCTCCTTAATATTGGAGGAAAAGGTTTCTGAATGGTCAACTGAATGTTGACTTCATGTCCTTTTATTGCTCAAAACTCATCTTTAGGAGTATTGAATGCACCAATATTCATGTACAAGGTATTGTACAACTGTGTAACTTGGTCAGTTGAAAGTTTCTCATATACATGAGCTTCCTATTTTATTTGGTTTTTAAAGGAAATAATATTATTAAAGGAAGAGGAACTTCTAGTATCATAATGATACTGTACTGTACTATCTCCAATTGTAACATAATTGGAATCTGAGTTGATCAGATTAATTTTATAAGCATGTAAATAATTATTACCAATTATGAAATATTGAGCTTTAATATCTTCCATTACCATGAAAGTCATGTTCATAGAAACTATACCAAGTGGAAGATCATAGTTAATTTTTCCTGTGTAATTGAGTTTTTGATTGCAACTTTTGTAAGTTCTATTGTCAGGACTAATCAGTTTAGATTCATAATCCTTGTCTATTTGGGAAAAGTATCTAGTACCAACACAAGATACATAAGCACCTGAATCAAGCAAAGTGTTTATAATTATGTTATTCAATTTCATTCTCATAACACTACTCTTTCCTTTGCTTTCATCTATATGAAATATATTACCAACAACATCTTGAGACCCTTCTTCAAGTTCAGAGTCTTCATCAATTTCTGGATCTTCTGATTCTTCAGAATCTTTATTCTCAGATATATTGTTAACAACTTTCTTTCTTCTGCAATCTTTAGCTGCATGCCCTTTAATATTACAATTTGTACATCTAAAATCAGAATAAGAAACTGAACAATTGGATCCAAAACATGACAGAAAACTCTGATTCATCAAGCAATAATAATCTATCATCAATTCAAGTCAATAAACTTAAGTTAAGTAATTGGGTACAATGGAACTCTAGATTTAATAGACAAGATTCCGGGGGTTCACAACCTTTGGCAGCGAGTAGGCTGTGTGTACACAACTATTCAGACAATAGCTAGCTGGTGGATGCACACCTTTGGCAGCAAGTGTTCTGTGAGTACACAGCGAGTCAGACAAGAGCAAGCTGGTGGATGCATGTAAGCCCTAGGATCTAAATCTCAATGCGGAATTAAAGTAGAGAAGCTAACAGACCAGGTAGGCTCACTAATTGGTCTTAGACTTGCTAAGGGCTTCAATAACCAACAAAGGGTATGGATGCAAATAAGGGTATTATAGGTTGTTTTTTTTGTGTTAGAATAAAGAATTGATTTCAAGAGGGTTAATAAAGGCTACAATACAATGATTTTGCCTCAGTAGAAAAATATTCCTGAGACTACAAGATTCTCTTTATATATTGTACAGTGCCTGGAAATATATTTTTGTTACAGATTGAGCGACTGGTACGCAGACGTTTTTTTTTTAATCTATAAGAAAAAAAAAAAAAACCTTGGTAATAAATCATATTGGCACAGCTAATCAAGTTCCTCTCTGTTGGTGATCACAAGAAGGTAAGTCCGACTTGTTTTTGATTCTTACTTGGACTGAAGTCTTTTTTACATACCTTCCTAGATTTCACAATGGGACAAAACAAAGGGAAACAACATTTGACAACCAAAAAGAGGGCCAAGCTGGTTGGGATGCACTGCCAGCATAATTGCCTAGGATGAAGTTATCCCAGTTAAACTGGGATGCACTCAACCAATTTAAACTTGGTTGAAATAAACTGATGAAATATATATCCAAGGGACCCCCCTTTGTTTTATATTTCATTGGTTGAGACCAACCTACTTTAAATTGGTTGTTTGAATCCTAGTTTAACTGGGATGAACTCAACCTAGGCAATTATGCTGGCAGTGATGGCTGCAAATGGTATGTTGATATCTCAGTTTTCTTGGATCTCAAAAGTTCCTTGATTGATGGTCAATTCAATATTGAAGAAAAAGAAAGAAAAAGGCATAGTCAAAACCATCAATAGATCCGGCCGGCCTCGCAAGACAACCAACCATGACCTGCAAGAGATTAAAGCTGCTCTGGAAACCAACCACAAGAAGAATCTCAACAACATCAGCAAGATCCTTTGAACTCAGGTTTCAACTTGGATGCTCCAAAAGAGATGCCATGAACTTGGATTCAACAATTGTGTGGCTGTCAAGAAGCCTTATGTCAATGATATCCAGAAAGAAAAAAGACCAATGTTTGCTTGTGATCACCTTGGCTGGACTATTGCCAACTGGAGACAAGTTATTTTGTCGGACAAGTCATCCTTTGAGATTGGAAAGAACTTGCAGGTTGTTTGGGTTTGGCAAACCAAGCAGCAGAAATACAACTCCAATTGTTTGGAACCAACCTTCAAGAGCAGTCACACCTCAACAATGGTTTGGGGTGCATTCTTTGCTACAACCAAGGCCAACCTGATTTTCATCCCTCCAAAGTCCCGCAAAGCAGCCAACTTCATTCAAAAAGTTTACAAGCCTGAATTAATCCCCTTCTTACAGAAATACAACCCGGATCGTTCCCATAATCTCTTGTTGATGGAAGATGGTGCTCCAGTGCACAAAGCAAAGATCTCCGCTAACTTTCTAGTCCAATCCAAAATAAAGAAAATGCCCAACTGGCCACCTCAATCACCCGACCTCAACCCAATTGAAAATGTCTGGAAGGTCCTCAAGCCCAACAACCAGGAGTTCTACCATCCCAAACTGGTTGACAAGATGCATGAAGCCTTGAAGCAGGCCTGGGAAGCTTTTCCACAGCAAGTACTAGTCATCATCATCAAATCAATTCCTGAAAGAATGCAGGCTGTTATTGATGCACATGGAGGCCCAACTCAATGGTGAAATTCACTGGCTTAAAAAAATGAGCTTTTATTTTTTATTTTTTATGTTTTATGTTTTATTTTTTATTTTTTATTTTTTATTTTTTATTTTTTATTTTTATTTTTTATTTTTTATTTTTTATTTTTTATTTTTTATTTTTTATTTTTTATTTTTTATTTTTTATTTTTTATTTTTTATTTTTTATTTTTTATTTTTTATTTTTTATTTTTTATTTTTTATTTTTTTTTTTATTTTTTATTTTTTATTTTTTATTTTTATTTTTTATTTTTTATTTTTTATTTTTTATTTTTTATTTTTTGTTTTTTATTTTTTATTTTTTATTTTTTATTTTTTATTTTTTATTTTTTATTTTTTATTTTTTATTTTTTATTTTTTATTTTTTATTTTTTATTTTTTATTTTTTATTTTTTATTTTTTATTTTTTATTTTTTATTTTTTATTTTTTATTTTTTATTTTTTATTTTTTATTTTTTATTTTTTATTTTTTATTTTTATTTTTATTTTATTTTTTTTTTATTAGGGGGTATCAAATATGACCAAATCCACAGTTAAAACCAGTGAATTAGGCTTTTCAACAAAATTTCACTTTTGAGAATTCTGAACCATGTTATATAGATATCAATGGTTTTTAAAAATGGTGGATTTTCAAAACCAGTTGATTAGGGGGTATCAAATATGACCAAATCCACAATTATCTAATCAACTGGTTTTAAAAATTCACCATTTTTAAAAACTATAGATACCTACATAAAATGGTTCAGAATGCTCAAAAGTGAAATTTTGTGGAAAAACCTAATTAACTGGTTTTAATTGTGGATTTGGTCATATTTGATACCCCCTATTAGATAATGGTGGATTTGGTCACATTTGATACCCCCTATTTTTTATTTTTGTATTTTATTTTTTATTTTATTTATTCTTTACTTTTTTGCATCTTTTCTTCTATAATCATTCTTTCTGACATCTCAGCTCCACCACCCTCATTTTTCCCAATTTCTTTTTTCCAAAACTGTAGATTTTTTTTTTTGTCAATGATCAAAAAAATAAATATAAAAATCATGTCATGTTATTTTCTATTTCTGCCACCATCATCATTTGCACCAGCTCAATATCTATCTGCTCCCCAAAAACTGTGTATCTAACCCTCTTAATTTTTGAGTTAGATTTTTTTTGTATTGATGAAAATATATTTCCGGGAACTGTACAAACATCCCCAGAATATTCCAGAAAGATACTAACCCCAGCATTTCTAATATTCTACACCTTTCAACTTGTCTTAGAGTCTTCTCTAGATCCTTCTAGAACTATCAACTTACTAAAGTTAGAATAATTCCGTAGAATTATTCTTTAACCAATATCTCAAGGTTATTTTTATTTTTATTTTTATTTTTATTGTATTTATTTATTTATTTGTAATTTGGCCATTGGCATTGCACACTATGAATATCATTTGTTTTGAACTACAAGTTTTTTAAGTTTGTAACAATTGTTTGAGCACTTGGTGTTATGAGGACCTAAGTTTCTGTGAGTAGGCGGTAATCTAGACAATTTGATCTACTGTGTAGTGGTGGGGGTGTTATGTTTTTAACCTTCTCAGGTTGGTTTATAAAAGGGTCACAGGTATTGAAATTGAAATAGAGGATTTTTTTGTGAAGGGGACAACAAATGAAGGGTTTGAAATTGAAGGGGGAGTTGTAGTTGTCCTGGGTTGGAAGGAGTAGCGGCCAGGGGTTGGGCTTGCCGGGATTCAAACACCAGACTCTTCACTCTCTCAGGAGTGAGACAATTTATTGCACAGGGGCAACACCAAGCTTCCGTGGGTGATGGTTACCGCTAGACCATCCAGGCCCTTCTTAAGGTTATAGAATTTCCTCTTAGTTGTTACAATGCACACCTTGTAAGGCCAACAATCTTAAATCCGACCCAGTAAAATATGAAGATAGCTAACAGACCAATGAGGCTCACTATTTGGTCCAGACACGCTAAGGGTCAATACTTAAGGAAAGGGTTTGTATTTCTTTTAGCTAGAATGCTATTAGTTATAATAAGGGAAAGAACAAAGATTTTGCCTCAGGGAAAGAACTCCCTGAGACTACAACTGGCACTCTTAAATAACAATCCCTAAAAAATTCTAGAAAGAGTTCCCATGTAGCCTCTACTTGTTACATAATAGAACATTTAACCTAGAAACTTTTCTCAGAAGTTTCTAGAACCACTGCTTATTTGATAATCTATAACCTCATTGTTACACACCTGCAAATCCGAGTTGATTGAAAAGTGAGCTTGTTGATTGTGATTGATAACAAAGTGAGATGATGAAAAAGCAACAACAATGATACTAACCTTTGGCAGCAAGTGTGCTGTGAGTACACAACGAGTCAGACAAGAGCTCGCTGGTGGATGCACACCTGAAGAACAACAGGATAGAGAAAGATGATAAAAAAGATAATCCACAATGAGAGATAAATACTTGAGGCATACTGTAACAAATTAGAATTATAAAGTTAGAAATTATCACATAAAATCTTGTAACTAGGATTTGTTTCATACATTCTACCTTTTTCTATCTCATTCAAGAAATCTTCCCTCTAAATTCTTTTTCCTTTCTAGAAATTTCTGTACCCGTTTCCATTGGATTATAAAAGAAGTTGTAAGATGTCAGAGGGATGATTCCTTGTGGCAAAGTCTTTGTTACTCTGTTTCCTTTTCTTTCCAAAAACAAAAGCAATTCATACCCTTTATTACTCAAAATAAATCCAAAAACCCTACAACCTTAAAGGGGATTTACCCAACAGTTATAAGATTCAGAAATTCTGCTAGCAAGTCTATAGTTTTCTGTTATCATATATGCTTTGGCCTCACACATACCTGAAAAGCCAAGTTGATTGAAGAGTGAGCTTGTTGATTGTGATTGATAACAAAGTGAGATGAATGAAAATACAACGTAGAGAAATATGGTGAGTTAAATACATCTGACAGTTAGGTTTGGCAATTATGATCTAAATTCAACCCTAAGTAAAGTAGGCCTGCAGCAGCTCTGTGTGCTTCAATAAGATTCACATTGTATCTAAAACAACACAGAATTCAGGACTTACTCAGTCATCAATGGATCAAAGAAGAAAAGAAATCAAAAACATACAATTAAAAGAACAATAAAGCACTTGACGCATTATATGGAGCAGTTGGTAAAAAGCTTCATGATAAAATATTTGAATATGGTACATTGTTTCTGGACACTTGGAACACTTTGGCTTCAGCTTGTTGCCAGAACTCTGTCACAACTACGTACGGGATTACTATTGTCAATTTGTGGTGGCTTCTATGTTTTCATGCTTGTGAGGGAGAGGGTGTTCATTTTTGCCAGTTCATCCTTTGAGCCTGAGAGAACAGAAACCACCACAAGTTGAATATCATGATCACATTCTGCAACAGCTGTCCAATGGTATACCGGATTGCCGAGAGCCGGAGGAGGTACTGTCTACTTGGGCAAGGAGCTACTTGACCCATTCTAGGCAAAGAGACTAGCCTATCAACAGGGGAAATTGTGCAATTCAACAATGGAGATAAATCAGATGGGTCTTACCCTTGATTGAACAATTCAGGCACTCAAGCTCTGTGGAATCAACTGGTTCTTGCGCGGGAACACACGATTCCACCCCAGACATTTTACCCCAATCAATCACCTTTCCATGGTCTGTTGTCTCTGTTTTTTCTGATGTCATCCATTTTTCCTTTTCAAGCCAAGGACCCTTTTGGTTATTGCCTTAGTTTGTAGAAAATTTTGTACCCCTCATGTGTTGCACTCAACATTTCCCTTGTTTGTATTTAACTTTGTTTTGCCCTGAGATTGCCCCCCTGCTTTTTCTTTTCACATGCCTTGGTATTTCCACCTCTGTCCAACTGGCCACAGTAATTAGAAGCCCACAACATGTTGAAGAACCCACATTGAAGACAAGAATTTTTGCCACCTTGGACAAAGTGCAACAAACAAGATTCATCATAGACGTGTTTTTTTCCAAATTGACAGACTGAGCCTGGAACTACAGAAAACAATAAGTAGATCTTGAAAATTATTGCATGTTTTAACTGTGGGTTTTTTTCCAGACCAAAACCATACTTTAACATGAAACACAAGAGTCTAAGTAAAAGATAAGAATAAAAATCAAAATAGAAAAAAAGTTTACCCCTAATAGTAAATAATCAAGTGATAACACCCTTTGAGAAGAGAAAAATTAGAGAGAATATTTTGGGAAAAACAGGGACTAGGAAAGGAAGGAAGGGTTTGATAGGCAATGAAGGAGTTGATGAGAATCAGTGATCCTGTTCCAAAAGAACAGTACACTGTGTTTTAGTTATTTGGGGGTAAAGTCAAGAAGGGTCCATGAAGTTGATTTTTAGGGATACAAGTCAAAGGAGGCTGATTGGAACAATGAGATGTAATTCAAACAAGGTTGAGTTGGATGTATAGGATAGAAGGGAGTACAATGAGAGGAGAAAGAAGGAGAGGATGAGATGGAGGAATAAGATGAGTATTGAAGGAAGGCATGGAACAGATGGATGCAAAGGAAGATGATCAGTGACCGGAGCAGACGTCCTGAGAGCTAGATGTCACCAAAACTTCAACACTGAAGAAATTAGGCGACCCATTGGTGTGGTGCTTCTTAAACTTCTTCTAATTCTACTGTAACACACCTTGAATATCTGAAATCAGTCTACAGGCACCTGGTATCTTGACGTAAAGTGACCTCCTGTCAATATCCATAGACCCTGTAGAACCAGATATGCGGCCTCTGTAATCAATTTCCCCAAAAGAAATTCAATTTTTCAGCTCTAAATCATTATCTGCAGGGGAATCAGATTTGATGGGAAGCCTTCCGGTGTCTATTACTGGCTACAATTTACTAACCAAATTAACGGATGAGAAAATAGAACAATAAAAATACTTGAGATAATAGTAAAATATGTGTTGAAATTCAAATTAAAATAAGAGTAATAAGATATGTTTTTGCACAAAAATAAAGAGAAATTATTACATAAAAGACAACAAGAAAGTCTTATCATTACATCAACAACCAATTTTGTCTTGAGGTACAACAAAATTTCAAGCAAAAAAATTCAAAAAAGGTACTTAAGATTCTTATACATCTAATCTATGCTTCCACCAAGACTACACTCTGTAGTTAGTCTTTTTTAGTTTATATGCAGCTTACTGAATATAACACCAACCTTCCTCTTAGTGCTTGTTCATCTGTCAGGTCTGTGACTTTCATTGTGACCTGGTCCACCTCAAGAAACATCATGATTAAAAAAAGATGAAGTATGAATGAGTTAAATATTGTAGAAAGAAAGAAAGTTGACATATTGAAAACTGTTCAAACTCAAAACATACCGTGATAGCTGAAGTGTCTCAAAGAAGTCACAAGACAAATCAAAACCTGGCTTAATGTCAAATAACAAGATACCTAACTTGAATGACAAAAGAGAAAAACCTGAAGATATTTAAAGGGGTCAGTTTCTTATATTCTTTTCTTTTTTCTCACTATAAATTCTCTGTCTTACAGCAAACTTATAGCTGAAAAAATTCATTCAGACTAGCTAGTCTGTCTACCTCATTATGCACTTTCATCTACCCTGTTTTATCTGTCATAAAGTTGACCTATCTTGAATAACTCAGAAACACATCTCTCTGGAAAGTTTGTTCTTGTCTCATTATTCATAGCAATATAAAACTACACCTGTTTGCAGGCCTTAGACCACAATTCTACATTCAATGAAGGGACCCAAACCACCCCTGTTTTCAGGTCCCTCTTTATAAAGATCTTCCTTGGGCTATGTGTCGGAGGGTGTGTTGCTATTGTTTGAGTTTGCAATCTTTTGGAGGGTCAAGGTTATGTTTCATGTCAGCTTGCTACTAGTTCAGAGACAACCTGACTAGAACAATAAATAAATTAATAAAAAATACATATGAAAGAGACATTATTACATAAGTAATAATGTAATAGAAATTATAAGAAACATAAGATAAAGATAACATTTTAAAATATAAACATTATTAAGTAGTAATAATGCTATAAACAAATATAATAAATAAATTAATAAAATAAATAATAACTCATTAACCTTTGAGATAAGTGAGAATATTATTTTATATTCTGAAAGAGCAAGTAAAATAACCTAGGGTACCTCAGCCAAAGTACCCTAGAAAACTTACTCCTTCTAATAATAAAATTAACTTAAAGAATAAATCCTACTAAGCGCTAAAATACTTACTAGATATAAACATATGTAATATGAGAGTATTCTAATAAGTAGAAGTCCCCAAAAAGTGGGATAGTTACTTAAATAAACTATGTAATTATCCTTTAAATACATAAATAAAATATCAAATAACATTTGACATAAATACCACGCTGTTTTATAGTCTTTTGTATTATTAATAACTTATACAAATACATACAGTATAGGTTTAATAATATCATAACACATGAAAGACACAAAACAGGGGACAAAGAAAACATAAGAATACTTCATGAAAGTCTAAAAGAACTTGTACAATTAAAATAAATGACAAGCATCTTTTTATCACGGGAAAATAATAAATGGTGACACTTTTCCCAGGATGTTTTGCTTGTCAAATAATTGAATAGAGAGCTGTAAAAGCGCCCACCATGCAAGTATGACAACAACTCCCATGGTATAGAACTTTATATCTGAAATAACCAAATTAAACAGAAATAAGATTCTATATTATAATGTGATTATTTCTTTTTTATTCTATTGATCAAGTGATCAATACATATTGTACATGAAACTAAGAGCTCTTGAAGCGCCCTCAGATGATGTCTACAGATAACTGACAGACTTTATTAATTATTGACAGCCTGTAGTACATGTAATAATTTGATAAATTACATCATTTATTTCTACTAAGGATAACTCCTTCCTTGTCATGTTCCCATAGCCAAAACAACACTTGATGTTTCGCCATCAGGGCTCCAGAAAGGCATTTAAGAGGCCCTTTCTTCCCCCTGCATTTTGATTCCCTAGCTTTATCACATTTACACCCAGCATTCCACCAGTCCAGCATACTTGTGTCCTGCCCAGTAAATCAGTCCTCAAGACTCAAAGCCTCTTTCTCTCAACTCCAACTCTGCCCAGCTGTCCACCACACCTTTCCAACCGCTTCAAGCTGTCCAGTCATCCTCTGAAAAGTCCCCACTCCTCCCCTTAAAGCCTACAGCAAGTCTTTTTCTTTCAGGAGTTGTGGCCCTTTTCAGCCACTATTATCACTGGGATCTAAACCACTTCTGCTTGCAGGCCCCAGTTTATTAAGGTCTTAAATAACCTTTGGAGGGAACTAAACCACCCCTGCTTGCAGGCCCCTCCTAAAAACCTTTAATATCTTTTATATTAATAAAAAAGATATTAAAAATCACCCAAAAACCCTTATTTTATATTGTTTTTTGCCTTGCACCTTGTGTAGCTAGAAGGATACCAGTCCTTGGCATCACAGAGCGTGACATTTCAATCCTATCAAGGCTGAGACACTGGTGTGTTTGCTTATCATTTTTATTTGGACTATTTCCAAAAAAACATCTAAACCATTATGATGTCATCTGTGGTAGCATCTGCAATACAACAATCCATATCCGCAAAGCCATTTTCTGTGAAACCGTGTTTTTAATCAAATTGGATTTATGATTTCTTTCCTTTTGGTTCGTTTTGGATTCAATAATATAGGGACTAAGCTTTTGCACTGCAAACAGTCTCTCTCGGGTCCGCGGGGTGCAAGCACCCTCGCGCCTCCTTGGACATACTGTCTGTCCTCTTGTCCTTTTGACTATATGATATCCATCCGTTTAGCTCCCAACTGTGCCACCTTTCGCTGGTTGACTAGTCGGTATAGGGCTGAAATATGCGGCTCGCAGTCATTCTATCTCCATGTTATTCTAGTGGGTCTTTTCATCTATACCATTCCATTCCAAAGTATCTCATTTTCCCCCCTCACTACTGTTGGCCTTGTCATGCTGATTGTCCACAATGACCCTTGTAGGAAGCCATATCCCCCCTCTAGGCTTAGCATCTAGGACATCATCCCATCGACCACCTTCTCCATCCTTGACGAGTTCTTCATTACTCTCCCCACTGTATCGGCATCAAAGGCGGTTGTTTACGCTCATGCGGTCTGTTCTTGGCACATGTTGGGTGTGTGTTTTTGATGGTTCATGTTTTATTGCAGGCAATTGGACGGGTGGCGACTGACTGCTCGACCGGTGGCGACTGACTGCTTGCTCGACCGGTGGCCAGGATATCGACACAGCGTTGGTCGCCAGAACGTCTCTACTTGGAAAACTAACGCTCAGTGATCCCACCGTCATTGACATTCCCACTTGACTGTCTAACTACGTTTTTTCGATCCATGAACCTAGCCATGAGACCTCTTCCATGCAACGTTAACACAGTTTCGACTCGACGGCTCTGCAGGCTCTGCTTGGTCAACATTGCAACAACGACTTGATGGCTGTAGGGGACGATTTCGGATTCCATTAGCTTTTATTGCTGGGTGGACATAAAAAGAACGCCCAACGTGGGGCTCGAACCCACGACAATTCGATCGCCATGCTGCTGGAACAGAACTCTGTAAGAGTCGAATGCTCTACCAACTGAGCTAGCCGGGCACGCGAGAGACCTCGATGACGGCTTCCCCAAAATTTCTGTATATATAGAAGAACACAATGATCCAAATGAGCCTTTCCTTGCATGGAAAATCAGCTTCAAGCATGGAAAAAACGGAAGGAGAACAAAATCATCATCAAAAATGAAGACAGGCCACAATTAGGGCCTGGATGATCCAGCAGCAACCATCACCCACAGAAGCTTCATGTCATGTGACAACATAGTATAATCACTTCAAAGAGATTGACAAGTCTGGAGTTTGACATTGAGATATCTCACTATAAGAATAATCAGAAACCTGTGATTTAGTGGTAGTTAGTTTTACATATTTATAGTCATAGATGCAAAACCTAGTTGTCAGTCAGTTAAATAGCAAATTGTTTATCAATTTCAATTTCTCTTTTTCTCATTCAGTTTCTCAACTCTGTCTAACCATCCCTCCAGGCGTACTTGTTTAATTATCTTTTCAATTTTCTTGTATGGTGTACTTACACTTGTTGGTCCCTTGAAATGTTTTTATGTGTCTTATTCTTGTTTCTCACTTTCTCTCATTTCTCTTGTGATCACAAAATTCATTCAGTTTCTCAACTTGGTCTCAAGTCAACCCTCACTCTAGTTGTGCTTGTATTATTTTAGTGTCAGTTATCTTGTGAAGTGGTACTTACACTTGTTGTTCCCTTAAAAGGTGTGCTTGTCTTATTTTCTTTTCAGTTATCTCATGTGCACAGCTTTTGCATGGTGATTCCATTTCCATTCCATGCTAAACAGATCTCTTCCCTCACAAATAGTGGTAGTGTAGCACTCTTTTCAACTATTTTAACAATGGTGGGCTGCTATGCTATTTGACTGCTAAGTGTTAGCATAGCGGGGGTTGGTTTTCCCAGAAATTTTGTAGTGTTAGCTGAAATTACACTCCGCTACACTAACAGTTAGTGTAGCAACAAATTCTTCAAGCCATTTTTTTGTAGTGTTAGCTGGGAAAATTCACCGCTACGCTAACAAGTAGCGTAATTTTTCTTCTGCTAACAGACTTTGAAGTTTCCAGTAGCTTAGCAGCATCAGATCATCACTACGCTATTCTAAATGTTAGCTGTGAGCTGATATTTTCCCGCTAAATACTAGCTGTTAGCTGATATTTTTTCCCGCTAAATGTTAGCTGTGAAAATTTTTTCCCATTGAACTATGCTCAAATAACGGGTTTTTTTGTTTGCTAACTGTTAGTTTCCCAAGTAAACATTTCTGTTGCATAAAAACTGTTTTTATGGCTTCAGCAGGTAAAATCCTGCTTCATTAAATCTCTCAGAATAGATATCTGTTGTTGGTGGGGTATTATTGGTAAGCAGTTATTCATTTATTTTTAATGTACTTATAATATATAATACAGAATGAAGTATAGTTGGAGATGTGTGTATGTGTATATGTAAGTGAGTGGATAAGATGAGATGATCAAATGAATGAGAGATACAAATGGGGGAAAAGAAACTAGTATTTATAATCAGTGAATGCTGAGCAAATAGCCAAGCAGCAGACATTCTGAATGGGAAATCTCCAAGGGATTTTCCTTTAAAGAAAGTAATCATACTTTTCTTCTTTTTACAGGAATTCTCCAGTCCTCTGGTGCATTACTTCTTTTATTGCTTTCTAATACACCATGCTCAGCAGGTGTGGCAGCAGTCCCATCATTGCTGATACCATTGCTGCTTGTATTCCCTTCTACATGGATTACACCTTCAACAAAATCCAACTTGTGTTTTAATTCAAACCAGGACCAAAATTTTAGATCCAGCAAAGTGAAAAATCTGAAAAGAATTTTTTTTGGTGGATTACATATTGTTTTATTTTACCAATAGTTGGTGTGAGGTGGCTGGGCAAATAAAAGGATGTGGGAATGGTGAAAGTTTCCCCTTGTGCAAAATGTCTTGTTTTGCGGCTTTGATGCTTTTAAATTAGTATTTCAATGACTCTGATGATAAAAATCAGGATTCCAGAATGGTGTTGTCCCAAGATCCATCATTTAACATCAAAGTCATTTCAATAAGAATAAATTAGACATCTACATAAGGACATAATCCTAAATTTTTTTCATGAGCCAAAAGCCAAATGGAAAAAAAAAAATGTTTTTGAAAAGAAAAGAAAAATTAAAAAAAAACAAAACTTAAAGATAGAAATTAAAAAAAGAAATTGAAAATAGAAATTAAAAATAAAAAAATCAGAAATACACTGTTTTGATGGCTTCACTTGTTCAAGTACAGGAGTTAAAGCAGCATTTTTATTGGTTTACCTGTGCAAGTACAGCTTTTTGATTGCTTTCCTTGTGCAAGTACAGGATCCTAATTTATCAGAGTGGACCAGCTTTGACCTCAGACAGGGGAATTCATCACTCCTGCTATACTAAAAGTAACTGAAAAATACCTAATCAGTGTCACCCTCATCAAAAATCCTACTCACCAATGAGGGTGCCACTGATTGGGTATTTTTCAGGGGGGATGATAAGGCACGCCCTTTTTTGGGTGTCAGCATGCCTTTAGATGGGTGTGCAGCTTGCACACCCATCTACAGGGGTGCAAAACCCCCATAGAGGGGTGTGCAGCCCCACGCCCTGTTCAAAAAAGGGCATGCAGTTTGCACGCCCTTCAGGAGGCTGCCTCCTTGACCAGAGGGACTGTGAGCCTGGGTCTCTAAAGTGACAACAGGACACAAAGTTTGGGGGGCACTAGTGGTTGTATTTCAAGGATAAGAGATACAACCAGTAGAGGAAAAGAGGAAAAGAAAAGGGGAAAGGGAATTGATTGATCTTTTATTGTTTGTTTATTTGTTTAAAGTGCTCTTATGATGATCAATGAGCTCAACCTGGAAAAGCTGGCTAAGCTGTGCCAGAGTCTTTAGAAGTGCAACAGCCTCCTCACACACTAAGGAAACAGTGGAGGGACAACAGAATTAGTGTTAGACGGTAGTACAAGATTATGTAGTTAGACTATGCATTTACATTATCTAAACCTAACCTATTTATACCACATAGACTAAAACCTGACAATCATTTATTTATTCTATGTGTATCCAACTGCCTGGGTTCCCTTTCTCTCCTCATTGAGATAGGGAACCGGACCTTGGGCGTGTGGAGAGCTGACAGCATCAGGCTGTTACAAACAGGTTAGCTATAGTTTATGCAATATATCAAGATAGGGAACCGGACCTCGGGCGTGTGGAGAGCTGACAGCATTGGGCTGTTACAAACAGATCCCTGAGTTCTATTAATTAGTAAACTAATCTGCCCTGATTTTTAGACTTGTAGTCAAGGTTCTAAAAGGGTAACCTGTTGATGAAGTTATCTGATTCTCTGGATTGAAGGTGGAAGGAAAAGGGAAGAGGGGAAGGATAAGGGGAAGGCAGATAAGGACTACTGTCAGAGAAACAAGGTTCAAAAAGGGGACTTACTGACAATACTTGAAGTACTGGGTGAAAGAGGCTTTTTGTTGGTTAGAGTGGTCAGCCGTAACTTGCTGAATCCTTGGATGTCTGAGTTGGTGGTTCTGGGTGTCTTGAGGCTGTGTATCCTTCCTGCAACGGGGGATACACAAACTTCAAAAAATTTCAAGGTTTGCTTATGTAATCTCACATGCAGATGTGGTTGGCTGGCCTTGTTTCACTTGCCCAGCCAGCTGTGGCGTAGAATTATTCATTCAATTACTCCATGAAGGAGTTGAGCAATTACAGAGTGTTCAGTGAACACTAAAGTCAAAACTTAAAAAAGAATCTGAATCCAAAGTCAAAACAAAATTAAAACCTTTATTCTAAAAAGTCATGAGACAGTTGTGACTTAAAGAAGAAGATAAGACAGACTTTGGGTCAGCTGTGCTGGCTCTAAGGCTGACAGGGACTCCCTCCAGTCAAAGAGGCTGTATAACCTCCTCAACCGGGGGGATTTCCCCTGGTCACAGAGTTTGTATAACCTCCTCAACCAGAGGGATTCCCTCCAGTTGAGGAGGCTATACAGCCATCTCAACCGGGGGGAATCCCTGTGGTTGAACAGGCTGTATAAAGTCTTTGAACAGAGGGATTCCCTCTGGTTGAGGAGGTTATACAACCTCTTTGACCAGAGGGATTCCCTTCAGTTGAGGAGGTTATACAACCTCTTTGACCGGAGGAAATCCCTCCAGCCATGGAGTTTTTATACAATCTCCTCAACCAGAGGGATTCCCTCCAGTGAAGGAGTTTGTATAGCCTCCTCAACCAGAGGGATTCCCTCCATTCAAAGAGGTTATACATCCGTATAACCTCTTTAACTGGAGGGATTCCCTCCAGTCAACAAGGCAGCCTCCTGAAGGGTGTGCAAACTGCACGCCCTTTTTTGAACAGGGCATGCGGCTGCACACCCATCTATGGGGGTTTTGCATCCCTGTAGATGGGTGTGCAAACTGCATGCCCATCTACAGGAGTCCTGAAACCCAAAAAAGGTTGTGCAGAACACACTCCCGTCAAGAAAAGGGTGTGTGGGCTGAAAACCCTTTTTTTGATGGGTGTGCGTCCAGGGGTGTTCACTTATCAAACCCCCTGCAAAATACCCAATCAGTTTTACCCTCATTTGTGAGTAGGATTTTTGATGAGGTTGAAACTGATTAGGTATTTTTCAGCTACTTTTAGTATAGCAGGAGTGATGAATTCCCCTGTCTGAGGTCAAAGCTGGTCCACTCTGCTCAATTGGGATCCTGTAATTGCACAGGTACAGCAATCACAAAGCTTGTCAGCCACCAAGATATTACATGTTGACATAACATGTAATACTTGAAACTGCAAGCTTGAATAATTATAATTATTCTTTATTTTTATTATTATTATATTTTATTACATTGACAGTCTTAAACAAAACGGAAATTAGACTTTACCATTTTTTTCAAATTGTACAATAGTCTAACAGTTAAAAACTGGCTTTGTAATAACTGTTGTAAACATGAGGACCTGAGTTCAAGCCACACTCATGACCACATTCAATAAAAACATTTATTTAAAATTATATCTATTTTTTACCAAAATTAAGTTATAATTTAATTGATGAAAATCTTTTGAAAATTAATTTTCAAACATGCAATAAATGGATAAAGAACCATTTATTGGCATAGTTTTCTTCTTGAAAATCCTGGAAGATCCAAGATTAACACATGGTAATTTATAGTATAAAATTACACATAAATAAAGGTTAATCTTTATGTAAAGTATATTAATTATGCAATAATGACTTACAAATTAATTCCCACTTGTTTAATTCTTCAGAGCAAGCGCTTTTCCAAGCACTAACCCCAAAGGAAGTTACATGTACATGTGATTAATAATTATTTAGTTTAATTAAGAAAAATAAACATTAAATTAATTTAATTAATGTGAAATAAATATGGCATCATTGTAATTAAAAATGACACCATGTTTCACTTCTTACCACGAACAGGCTGATCAGATTCACCTGTCAACATTGCCCCAATCCCCACTGTCAAATAAATTACAGAGGGATTAATACAAAATATTTATTATTTAAGGAGGAGGTTTCTTCACCAAATTGAAGACATCCTCCCCCCATCAACTTTAACCATTACTAGATAGCTTATTATAAGCTACCAAGGCGCTCACCTTCTCCTTTAAGTAAGGAGGACTGGCCTTTTTATCCTTATAACTATCTTTAATAGTTAGAGTTCTTCAAATCCCCCCAATTAAATTCATACTCCTTAATTTAATTGGAAGAACCGTGTTAAAGTCTGGTTAGCCCTTCTGAGGATATTTATTCCCATAACAGAAGTCTGGCAGCAGGGTAGTAACCTGTTTTTTTTATACTTTGTGTTTTTAACAAAGCACCAAATTAATTTTGCTTCTTGTTATTTTTGTTACACTTTTTTAAGTGTAAGACTTTTTATTCCTTACTGTACACGCCACTATTTGTGGAATAGAGTGCAGTTTGTTGACACCTCTGACACATCTCAGCTCCTAAAAATCAGGATTGCGGGTCAGCTTTCTGGTATCCCTAACAACTTCCAAGGGAGACATCACTGTGGAAAGCTGGCTCTGCTACAGCCGCTAGCTTCCAGACAAACTTTCACATCAATTCTCCAAGAATAGGGCAAAAGTTGATTAATCTGGACAATATATTCAGTCATTTGCCCAATGTTTGCACCACATTAAGATAGAAGACTAGGTCTTGGCATCGCATAGGATGTGGCAGACTTGTAAGACTAGTGACAGGTGGACGCTCAGCAAAATTTGGACAGAATCACTTGGTGGCGATTCTGTCAGTTCTTGAAATTTCGAAGCCGGAGATTGTGACGGTTGCTGCAGAAGAGCCGGTTATGTAATGATTTTAGGATTCTATGAACAATCACAGGTGGATGCCGGGCCAAGAATTGTCTATCGGGATATGCTCATACGTATATGTATGGGTTGATTTATGGGCTTGGTTGATTTTTATTATGTACCTGGTACATAAATATTTACATGTTGCACTAATCGCCGGTATCCGGCCTCCGGTTCTCCTTGCCCACCAAGATAATGCACCGATTCCGAGCATTGCCTTTGCTTATCAACAGGCTCGAATCTTTTGTTCACCTGACAGCCGGAGGGCCAGTTGGCTTGGTGTCCGGTACCACTAGCAATCCACCAGCGACATCTGTCCAACGTTCTTTGAGTGTAGACTGACTGATTCCGTTTGAAGACCATAAAAACACTGACGACCATCCCCCTTAGCTCAATATCATCATCCACTCGCACATCATTCTCACCATACTTGAGCAACTGGTTTCATAGATTCAACCTACACACCACCCCTTGATATATCACATAATAACCATGCTTTTTTTGACGCTGTCAATTTTGCTCTTGATCCAGAGCCAAGTTGTTTACACGTTCCCATGCAATGACAAGTTGAAATCCATGGGCCTCTGTGCAAGACCTGCTACGACCCAAGACAACATACATCTCAGGTCCGGCCAGAAAACTAACCTCGGTCCGTTAACAGGCTCTCATTCATAGGACTTGCATATATAATCTCTAGGTTGAGAGTCTACTAATTATTACATCTCACTTTTCAAATTTCCTGTACCGCTAAACATATATTCTTTTCTTAATATATATAAGCCATCCGTGCCCCTGCCACAGCCACCGACCCAACCAAGAAAACCTTCAACTGCGATGAACCTAAGAAGGCAAACACCAAAATTGCGATAGGTAACCTACCGGCAACGTCTGCATATTGTTGCCAATCAGATCTCCCGGTGAAAAAGGATGAGGTGTGTTCCTCCAACTATTCGCAACTCTGATCAAAGAGCTTGAATCAGGCTGTGAAAGTAATATCCTCTCTTGTTTTTACACATGGTTGTAGCCAACTTGTTTGGCCGATGTCACAATGAAAAGGTTTTGTTCTAGCGTTCAACTTTAGATTCATCAGCACCACAAGTAGTCCATGTTAAATGAGTTTCAAATACCAAGAGGTTGAATTTCTTGTTAGAAGATATGTACAGGAGATATTATATGATTACAAGAGAGAGAGAATAATCATGTTTTTAGAGAAAGTAGAAAAAGAATTTGCCGCAGGCCAGATATTTTCCAGCTCTTATGGCTGGTAGAGTTTGTTTGATAAGGAAAGCTGCTACTGAGTGCTTTGGCTTTTGTATGCTTACACCACAGGTGCACCCCTAGTTCAAAAGAAACGTCTGGGAAACCAATTACTATTCTTTTGACAGCTCGGATGCCTTGAAGGTGCTTCCAAGACGTTTGGAGTGGTTGCAAGCCGTTCTGGGGATTTTAATGTGTTTTCAAGCTGTCTCAAGAACCACAAGGGTTCTTGGGACAACCTGAGAATGACTTCAGACGACTTGAAAACCACTTTTGGTTTTCAAGTTGTCTGAAAAACCACAACAGGTTCTGATGATGCCTTGGAAACCAAAATGGTTCCCAGGCCGTCATCAGAACAGCTTGACAAGTCTGCCGCTCCTCCCATAGAGCTTCAGTGAGCAGGAGGAGGGGCAAGGAGCTGATGGGCTCAATTGCCCAATTATTGATGGGCTCAACTTGCCCATCTTCACTGGAGGGGTTGGGTATGAAATGACTGTTGAGGTGTAGTCCTTTCATCCCAAACCCCACCAGCCACTACAAATATAGCTTCAAAAGTCAATCCACCTTGTCAAGTAGCCTTTGCCTCCTAGCAGTTAGACAACCCATTAGCCTTTTTTTGCTGCTCCGCAGTTCAATCCCGCTTTTTTTTTGAGCATTCCCAGGTTACAACCAGTGAATTAGGATTTGTCATATTTCAAGTTGGAGCGCTTCTACAGCAGTGCGCTGCCCACGCTCCAAACTTCAACCAAGATACCTTGAGCCTTTCTCACTCCCCAGTCTATCCCTCATCCTGTTTGGAACCAACCACAATCAACACACTAGCAAACAGGCAAAGAATTCTTCCACTTCCAACATTGCTTGTCATGGGATCACCACTGTTATAGTCCAGAGTAGTGGTACTTGTTTTTCATTCATCTCTTTTCCTTTGTTCTGTTTCATTTTCTTTGTTGCTGAATCTTATTTCTTAGTGTCTGCTCTTTTGTGTTTTTTTGTTTCTTTTTGTTGTCTTTCTTCTTCACATCTTGGTAGCTTATCCATCTGGTCCTCTAGGTAGATTTCTGTCTCTTTTTCATCCCATGGTGTTTCTCATTCATCCATCTGACAGAAATACTTCTCTAGTTTCACCTCTAAATTTCTTAGGATTCTCTACAAAAATCCACTTTTTGAGAATTCCAAACCCTTTTTTACATACATTCATGGTTTTTTTAAAAAAATGGATTTTCAAAACCAGTTGATTACTTATTAGGGGGTATCTGTCAGCCTCCCTGATTCCAAGGACAAGTCCTTCTAGCTACAGGTGGTGCAAGTATGAATAGAAAGAGTTAAAATACTCTGGGTAAGGTACAAGAGTTACAATTCCCAAATAATATGGGGGAATTGTGACATAAAATTTAGAGAAAAATGTAGTAATAATTATATTAAATAAATTTAATATAATTAAAACCAGAGGGGCCTGATAAATGAGGGGTGGTTTAGATCCCTCTAAGGTATCTTGCAGATAAATTTCAGAGGATTTAGGTACCTGGAACACTGGGGCCTGTAGACACAGGGGTGGTTTAATCCCAGGAAAGGAAAGTGGGGAATATCTTCAAGAAAAGGGTTATTACTTACTAGTAATAAACCTTGAGGGATCTTGGGGATATTCAGGGTGAAACTGGACAGTTTGGAGCGCTTTGATGGATGGTAGGTGGAGCTGGTTGGTCACTGTGGAGTTGTTGGGGAAGACAGGGCTAAAGAATAACTACTAAGAGGCTTACCAGACTGTTTTGTAAAGATGTATATCTAATAGTAAGTGGGTAAGGTTGTTAGTGGGTATTGGGAAGCATGAGGAGCCTTCTTTAGGCGGTTGAAGAGCTCCTTAAATAGTCTTGAGTTCCCTCTGGGGACCCTGTAGGTATTATTGGCCAACTTGTGGGATCTTTGGACCACATTTTGGCCATTTTTGCTTTCTTGGTGACGCTGTAGCAGCCCCTGCTTTGAAGACACGTCACCAATTGATTTTATTAGTATATTTATTTATTTATTTATATTGATTTACAATCTATAGTACATTAGTACTGGTTGTTATAGATTTAATACTAGTGGCTTATTTATAATAAGCCACAGTATTATTTGTACTGGCTAGTTTAATCAATATAATTTCATTTATATGTATAAATAATAATAATATCTAATATAATTAATTATGTAGTCCCCAGTACTCTTCATTACATATGTAACCTATGTAATGAGGTTACTGGGGCGTGTTTTTATTGTTTTGGGTGTACCTTGGGTGACTTAGGAGTCCGCGTGCCAAGTTGAGAGCCTGTAAGGGGTCTGAAGCTTGCGCAGGGGCTTATATTCCAATTTTGGCGCGGGCTTTCAGTCACGCGGGTTGAACTTCAGGTTATGCGGACTGCGGTACGCGGGGTTTGAGTAAAACACGGTGTATTTACACTATCTCTCCTAATTTACACAACACCTCATTTCGGTGACTGGAAATGGGGTTTTAAGCATATTTATATATACATATAAGCATTAATTAATGCAAGTGCCTTTTTTATTAAAGGTACTTGCTAATTCTTATTTGCTAATTTACATAGTGAAGGAGTGAGAATTAGGGGGACCTCTGAGTGAGGTACCCTAGGTTATTTTTAATTTAGATTCAGAATATCAAGTAATATTCTAACTATTATTTGATATTCTATGTATTGTATAATAATTTTTGCAGAAATCTTGTGACAGTTTGCTCTGTCATAGTAGCAAGCTGACAGTATCAAATATGAACAAATCCACAAAAAAAACCAGTGAATTAGGGTTTTCCACAAAATTTCACTATTAGGGGGTATCAAATATGACCAAATCCACCATTATCTAATCAACTGGTTTTGAAAATCCACCATTTTTACAAAGCATGGATATCTATATAAAATGGTTCAGAATTCTCAAAAGTGAAATTTTGTTGACAAACCTAATTCACTGGTTTTAATTGTGGATTTGGTCATATTTGATACCCCCTATTGAGAATTCTGAACCATTTTGTGCTGATATCCACAGTTTTTAAAAATGTCAGATTTTCAAAACCAGTTGATTAGGGGGTATCAAATATGACCAAATCTACCATTAGGGGGTATCAAATATGACCAAATCCACCATTATTTAATAAACTGGTTTTGAAAATCCACCATTTATAAAACCAGTGATATTTTTATAAAATGGTTCAGAATTCTCAAAAGTGAAATTTTGTGGAAAAACCTAATTTACTGGTTTCAATCACAGATTTGGCCAGATCATATTTGATACCACCTATACCCCCTAATAGTATGATCAAATCTACAATCATCTAATCAACTGGTTTTGAAACTCTGCCATTTTTGGAAATCATGGATATCAATATAAAATGGTTTAGAATTCTCAAAAGTGAAATTGTGTGGAAAAACCTAATTCACTGGTTTTAATCATGGATTTGGTCATATTTGATATGCCCTAATGGTGGATTTGGTCATTTTTGATACTCCCAATTATCTTGATTATGCACACCAGGGAAGAAAAGCCCTTTGAGTGTTACTCTGGGGATTTCCATTCTTGTAATATTTAAGAAGTATTTCTTATTGAAAGTTTTTCCCCAGATTATCATTACCATCACCAGAAAAAATAAATTTTAACTAGAATATAGGTGACATAAGCCTAGGTTCAATGAGCTACCCATCAGTAGTACAGTTGGACTCATGTACAGCCCTTTTTAGGACACAAAGGGGCTGCTTTAGCCTAGTTGGAGTGGAACCAGAGCTAGAACAAAGACACGGCCATTGTTTCTTGATGTAACCACACTGCAGGTGACAATTTATTTTTCCTGGTGCATACAAACCAACCTACCCTACTCCAACCAAGTGATTGGGGTTTTAAATTCATAATCAAACAATCCTCCTTCTCCACACAAAACTACTTTTTTCCCTTCCCCTTTAAAAATAAAATTCAGCTTCCTAGTCACTAGTTATTTTCTACGCTAATTGAATAGAGGTCCACTAAATTTTCCCAGAAAAGGAATATTTTTGAAGCACTAGTACTGGCTAATTTAATCCTGCTTTCCTTTAATTAACTGAAAGCAATGTGCCCCTCTACTTGATATCTTTTTCTACAAGTGAAATCAGAAATTAACAAGGCCTATTTATAATTTTCTATTCTACATGTAGAAAAGTGATCATTTAATTTTCCTGGTGATGGGAAACCTTTCTTTAGAGAAGCATATATTTGATAGATGGTCATCTTCCATCTCTTGTGTGAACAGAAATTGAATTCATAATCAAGATAATTTTAATACTACCTTATTTCTGATAGCACAATGGCTGGTGTGAAATGTTATTTCACTGGTGAATAGAGAGAATCAAACCTCTCTTGATGAACTGATGTATGTGTAAAAATATGGAGAGGGTTCAAGTAGGGTCAGTTAGTCCCTTATAAGTCATACATACACACTGCAATAAATTCTTCTTTACCTTTCACCAGTAGAAATGAGGGATAATCAAGAACAGATTGTTTCTTAATTGGTGGTAAATGTTGATTCAAAGTAACTGTGCATTCAATCTTTTGGGATGATTTCCTGAAGTTGGTACCTATTTGATGAAAACATATAAATATCTTATAAAACCTAAAACAGGAAAGGTAATGAATCTACTTGAAACCTGAGACATCTGAATAGAACCCATTATGGTGCCACCATGTGTTTGAGGAATGAAACCTTTTTAAACTCAAGATTACACCGGAGTAAAATGAAATTATCAGATGCCTTTACAGTTTATATTTCTATTAATCAAGTATGGTTTGATTCATGCTGGAAATAAATTCAACATGCATAATCTGAAACAAGCCTCAGCCAAACTTGGTATTACTTAATCATTTTACTTTTTGTGTCCCAGCTCAAAATACTATGATTTTATCAGGAATATGGTTACTGAAAATGATCTATGAACAGTTTCTGATTCAAACAAAAAACCATCAATCTCTAACAAAACATGTCTCAATATTGAATACATTCTGAATTTCACATTTGAAACCCTTGAACATGAACCATTGGTTTTATAAAGACTGGGTGTTGTGAATGGAATTTATGATCCAAAAACAGATTCCAAATAACCATTACCCCAAGAAATAAAATTTTATTCCAACTGACACATATATTTTACATAAACTACTATTTGTGATGCATATTTCACTAGGATTTTTGCAGCTAGAATTACTGTGCTCATGGAAATTTCTAGGAGCACACAGCATGGACATAAACGCATCAAACCATGCTCAGAAATCAGTGGCTCAAAGTAAATATCTACATGTGCTGTCTTACCCCATGGGTTCAAATATAAACAGGCTGACATCACTTTTGACCCCCCTTTCTTCAAAATATAAACTCCTTTCAGGTACAGAAGTTTTGCAGAATACTGTACTTGATCATGTACCAATGCAATCTATCCCCCCAGATCATGAAATGTGTGATGTTTTTGATGGTCATGTTGAAAATACAGGTGAGTCAAAGGATTCTTTTCATATTTCAAATTTGAAAAAATTTGAAAGACTATTTCATTTCAAGACCTCAAGTATCATAAAACTCAATTAAATTTATATGTCCTGGGACAAAAAAAAACCCTCCAAGGTGAAGAAGATCCAATGGAAATTGGGAAGAAAGATATAGACATGAATTTATGGCACACAGAAGGCAATAAGGAAGAGAAAGGATCAAGCTCATCTTTTTCACATGGTTCTGAATTCATGGGGAATGAAGTGACAAATCCAGGTAGTGCTGCTCCTCTTGATTCAAACGGTAAATTAACGTTTTTATAAATTTATTCAAAGTGGGTTCATAAATTCATTCAAGCAAAACCATGTATATTTTTTGGGCTGGGACCTCCTTATAATGTGATCCTGGCCAAAATAATATCTGGTTTAAATTTTATGAATTTACGTAATTACCATTGTGCCAAAGTAGAAGTTTTGAAACTGTGTGATCATCAAATTTTGTAGAAGAAGTAAAATTTCCAGTTGAGGATCTCAATCTCATAAGGATATCCTTAGGTCAAGATGGAAAAGTTATTGAAACCCTACAAAAACATTACAACACACCAGAAATTCAACAGCTAGTCCAAAATCATCATCAATTAAAAAGAATCCATGATGAAATTGCCATAATTTGACAACGAAAAATGAAGGATGAAGGTATTATTCAATTTGAGCCTCTATATTCTCAAGCACTTATTGGGAAGAAAAGACTCATAGATGAAGTGGGTCCTTCAAGATTTGAAGAAGATTTGGACCTACTAAATGAGGATTCCCATGTTCCGGAGGGTAATAGTGATCAAATCCTGCATGAAGATACTACTGGAGGGAAAAATTCAATGTTTAACATTCTTTCACTGAGACACAGAAAGAAGTACAAACTTGGAGATCATCAGGCCTTAGGAAAACACCCTCTTGAGCCCAATGAATCTAGAAGACATTTTGGTCATCCACTGGGTCAAACTGAATCTGAAGAAGTCAAATTTTTGGGATATCTGAACACAGATGATCAGGAGAATAGTGTCATAAATATTTCTCAACAACTGACTGATCTATTCCATGATATTTATTCCTTTGAAGTTGGAAAAGTTTCAAATGAAAAAGAAAAGTTGATGATGGATGCAAAACGTTCAACTCAATGCCTCATACTTGGAACAATGAATTGGCTGCATAACCATGAACTTATCTCTGCAGAACAATTTAAGAATTTCCTAAAGTCAAACGGAGTACTAGAGGTGGCCGCATATCACTTTTTTGAAATAATTTCAAAAAAGGATTTGTATGATTTTACATACTACAGAAGCCGAACTGTCTTACCTACTCTAGTGGAAAATCAGAATGCATTGGAAATGATTGAATGTAAGGTTTTTTTAAAAAAAAAAAACTTCTTTCTTACTAAAGGTTTTGATTTATCCCAAAATTTCTGAAACTGATTCCATTCATGGATTGTTTGAATAATTATATTAACCAAAGATCTTGATGAACAAGACCTTGTTCGACTTGAATACAATTTTATTAAAGAACATTGCAATGAGAGAAACTATAATTTCCAAGGAAATGAAGAGATTGAAAAAGAGTTTATATCTATTATGAATCAGTTTTTTGAAAATAACCAGTGTATTGGTACATTGGAGAAGCTTGATAAAAAAGTGTTCGTATCATCAGAAGAAAGAGATAAACTCAAGAAAGTTCTTGAAGATATCTGTGCACTATTCATAAAATTTGGGCATCAGGAGTATTTTCCAACCTATATCAAATGGAAATTCAGATTCACCTACTGGGTTTTAAGTTTCATTGAAGATAATTATGGGAGAGAAGTTCCTGGAGTGAATCTCATCATAGATGAAGATTTCAATTTGAAATTTCACACAATGACTAGAAGTATTGAATTACTCGAACGTGCAAAAGGTGTTAAATTTATCAATTCCCAAATAAAACGTGTTGACATACTGACCAACCCTCGAGAGATTCATGAACAAGTCAAAAGTGCAACGATGGAATGTCAAGATATTCAACATCTCTCACTGGAAATCCGAAATTCAGCCGAACAAAACAAGGGTACAACACTTTACAACTACTTTCTCAGTCAGGATATTTACACTACAGCTTACTTTCAGGTAGGTCGATGGATTTTGGTTATTCAAGGCAAACTGAATCCTGTTCGGCATTGAATTTGGAAATCAGTTATGAGTTCGAATTCCGAAAAACCCATGGTTCTGCCCAATTTAAACTGAGTATCCTTTCAAGACATGATTTCTACCAGTTAAATAATCCATACCAATGCACTAAAAATATTAAGGATTCCAGTAATCAGCTCGGGAGTTTGCTCCACCCCTGAGAACCCCGCGGAAGTAGCGTTTGAGATTGTCCAGTAATATTAAGCATGCGTTTCTCTTTTCCTCAGTCTGCATCATTTTGTCATTTCCTCTTGTTTCTAATTAATGTTGTTCAAACTTCACCCTTCAAATGATCCAAATTTATCAAACTCTATGAACCAAAGATTTAATAAATCTTACAATTTGTCACCTCCTCATGGAAAAGATGATATACATCACAGACACAAAAAGAATGCAAGGGTTTCCAAGCATGATCTTGAAAGATCAATTTTTTCATTTGGAAAATTACTAAGATAAATATGTAATGAGGAACCAGGAATTGGTCCCCAGAATCGAGCCAAGGCTCTGCGTGGAGGACGCGTGAGGAAATTCAGGGAAACCCATCTGGAAATATTTCAGCTCAAACGGCCGGTGACTGAAGCTGGAGGGGCCATCGACCACGTTTGAGGAAAATAACATTGCGAGTTATGTGAGGGCTTGATTATTTAACTAAATACGTAGATGGATGGATCCTTCAAATGACGACTGAAGTCCATATTTTGGTCAGCTAATATACTATGGGCCATCTACGTGTTTTCATCCAGCAGCAGGGTCTTAAGTGTCAGTGATCAAAACTGCGTTTGAAAATCTTTGGTTCTAAGCAGTACATCATACGTGCTTTGAATTGTGAAGAACTGGGTTTTTTTAGATGTTCCTGGTATCTATCTGTTATAGGAAAGTGCTTGAAGATTGGACTGCTTCACTCTGAGATTGGGATCGTTGAAGGATTCAGCTATTAGAGCACTCAGGGATCTGTGTAGCAACAGCCCGACGCTGTTAGATTTCCACAGGTTTTAGGGGTTAAGTTTATGTAATGTATCTAGGTTAGGGTTAGGTTCATATGACGAAATCTATCTACATCATCTTGCCGTCATTTCTAACAGATTCTCTCTGAGACTTGATGATTCAGTCCGTTGAACTCCGCTCGTCGAGTACACAAAACACATGCGCAAGTTCAACATGGTGTTAGCTATTAGGGCAGGTGATGTACTGGTGCTGGTCTGTGAAATAAGGAGATCAGCTTTGTTAGAATTGTTTCGCTTATCTCGTGGATCCTCTTAAGATTTGGTGGGAAGCTTCCCTCTAAAAACAATATGCCATCCATAAACTTTAGTGAAAGTATGCATGATGTTAAAGTTGCAGGGTTTGGCTGGAAGATGAACTGCCCTATCAAGGTTTTATTTTGATTGTTTTTTTTTTTTATAAATATCTTGGGTCTTCTCTTATAAGACTCCTTGCTTATAATCATCTTCACTAATAATGATTTTCTATCGATCTCAATATGTAACTATTTTTAGGTATACGATGGGGTGTAGAAGCGAGGTCTTGAACAGGCTGAGTGGGATAATAGATACCCCATCCCCCAAGGAAATGTTTCATAATAGTTTGTTATGGGGATACATACAATTAGAACTAAAGCCTTGTAGTTTGAGGCCCAACGATTAATGAGCCAGGGTGTTCCCAGTGAAATTGGTTGGGGAAGGATATAAACACGTAAATATTTATGTATTTAGCTACATACATAAGTATCTCTGATATACATACCTACATCATTACCTAAGCAGGCGATGCACTTGCAATATTTTCCAACTTTTTTTTTTTTTTTTTTTGAAAAAATAAAAAAATAAAAAACCATCATCAACAACAACAACAACCACCACCACCACCATCTCAACTTCCTCCAAAGTGCCACAAAAAAAAAAAAGATACTTATCAAGAGACGAATAGAGATAGTAATTATTCTTTCGGAACAAGAAACAGCCTCAGAACAGTATCCGTCATTCCAGTCCAGTCAAAATATACTACATATTTCTCTTACAAACTTAAACCCTACTAACCTGAAACGATGGCCATCACCCCTACTCGACCCCATCTCATCTCTCACTCACCCACTGGAGCAAGACTCTCGTTACCCTTACCCAGCTCAGAACTCATCCTGGGTCAGGCAGAGATCTCTAGAGAGGAATTCCTACGCTGGCTCGACCAACAGACCGATTCACCACTCCTTCAACTCAATTCTCAAACTTCAGGCGAGGAGTCCGAGGATGAGATCGAGTCTGACCCTGCCGATCTAGCCCTCAAAACTAACCAGGCCGATCAACAACGTGCCCTCGAAGCTAGCTTGATCCTACTTGCTCACTACCTCCAATTCCTCTCCATCCATCACCATACCACCCAAAAAGAGCTCATCCATCTAGCCCTCTCCCACTTCCAGACCGAAATCCTCTCCAACCTTACCCTCGACGTACACTCTGCCGCCTCTCAACTCACCTCCTCAGATCAAGCTCGTCGATTGGTCATCAAGGCTTACTACCTCGCTCGTCATGCAATCCTCGATACCTCCACCAACCTCCCCGGTCCTCCAACCGGTAAATTATGGAAACAGGACCAACCCCACAAGAAGCTCGGCGGCGTCTTTGGCGGTCAGGGCGTCAATGAGACCTATTGGCAAGAGCTAATCGTCAGTCTTTCAAAAATTTCCGTTCATTCATTTTAACATGCTAACCCTTCTTTTGTCTCCTCTTCGTTTGGCTCTAGAATCTTTATTCCCTCTACCCCTCGATCCTTACCCCGTTTCTTGAGGCTGCCGATCCCCATCTCCGCTCCCTCTCATCATCAAACCATGCTCAAGCTAGCTCTTTATACAAAAATCACGGGATTCACATCCTCCAAGTAAGCTTTTGTTTTCAAAATAACTAAATACCCCCATTTCCCTTGAATGGATGATGTTGAGCAATTATCGTAATGTTTTTTGATCCTAGTGGTTAAACCAACCCTCATTAAAACCACCGACGGCATACTTAGCAAGCTGCGCGATCTCACTGCCTCTGATCGGACTCGTCCAAATCGCACATTACATCACTCTTGGCGGCGTCCAAGGACTATCGCCCAACCAGGTTTCTTCTCAGCTCTCAGGTGGAGTCACTGGTCATTCTCAAGGAGTGGTCGTTGCGGCCTTGATTGCCGGAAAACTGCCATCAAAGAACGATACCTGGTCTCACTTCCATCATTCGGCCCTTCACGCAATCACCGTGCTCTTCCACATCGGCTTCCAAGGCTCAGTTGCCTTTCCCCAAACCTCGTTACCCCCCAAGTTGACTGGGATCACCGCCGAAAACGAGGGCGTACCCACGCCCATGTTGGCCGTCACTGGCCTCTCCTTGGACCATCTCCAAAAATCTATCGACACTGTCTCCTCTCATCTTGCCGAAGATACCCTCGTACCCGTGCCAGACGCTCAGGTTTCCCTCTTCAACGGCTCTAAGGCCTTCGTCGTCACCGGTCATCCCCGAACTTTGGTCGGCTTGGTCTCGGCTCTACGAAAATCTAAAGCCGCACCGGGTCTCGATCAGTCCAAAGTAAGCTTCTTTTGTTGATATGAACAAATAGAGAGCACAGCTAATCACAAGCTTACCATATCCTCCCTAAGATCCCATTTAGTAAACGTCTCCCCGTTTTCTCCATGAGATTCCTTCCGATTGGCGTGCCATATCATTCCCACCATCTAGAGGGATGTACGTCACGAATGATGCGTCCGAGCAGTGAGGGGGGCATCGGAGAGGACGAAAAAGGGTGGTGGGAGGCACACAAAGCTACGCTGAGTTGTCCAGTCTTCAACACCGAGACGGGGAAGGATATGAGGAACGAGACCAGAGGCTTCCTCGAAACTCTGGCCGATCAGATCTTCACTAGTCCGATCAATTGGACCAAGGCCTGTGCCTTCCCCGAAGATACCACCCATATCATCGAGTATGTCGTACATCCCCCCAAACTCCTTTCCAAGAAACTCACTCATCTCCCTCTTTTTATCCAATCGGTCAATAGCTTCGGATTGGGCACATTGTCAGGGATCGGTTCCCTGGTCGCCCGTAACACTGAAGGTAAGGGTCATCGGATGGTCTTTGTTGGTCTTCCTGCCGCCGGACAAGGAAATAAGATCATGAATGAGATCTATGACTCGAGACATATCGTCAGAGAACAGCGATGGGCCGAAAAATACAAGATTCGTCTCGTCAAAACTATGTTCGTCTTTGCTTTAATCCCTCTTCTCTCCCTCTCTTCTTTTTGAAGCCCATGTTTATCGTTCTTACATTTTTTGTTTTTGTAGGGATGGTCGTCTGCAAATCGATACTCCTTTCTCTAGACTCTTGAGCAAGCCACCGTTGATGGTTGCTGGAATGACACCCTGCACCGTCCCCACTGATTTCAACGCCGCGTAAGTCTCCAAAATTTTATTCCTTATTGATCTTCTTGTGACTAATCTCTTCTTCTTTTTGAACTAGTGTAATGAATGCTGGCTATCACATTGAACTAGCTGGTGGAGGACACTACAACGCAAAGGCCTTGCGCTCCAAAATCTCTGCGATTCGAGCCAAGCTAGAAAAACCAGGGCTTGGGTTCACCTTGAATGCTTTATACATCAACCAGAAGCAATGGGCGTTCCAGTTCCCGTTATGGCTCGAGATGCGCAAGGAGGGCCTGCCGATGGAAGGTTTTGTTGTTGCAGCTGGAATTCCAAGTACAGAGAAGGCCAAGGAGATCATCGATGGGCTGAGGGATGCGGGGATCAAGCATGTGAGCTTCAAGCCAGGATCGGTGGATGGGATCCGACAAGTCATCAACATCGCTGCATCCAACCCGGATTTCCCAGTGATTTGTCAGTGGACGGGTGGGCGAGCAGGAGGACACCACAGCTGCGAAGACTTCCACCAGCCGATCCTTACCACCTATGCTTCGATCCGTAGCCAGTCGAACTTGATTCTCGTCGTCGGCTCGGGCTTTGGGAGCGCTGAAGATGTCTATCCCTATTTGACCGGGCAATGGTCCCGCGACCGATTTGGGGTCGAGATGATGCCCTTCGATGGCGTGTTGTTCGCTAGTCGAATGATGGTCGCTAAGGAGGCCGCTACCAGTCAGTCGGTCAAAGAACTCATTGTTAAGGCCCCCGGTGTCGGCGATGAGCAGTGGGAAGGTACTTACGAGCGCGAGACGGGTGGGATCATTACCGTGACTTCTGAACTTGGTGAACCGATCCACAAGATCGCTACTCGTGGAATCAAGTTGTGGAAAGAATTTGACGAGTATGTCTTTTTTTTCCTTTCTTCCTTCTTTGATGGGGAAAGGGGGTTGAAAGAGCGCCACTGAATTCATTTACGTTAGGACCGTCTTTGCTCTCCCTCGTGAGAAACGTGCGGCCTGGTTGGAGACCCATAAGGACTATGTGATCAAGCGTTTGAATGCTGATTTCCAGAAGCCTTGGTTTGCTGAGAAGGACGGCCAACCTGCTGAACTAGGTGACATGACTTACCAAGAAACCGCCAATCGCCTTGTTCGATTGATGTATGTCAGTCACCAATCCCGTTGGATCGATCCCACTCTACGTAACCTGGTTGGAGACTGTCAGTTCACCTTCCCCTCTCGCGCAATCAATCACCACTCCTGCTGATGCTTTCCTTTTCCAGGGCTTCGTCGGATCGAGGAACGGCTATCTGTCGTCAACGGTCCCCCAAAAGTCTCGGAGATTCAATCATACGCCGAACTCGACTCCCCCTTGCCAAAGTTGAACGCCTTCTTCGCTAGGTATCCCGAGGCTAGTACTCAGATCTTGGCCTCGGAAGACATCGCTTATTTCCTCGCCTTGTGTCAGCGACCCGGACAGAAACCTGTGCCGTTCATCCCCGTCCTTGACAGTCAATTTGGAATCTGTAAGTCCTCTCTGGCCTTTGGGATCCTGAGAGAGATAGAAGTCCGAGAGACTAACGGGATTTTTTGTTGTTGTTGTTTGCAGGGTTTAAGAAGGATTCGCTGTGGCAAGCGGAAGATATAGATGCGGTTGTAGACCAAGATCCCCAAAGGGTAGCGATCCTTCAAGGACCGGTAGCGGTCCGACATTCCCGGACGACAGAGGAGAGTGCGGGAGAGATCTTACGAGGGATCGAGGAGGGATTAGTTGGACGATTACTAGACGAAGTCTATGGAGGAGATGAGAGTGCTGTACCTCGACAAGACTATCTATGTATCCAACAGCCTACGATGAGCACGGAGGAACGTACAGCGATGATAGCGGGTGCCAAGATCAAGTATCATGTAGAGAACCAAGCCGAAAAGATGTTACATGTGTACGATATCGATGGTCTATTGCCTCCGGCTGACCAATGGACTTCGTGTCTGGTTGGGTCCCAGACCGTAGGATGGCTCGCCGCCCTCCTCCGCTCGCTCTCCTTCGTCCAAGGAAACGGCTACGTTAATAATAAGCTTGCTGGCATCGTCGCTCCTAAACATTATCAACGTGTCAAGGTCACTACTACCCTCGATGGTACTCCTATTAATGTTAAGGTCTTCGGAGCCCTGCCCGCTTTCCCTGCTGATGATCCTCTGGTCTCTGTTCATGCTTAAAAACGAATCCCCCTAACTCCTCAGTTAGTCCTTGAACTTTATCTCTTTCCACAACCTTGGTTTAACCCTTCTCCTTTTCTTCTCTATCTAACCTTCTCTTCTCGGCTCTTTGGTCCCCCCAATCAAACCGTCTTATATATCTATACACACTCTCTCTTTCGCTCCCTATACACACATATATTTATACATCTATGTCTGCTCATGCGTAGACCGTTCTTGTTCTTTTACTCTATATCCTTCGTTTCTTTGAAAGAATCAAACAAACCTCCCCTTTTTTATTTGTCTGGGTCACATTACTACTACTACTACTCCAACAACAACTACTACTATAACTATAACTATTACTTGTTTAATTTCCTCTCGTTTCTCTCATTGCTTGTGTCTTGAGATCTTGACCTCTCTTGATCACTATCGATCTCTCAATTTGTCTCCCCAAATCTCAGCTCATCTGCCCGTTTGTTCACTCCCTCTCAGATAGAAAAAAACTAATAAAAACAAAACAATCAGATTAAAGATTTTGAACTCTTTTGGTCCTGTTTTTTTTTTTTTTAACTCTGTTTTTCTTTTATACACATATACAGATATATATATATGTTTCCTCCCTATCAATCTTCTTGTCTTTTTCTTTTCTTTTCTTTTCTTTGCGCTTGAATAAATATGTTACTTTAATTTACAGTGAGAAAAATGTCTTCCTCTGGTTTTTTTGCTGTAATCAATTTCTTCTTATTTTTTTTAAACAAAATCAAAATAAATAAACATAAGACACATCATCTTCATATCTTGTTTTTTTTTTTTTACATTTATATTATGTGTGTGTTAACATCATGAATGTTTACTATAGTTTTGAACTATTGATTAGACAGAGAAAGATGCACAGAGGTAGACGGAGATAGACACACAGATGCTTGTTCTGTTGGGTATTTAGGTTGGTAGGGGTGTGGGATCTGTACTCTTATCCCCTAGTCCTTGTTTTATTTGGTCCTCGTAAAATGATGATGATGGTGGTGTGAACATGGTTGGATTGTTGAGAATTTTGGTTTATATTATATAGCACACACATACATACATGTTGTCCACTTTTTGTATCTGTATCAAATATCGTCACATCCACTGCTAAAAACTAGCCCATTTTATTCTAACAAAAAACAACATGTTCTTGGTGGTTTTTTTTTTCTTCCATCAGTCGGTTTCAGAAGGGTGTTGTTACAGGAGGGAAAACAACATCACATTTTTGTTAATAAGTAAATGGTGGATTTTGAAAAAAAAAAAAAACCACAGTTTAATTAAGTCATTGTGGATTGGGTCATATGTGATGCCCCTAACATGTGGTATTTGATGGGACATGATGTTTTTTTTTGTTATGGTTTTTTCCTTTAAGAATCAGGAACTCAAAATATATGTGTAGTACATCATGTATTTAATATTCTTTTTTTATCATGAATAGGTATCTGTCAGCCACCAAGATATGACTATGTAATACTTGCAAACTGCAAGCTTGAATAATAATTATTATTTTTTTCTTTGTATCTTTTATTATTATTAGGGGGTATCAAAGATGGCCAAATCAACAATTAAAACCAGACATGGATTAGGTTTTTCCACAACACTTCACTTGGGTGTGAGGATTCTATAAACCATTTGATATAGATTGCCATGGTTTTTTAAAAATGGTGGATTTCCAAACCCAGTTGATTAGATAATGGCGGATTTGGTCATATTTGATACCCCCTAATAATGACAAAAAAATAAGTATTTGAAAGTGGAAAGTGGTGACTGATATATTACTGTATATGAGCAACAAAAAAAAAGTTAAGGATGCTATTTGTAGGGACTTGTGGTCGGTAATCAGTATGTATTCCACAGTAGGTGTCGCCCGGAGGAGACAGATGTAGTCTCCTCCGGCCAGCTGAGCCGCAGCCGAGTCAGCCATGTGACCTAGGTCACAACACCCACCCCCTCGGCAAGGCTCCAAGACACCTGCCAGGGAGGTTGGAACTACATACAAGCTGAGAGAATGTAGAAATGAAAAAAAAACTAATAAAAATCTTCATTGTAGCCATGGAAATCCTCCTCTTGATAATTGTCATCCCCTCCATCATCATAACCATCATCATAACCATCATCATAACTATCATCAAAACCATTGTCAAAACCATTGTCCATTTGCTCATTAAACTCGCCGCTGGCCTCGTCAATATCGTTGTAGCCACCTCCATCACTTCCAATTCCAAAGACTTGATCATTGTGATCGGAATGATCAGAGTAGTCGGGATCATTCATACCTTCAATGGTGTCTGAGGTGTAATCGCAATGTTCATGTGAATCTTGATCCGGCTGAAAAGAGTGAGGAATGTGGCAATGTTCTGTCTCAGGCCGGATGTATTGTTGAAAAGCATCAATCCGAGCTGCTGGTCCTTGTTGTCGAAGGTCTTCAAACTCATCCGCAGTTAAAGTGCTGGCCCAGCGATTGACACCTTTGGCACTGTAATTCTTCATATCGAAGACAGGTTCTTGAACTTGGGGATCTTCAGTTTCTTGGCTGTCCTCTAGAAGTTGAGGGTCTTGCTGATCTGCAGCATCTCGTTTTTCCTCTAGAAGATGGGGGTCTTGCTGATCTTCAGCATCTTGGTCATACTCTAGAAAAAAGGGGTCTTGCTGATCTTCATCATCTCGTTCGTCCTCTAGAAGATGGAGGCTTGATTGATTGGTGTCACGTTTGTCGAAATGTTCGATGTAGTTGTCCGCATGCTGATTTCCTGAATCATACACATCTGGCTGTCTTTCAACTGAGTTGGGTCCAAAGATTGGGGCTGCTTGGTTGTTGGGCCAGACATCTAAAGGTATCGCTGGTTGAATATTTGGTTTAGAGCTCATAGCATTATTCACTTTGGTATGCGTGCGTTGCTTCAATGTTGGTCGTTGAAGTACAGGTTCCAAGTGTTTCTCGCGCCAAGACTTAGAGCGACGGGTCGGGCGTCCTCTGCAGACCGCTGTATTCAACATATTGGGACGCGAACTAGGCCGTAGTCCAACTCGATCAAACAGGCGAAGAGGTCGATCAATTGGTCCTATTGGTAAGCATCCTATAACGTGATTCAAGTCGGCAAGGAACAGTTGAATCCGACCAAAAGCCGCATGAGTGTAAGGGTCCATTGGTACGTAGCGCCCAAGAATGAAAATATGAATAAAAAAAATTCAGGGATCCGGTATTGTTTGTCGGGTTTTGTTGCAAGATGTAAGGTGAAAAAAAGGCCGGTATTCCTCTGTCGGCAATAGAATAGATAGGTCCGGTAATGTTCGTCGGCGAGGTTTCGAAAGATTGATCCGGTATTAATCGTCGGTTTTTGTTTTCTTCAGCAAAGCTGGTAACGCAGGCTCATAACCTGTAGGGACTTGTGGTCGGTAATCAGTATGTATTCCACAGTAGGTGTCGCCCGGAGGAGACAGATGTAGTCTCCTCCGGCCAGCTGAGCCGCAGCCGAGTCAGCCATGTGACCTAGGTCACAACACTATTGTGTTGGTATGAATTCTAGAAATTTTTTTGGATAGCTAGTTTGTGGGGTTGGGGGTACAGCACCAGTGATTCAGCATACTACCGCCGCACACAGTACCACCATCCATGACCAGATCAGGGGTTTGGAAAAATTATACAAAATTGGGGGTTTTTCTTTCAGATGGATTTTGACAAATCTTGATGAAAAAATATCCAAGAATACTTAAGAATAGAATATGTTTGTGCTTGGATTGGGGAAGGAAGAATACGTTAGGTTTTAAGTCAAGCCAGTGGGCTGTCAAATGGAAAGAGAGAGGAAGATGCATATCAAAGGATAACACAGAAGCCCGACTATGACTTGTCTGGGAAAAGGGGTGTGCAGGGTTGTAAAATGATCAGGTTCATCAATTGGAAGTTGAATCTGTGGCAGCATATGGAAAATATAGATTTGCATCAATGGTAGAAAATGGAAAATCTAGCAACAGAGTTTACTAGCTAGAAGGTTACTCAAATCCAAGCCTAAGAATTAATATTCTTAGTTTTAGAAATTTAGTAAGAGATATGTGTGAGCAGTGGGTTACTCCAGGGAGGGTGTGAATCCACTCAATGGAAGATTAATGGAATTGAGCCTTAGCTCCAAGTTGTAGATGGGGCGGGATTGCACCCACCCAGTGATAAGGTTTTGAAGTTCAAGCTTGGGGATGCAGACAGTCATATGTAGATTTGAGAGGTTCAAGAAATCTAGAAGTAGTGATAAGTGTGTAACAATTGTGTGTTGGAAACATTATTGCATCATTTCATTACAAAAAAAGAGCACTCTAAACAACCAAGTAATCCTAAATCAAGATCAATCAACTTCTTCTTTCCCTCTACTCCTTTTCCCTTTCTTTCTGCTAGTTGTATTCTGTATGAATTGAAATAAAACCAGTAGAAAACCTTTCAATTTGTGTCCTGTTTCCACTTTAGAGGCCCAGGCTCACATTGATATTTTTCATACAAATCAATTCCTTTTTTTTTTTCTGATGACAAGTTTTTGGGGATCAAAAAAATCATAGTAGGAGCTGAGAAATGATTCTAAAGCCAATACAACCACAACTGAAAATTGCTACTACTCTAAGAGGAAGTGTATGACCATGTGGATGATTCCAGAATTGTTTCTGTCAGACTGAATAAGATAGCCTCAAACTGGGAAAGGAATTCTGGAAAACAAAATGGCTAAAAGTGAAATGAGTGTTACTCACAAAATGCACATTCCAGCATTTTATTTTTTCTGTACACTCATTGTAGAGAAATTTGCTCACTTATAGAATATCCTGCATTTCCCAGGTAAAGCCTTTTTGGTTTTTTTTTAAAAAAAAAGGGAAACAGGGCCTGAATCCTAATCATAAACCTACCAGGACCTAATCTCAACATGGTCCTGTTGTTCAAAGTTTGTGAGCTGATGCTTCAGAGATTTGGGAGATTCCAGTGATATTATTTTGAAGCCATTTTGTCAGCCCCCGTCTCTTATGTGACGCGGGGTCGAATAACAGATATGTAATAATACTTTATACAGTATTATTATCTGTAATTTTTGGTCTCACTATAGCCTGTGAGGCCAGTGGAAATAAAGCTCTTCTATGCAAAAATGCGTATGAGCTGGCACCCTAGTGTTGTCAAGGGAACGTGGGTATGTAATACCACAGTGCTTAGATGCCTCAACTACTCCCTGAGAGTGGGAGGGGACTTCTAGTCACTTGAATAAGTATTCCAGTGACTACAAATAAGATACAGAAGGGAATAAGGAAGTAAAAAGGTGGGTTTAGATTATAATAAACCCCACTCACTGATAATAAGTAAGGTAGATGGGTTTGTATGGTAATAATCTGGGGGAAATTCCTTTCAGAAGGAAATATCAGCCCCTTAAATATTACACAATATGTTATCCCCAATGTAATAACTCAAAGGAGTTTGTATTACATGGGGTAATTTATGATAATAGTCTCCTTGAAGGAGATATAACTGAATTATAATAATGTAGGGTAAATTCATGGAGACATATTAATCTCTCCTTAAATGAGAATTTCTTAATAATAGTTAGTTTATTAAAATGATAAAAATTAGATAAAATAAGTATAAAAAATTATGAGTCATATGGGAATTGAGCTTTTGAATTTATGATAATTTGCTTGGTTCATTTTATTCCTTTTGTAAACACAAGTTCTCATCCATTGGGTTATGTGACTTGTATTATTTTGTAGGCATGTGGGCTTATTGTCTCAATGTCTGACACATTTTGTGCCTTGGGCATGCACAGAAAACATGTAAACAGAATTTCACTACATTCAACTCTCCATTAGTGCACACCTTAGTATTATCTTATGTATTTTTTAGTTTTTATTATCCATTTTGTCTTTGCATTATTACTTTGTAATAATATCTCTTTCTTTTTATTATTTGAATTATTTTGTTTAATATTTTTATTTTATAATTTATTATGGAAAGTTGGCTCTGCTATAGTAGCCAGCTAAAAATGGTCCTGATCCCATCAATCCAGACAAGACACATAGATCATAGAGCACCATGTGACCAGATACTGGTTTCCTGAAATCAAAGCTTGCAGTTTTTTTTTGGAGGTTTGAACAAGTGGTTTGGGAAAATGGTTCCAACCAAACTTGGTCAGCCCAGGTTGAACAGTGATGGTTTTCAAACATCACCAGAAAAATAGTGAGATACTAGAAGAAGTTGTGTAACATTGTGTTAGTTTTCAACCCAAATCTGAAAAATGACTATGCAGATATGCTTCAATAGGAAATGTATATGCCTTACTAGTGTGGGAGTGATTCCACCCTCACCTTTGAATTAATATCAGAATGCATGGGGAATTAGCTAAGGATTATTTGGCTGCTGATCTCTTTAATATTTTCTATTTACACTTGGAGCTTGGGATAGAGACCAGGTAAAATTGATATACCAATAAAATGAATAAAGAGGTATTCAAATTTGTTCCATGATTGGATAAACATAAAATTCTGCTGTTGTGTAAACTTTAGACTTTTGGCTCCACCAACAGGTGTGCGCAAATGGACAGTTGAATGCAGTACAATCCTGTGTACATATTTTCTTTGCATGCCTAAGGCACAAAATGGCATCAAGAACATCTTACTGAAATCTCCAGAATTTCTCGAGAATTAGCTCACAAACTTTGAACAACAGGACCAGGTTCAGATTAGGTCCTGGTAGGTTGAGGGTTAGGATTCAGGCCCTGTTTCCTTTTTTTTTAAGAACACCAACAAGCATTACTTGGGAGATGCAGGATATTCTAGTGATCAGGAAATTGATCTACAATAGGTGTATCGACAAAATTGAACTCCGTAGTGTGCATTTTTGTGAGTCACACTCGTTTCATTTTTTAGCCATTTTTTTTCAGAATTCCTTTCCCAGTTTGAGGTTATCTTATTCAATCTGACAGACACGATTTGGGCATCATCCACAGATTCACGGGGCACTTACTACTTCTCTTAGATTAGCAGCATTTGTCGATTGTGGTTGTACTGGCTCCCACTACCATTTTGTTGATCCCCAAAAACTTGTCAACATAAAAAAAACGGAATTGATTTGTATGGAACAGATCAAGAGCATAGGCGGCGAGATTTACGGGTTGAGAGAGAGGTTCTATTTCTCGTTCATTGTCACATCCAACAGTAAGTCGTATTTTTTAATGGTGGTTGTTCTTGTGGAACTTGAGATGCATGTTATCTGATGATCGATAAACAGGTCAAGAAAAAGATAATCGTGAGCCATGGTCCGTAAATAGAACAGTTTTCCAAGGGGTAGAGGGAGAGGAGAGAAGAGCTGTTAGTAATTTGGGTCGTTTGTATAGATATCTGTGTGTATGTATGTATGACTTACATTCAATGGTGTATCTATTATATATATATAAATGAAATCGACGACGATTGAAACCATGAGAATCAGTTCAAGTGCGAGGGAGGGGAGAGGGAGAGAAGAGTATAACTTACCCGATGAGGAACAAGCCGAGCATGGCATGGAAGAGTGGGGCACCACTCGCGTTATCGCCGTCGATGTATCTAGCCTTGTAACGAGCGAAGGGGTTCAAGCCTGGGGAAGGTTTTGGGGCTGGTCCTTTGGGAAGCTGTTGATAGGAATTACATCAAGAGAGGAGAGTAGTCCTGGGTCAGTGATCATGTTCTCATCGTTATGTCAGTCGTCTCTCCGTGTATGTGGTTATTAATGTTATGTACCTTTGAGTAAAACTCGACGACCCTTTGCATCCTTGCGGCAGTACCTGAGCTACTCAGTGCTTGGACTGATGCGATCTTGGGTGGGATGAGGTTCTTGAGTGCTGAAGCCATTTCCTAGGTTTTGATGGTGTTTGGTTATGTTCTGGTCTGAGGAGAGTCGGTCGATGGATCGAAATCACAGGACGGGCAGTTTCGGACTTGGAGCTGATCCGGAGCCCCCCGGGGAGTGGAACGGGGATCACCGGAGCAACGGATTAAAAGAGCCACAGTCTACCAGGTTCGACCACCAACAGACACCACAAAGATGGCAGGACAAAACAACCAAGTTCCTCAACAGACTGAAACCACGACCGAGCAACCTGTACGGAAGAAAGTCAAACGTCGACCGGCCCGGAAACAGGTCAGGAGCTTTCTCTTTTGTCTCTCTGCTGATTTCTCTCCAGAAAATCGTCCAAGCAGAGCACATTACTCACATCGGCTCGACAACCGTCATCTCCGAATTACACCTCATAGGTCACTTTGGAACAAGCAGCTGCGGTCAAGAAACAACCTGAACAGAATGGACAGACCTATAACGTTTGTCAGTCTATCTTCTTTCTGTTACCTTGTCTGGTTTTCTTCGATCATCCAGTCCTCATCGCACGTTCTTGAATTTATGGGTGGAATGTAGGGTACAACAAATGGGCCGGTGGTGATCGATACGATTCATCAACCCAGAAAGAGAAATCTCAGACGCGTTGTAGGATCGCTACTGATGCTGGTTACACCAGAGCTGATGGAGGAAACAACGCGTATTGTTGTTTATATTTTGCACGTGGTTGCTGCCCTTATGGGTCCGTGAATTTCTGTGGATCAATAACATAAAAATATCTGTACTGACCATTAGTGTTTTGTATACTATATCGACTCAGCTCTGAATGTTCCTTCCTTCATCGATTACCTCCGCCTCAATCCACCCTACCTGACGCCTCCTTGGACGTCTTCGGAAGAGAGAAGCATTCTGATTATCGGGACGATATGGGTGGTGTAGGCTCATTCTCTCGTCAGAATCGCACTCTCTACATTGGTCGATTGAGGGAAATTAACAGCAAGACTGAAGAGTTAGTCGAGACTCATTTTCAAGAGTGGGGTGAAATCGAACGCAGTCAGTTCTTCTCCCTCCCGAAATACCATAGGCGCCCAGACCGTCAATTTATTCTTTCATCTCAGTTCGAGTTTTACATGGTAGAGGCGTTGCTTTTGTTACCTACGTTTCGGAATTGAATGCACAATTTGCAAAGGAAGCCATGATGTGTCAAAGTATGGTAGATGAAGAGGTGTTGAATGTTAGGTCAGTCAGAGCTCTTAATATCGACTAACCATCGATTCGTTGTCGTTGTTATTGACACAAGCTTAAAATTTTGGATATGTCGGATGTTAGATGGGCGACGGAAGATCCGAACCCAGCAGCCAAGCGATCAGAACATACAAGACTGGTGAAGATGGGCAGTGAACGGATCGCCTCGAAGCTGAATCCGGATTTAGTTGAAGCAGTCGAGGCGCTAGACCGACTGGAACAGCAGGACACAGAAACCACCTCACAGAAGCGGGGCCAAACGGATGAAGAACGGGATCGCGAGAGCAAACGTACTCGACAGAACTCTCTTCCTCCGCTGCCCCCTCTTCCACCAGCAGGAACTTCTTCACTTGAGCCATTGCCCTCAGACCTTTCTCCCAGCCTTCCCGCCCATCACGGACTGCTCTCCTATGAGGCTCTCCATGGTTTGCGTGCCCTCGCTGCTGCCAATAAAGCCCAACTACTTGCCTCTAATAATCCTAAAATTTCTCTCAAAACATCGCCCCTTAGTGGCCTGGCTGATTACGGCTCTGATGATGACTCTACTTAATCATTTTTTTCTTCTCATACACAAAACTGTTGATTTGCATACTGCTTTTCTTTTTTCTTCTCGATCGAAGTGGCTTTTCACCTCAGTTAGTAGCGTTGGTGATTATTGTTTTGTGTGTGTGTACATGATTTGTATCGTTTAGACTCATGTGCAAGTTTGGCTCAATTACTTCTGTCCAGACTACATTACATAAATAACTATCAAACTCGATATCAACGTAGGAATGCACTCCGTCCGAAGAGTTGTTGTAACCCAGGACTGGGTTACAGTAGGGTCTCGCTTAGGCCCCTTTTTCCCTCTATCTATTTCATGTATATAAACCTACTACCTGTTTATACACATGAAAAATCATCATCTTTCATCTACATACTCGAGCTCCATCACTGAGCTCCATCAGGTTATGAGCCCCTAAAAGAATCTCGCAGTTTTTTTTCTCAGTAAATCAAAAGGTAGCCCAGTGTAGGGCGTAATCGTCCTGATAAAACATAGTTTTTTTTTTTCTTATTTCCTATCACACATAACAAACTCTTTCTTCCCGATATATTCAAACAAACATTCAAGATAACCTTTCCGTTTCTATAGTTTCGTCAGCTCATCCCATAGTTTTTGTTTGTCATCGATCACTTTCTATTTTCATCCTAACCCATCACAGCTGATTAAGCTGCTGACGAGTCATACTCTGAAGCATAACCTTACCTGGGACGCCGGGTTAAGGGGCCGAATAGGCGTGTGGGCGGAGATATCTCTCTCCAACTTTGTTGTTTTCTAGTCGTCATCTTCCACAACATCTAACAAAAAAAAAAAAAAAAAAAAAAAAAAAAAAAAAAAACCCTCTTTGTCCCAACTATGTCTACTCCTACACCTTCCCTCCCCAATCTACCCCATCCCACCAGTTCTTCGTCTGCCACAGGTACCCGATCGAGCCCACTCCCCACGACAGGCAACGAGCGTCAAGACAGAGACACAGCACCTCACCAAACCGACCACCTCGATGGGCTCCCGACGAGACGCACTTCTAGACGAGATCTCCGTACCGAAAACGATACGGACCGTGCAGCGGCCGCCGTCATCAGCGCCATCTTCCAACAGATCAAAGATGAAGATCGGCTGCTTCCCGATGGCTCCAACTACCCCCTATGGGCCGACTTCGTCAACGAACGGATGAGGGATGCCGTCAACATTGCCGATTTCTATCGTGGTGAGACTACCAATGCTTTCCATGAACGCATTGGAAGATCAGTCCTCCTACAATCTGTTGAACGATCATTGAGACGAAGCCTCGCACGCCTAGCTACATCATTCACCATGTTTACTGACCTGTCAATCCGCTTCAATTTGATCAGTCGGGCAGCCCAACTTGACCTGTACAGACGCCTCATCAATTTCAACGCGGGAGAACATGTATCGACAACAGCAATGACGGCCTACATCGGCGATATTTTTGATGAGATGGCTGCGATTCGAATGCCGCTCACCCGTGACCACTGGGCGGGATTGGCATTGCAAAACGGACTGTCCGGAGACGAATCGCTACAAGAGGAATTTGACCGCCGTGTCGAAATTGACCTTCAAGAATCGACACCGGATGACCCTCCGATGACTTTTAATGAGATGATAAGATTACTCGACCAAATCAAACGACAGAACAGGATTCGGTCGAGCAGGGTGAACACAACCAGCACGGTACCACATCTTCTTACGACGGCAGAAGCCAACCACACTTCGACTCCTGCTGTTCCAACTTCCCCGTTTCCCAACCCAGACAACACGCCAGATGCGCACGATTTTCTGGCGATGCAAGCGGGTCTCTGCTGGCAATACAGATCGCCTGACCACCTCCTCCGAGACTGTCCGTTCAGACAACGCCCAAACTATCCCCGTGCGCCTCGACAAGTCTCGACATACCGACCACCGGCTGGACAATACACAACACCTCAACATACAGCGGGATTTCAGTCATTCTACCCGATCATTACGCCACCGGGGTTCCATGGTATCTACCCTCAGCAAAACAATTCAGTCCGACTCAACCCCAGTGCATATCAACAACCTCGATATCCACCCACAGCAAGCCAACCGGCGTCCGTCCCAGGCCAAAGTCGACCGGCAGCCTACTACCGCCCACCGCAACACAGGAACCGTGGGGGCAGCGCTCCATCAACAAGCATCGGGTCGCAGAGATCTGGGCCATCCGCCAACGAAGCCACAACCTATGAACATCCTGAAGAATCGACAGCGAAGATGGTTGAATTAGGCGACCTGAATGAAGCACTGGGCGATGTTCACTTTGGACACATCATGACTGAAGAGTCTGATGATGTGCCTATTGTCGATTCAGGTGCGTCTCACCACCTTTGCGGTGATTTCAAACTGCTTTCTAATTTCCAACGTTTCGCCACTCCCGTTCCACTTCGAGTAGCTACATCTGGCAACCCGGCTTTCATCACCGGCGAAGGAGATTTGACTTTCAACGGTGAAAATAACCAGAGAGTTACGATCCACGGTGTGCTTTATTGTGAGAGAGCTCAGTCCACTCTCATATCGCTTGCCGCCCTCCGGAAAGCTGACGCTTATTTTGCATATGATATCGCACAGGACTGTTTCAATATTTTTTCCAAAAATAATGTCCTTGTTTTCAAATGTCCTTTTATTTTATCTCAAAACCGCTGGATTTTCCCATGCCCCATCTCCCACTCAAACTTTCCTCCAAATGTCTCTAAACACCATATGCCCCAACGAAATCATACACCTTTTCCTACGCCAAAGTTCTGTCCCGTGTCCACTGATACCCGTGTGAAGATGAGAAAAGAGTTTTTTGTCACACCGCTTAACGTTGACAGTTTTAGTCCCAAGCAGCCTCTCAACAACAGTTTGACGAACGACGAGCAAGTATTACTCCACTATCACCGGATGTTTGGTCACGCCGGCCTTCGCAAAGTAAGACAGGTCATACAGGAGAAGTTGTGCCATCATCTCCCGATATCTCTTCCTAAAGGAGACATAAAATGTGATGTTTGCGCTCGGAGTAAGAGCCTGAACAAAAATCGGCTGAGTAGCACTGACCGCGACATAAAGAAACTGGAGGTAATCACGGCCGATATCGTAGGTCCTTTTGAAGTCGAAACCTTCAATAAAGGGCGTTTCCTACTGACAATAAGAGACCTAGCGTCGGGTTTTAGTGAAGCGAAGGTACTGACGCATAAAGACCAAGCTTGTGGACTACTGACCGAGACTTTGATCAGATGGGAACGTCAAACAGGGCAATTAGTTCGGTGTGTTCGGACAGACAACGGGGGCGAATTCTCCAGCGAAAGCCTCGCTCAATTTTTCCGACAGCGAGGCATCAAGGCTGAACGATCCCTGCCTTATCACCATTACCAGAATGGTGCCATTGAACGTTTCAACAGAACACTGGCGGACATGGGCCGAACAATTCTAATTGACAGCGGCATGGGTAAAGCGTTCTGGGGTTTCTCTTTCATTTGGGCTTGTGATATACTGAATCTCCTCCCTAACAAACAAAGCGGAACGCTCACTCCTTTTGAAGTTTTTCGGGGTTATAAACCCTCCTGCGACAGATCTGGATTATTTGGCGAACGTGCTTTCTTACACGTACCATGTGAACAGCGAAAAAAACTCGACGAACGGGCTTTGGAAGGGCGAGTAGTAGCCCACTGCGATGATAGCAAAGGGTGGGTGTTCCTCATAAAAGGTTCTAACCAGCTTGTTGCATCAGCGCTAGTCGAATGGGCAAGTAAACCCCCAACACCGCAACGTCAGAACTCACCGACACTCACACCAGTACCTACAGCGTTTAAGCGCCCGATACAGCTCAGACAATCACCAGCAACTCCGACTGGGGACCTTAAAGAAGGTGACATATCATATATCGTAAATATGATGCAGTTCGGTAATTTTGATGACAATGTCACTTTTGATAAACAAGAACTGCTAATAGACCAGATCCTCCTAGAATGTTCTTTTTATGCATCTACAGTGCCAAAGACTTTCAAACAGGCAACGAAATCGGTAGACTGGACAAATTGGAAGGCTGCTATTGACGAAGAGCTGCAGAATCTCGAGACAATGAAGGTTTGGTCAATCAGAACAATACCCAAAGGGCGAAAACCGCTCAAGGGACGCTGGGTTTTCGCAGAAAAGACAGATGACACCGGAGCGACCGTTCGTTACAAAGCAAGGTATGTTGCGAAAGGCTTTACACAAGTAGTTGGCCTCGACTACCAGGCAACTTTCGCGCCGACAGCTACTTTTGTCTCTATGAGACTGATACTAACGCTCGCAGCCAAGTTCAATTGGAAGGTATATTCGTTTGATTTTGTTGCAGCATACCTCAACGCGCCTATCGATGAAGAAGTGTGGGTCGAAGCCCCAGAGGGCCTGAATGTGAAACCAGGGGAAGCTATGTTTTTACACAAAGCGCTCTATGGAACCAAGCAAGCGGCGCGCTGCTGGTGGCTTCATCTGAAGTCAGTACTCAAGAACCTGGGTTTCGAAGCCAGCCAATACGACAATAGTTTATACACCGTGAAGCATGTGGATCATCATGGTATCATCTGGATACATGTTGACGACGGCATTGTAACAGGTTCATCCGATATCATCTTACACCGTTTGGAAGCCGGCTTAAAAGGACTTTTGAAGATCAAGTGGTCAGAGGGTCTTGAGTCAATTGTTGGGCTGGAGATAAAAAGGTGTGAAAAAGGTTTCAAACTAAGACAACCGAAGCTGATGAAAACCATCCTAGACCAGCATTGGGATGAGACATTCATTGCGCATACGCCTCTCCCAACTGCCTTAGAACTGACAACTGACCCAGACGGCGACCCGAAAAAGTCTACTGACTATCTTTCCATCATAGGTGCTTTAAATTACCTAGCGGTTGCGAGCAGACCAGACATAGCGTTTGCTGTCAACCTGTTAGCAAGATTCTCAGCTCGCCCTGGAGTCAACCACTGGAAAGGCCTCCGACACCTGGTTGGATATTTAGCCAGCTCGCGGGATCTGTACCTGGACCTGTTTCCCAACAACGACGACAAACCACTCAAATGTTACTGTGATGTATCATGGGGAGGTGAGTTAGCTAAGTCGACTTATGGCATCATTGTCTCATTTTTTGGATGCCCAGTGTTATGGACATCCAGACGCTTTGCCACAGTAGCTGCATCGACCTGCCAAGCAGAATACATGGCTTTAGGCATCGGAACACGTCAGGTCCTGTGGGTACGTCATCTGCTCACAGATGTACTGAAACAACAATTCACGGGTGTATTACACTGCGACAACCAAAGTGCCATTCGAGTCTCTGTAGATGACTCAGCAAACAAGAGGGTAAGACATGTCGACAGGGAATTCTACTTAACAAACCAGGCTCTATATGAAAAGAAGACAGAACTAATGTGGGTACCAACGAAGAGTCAATTGGCTGACATTTTTACCAAAGCACTAGGCAGGGAACTTTTCGAGTTCTTCAGAGAAAAAATCATGCACGGTGCCTAGGCGAGGGGGGGAGTGTTGTAACCCAGGACTGGGTTACAGTAGGGTCTCGCTTAGGCCCCTTTTTCCCTCTATCTATTTCATGTATATAAACCTACTACCTGTTTATACACATGAAAAATTATCATCTTTGATCATCTACATACTCGAGCTCCATCACTGAGCTCCATCAAGAGTCACCACAGGCAAATCGAGGTCATGAGTGACATACAGGTTGCATGGTCCTGCATGTCACAGAAAAATTTACAGCACTCTGTGTCATACACAATTTGCAGGACTGCATTTCATGTATGTAACCTGTAGTGGACAGGCCTGTGAAACCTGCCGCACAGTCACTGCGTATGTGACAGGTTGCCTGTGTGAGCTGCATGTCATGGTCCTGACAGCTTGTCCTGTTTATGTAACAGGACCTCCATCACATGATATGCATGCAGGACTATGCAACCTGTAGGCTTCTCATGACCCCGGTTTGCCCGGGGTGAGTGTCAACGAAATAATGTACATACATACATACTATGTATACTCGTCATATCTTGTCTTTACTGCGCCCCTAATGGGGACTTGTGTGACCTCAACCAAACCGAGGTCCGGCCTCCCACCAGCTTGCAGGGCGTCGTCAAGCTAGCGACTGCCTGGGGATTCACACGTAGTTGATCTCAACAAATACGCCAGTCCAAGTGACTGCAACCTACGCCACCATAACTTTGGACAAAAATCACCATGAAAGCTTTCTTGGGCACCCCTTTGACCTTTCTCCCTCAATCAATCCACATCCTCCTGGTTCAGTGTGGACGCCCGCCGGCCGATATGTCTGCATCATTGGAGAATCCAAATTTCTGGAAGAACGGCCACATGTTCAGTTGCTTCAATTTACTCATCTGCTTCTGTTTGTACTTAGTAGAGTGATCTTTGTATTTATCTCGGTAGACCAGACATGATATCTCTTCGATCCGCTTCTCCGGCTTGTTCAAATATTCTCTCGCTCAGTCCTCATTTACCTTACTCTGATGGAAAGGAGCCCGTCAAGTTCCCTAGTGGATTAAATCAAGCCAAAGGTGAGACTTTGAAACTTGTTCCCTGCAATTTCACTTTTCTGTTTCTGTGTTAATCGTCCATTCTAGTCTACAATGGGGGAAAAACCCCCATTGAGTCTCTGATAGACCATGAAAAAACAATCAAAATACGTGGTCATAATATAACTCCGGAGTCGAATTCGCATCATGTACCATGTGCACCAGCACATCAGTGGGTGAATGCTGAAACAAAGGAAATTGACTTTCTAGGTAAGCAGGTTTCTTCTGAAAAATCTCACATAGCTGGCTTGTGAAGATCATGTCCAATGATAAATGAGAATCTCATTCTGTATAAATAGGTCTTTCTCAGAAGAGAAAATTCAGTGACTTGACAGAAGCTGCCTCTCAGTCAAGTTTTCATGAAAGAATCAACCACAACTCTTGTGCTAACAGTGTATCAACACCACGTGTAGCTGTAAAAGGCGAGTCAGATCAGATCATCAATTTAGAAACTATCTTATTTCATATCCATTTGATCAGCACAATTTTTTGTGGAATTCATGTATTTCACAACAAGCTCCCTGAATTAAAATAAGTGTTGCCTATCTGATGAGGTGAATACATAGGAGGACTCAAGCCAAGCTTCAAGAACATTCTAATGGGCATTTGCCCCAGTCTTTCTGTGTTTATACCAACTGTACCCATTCTTTCTGTGTATCTGTCCACTGCACCCATTCTTTCTATGTGTATACTCACTCCCACAAAAATTTAATTAAAGCACTCCTTAAAACTCAAAACTTATACTTATGAAAAGGTTAAACCTGACACTCTGGGATTTGTTTTCCAGGTACAGAGCTCAATCTATCTTTGGGATTGTCTTTATATGATTCACAGGCTCCTAAAAGGGTCTCCCTGGATGATGATTTTCAGCAAGCTAATAGTTTGTCCTCCTCATACATTCCTTCTTGAAAAATATCTTCATCTGTTTCATGATCTTTGCATTTGTGAGCTGCGAATTCTGAAAGGTGTAGAAGTTTTTTTTTACAGGATCAAATGCATTTGCTCTTGGATTCCCTTTGGAATCTCAAACAAGTCATCATTCCAAAGAATTTATCATTTCGTCTCCTGAAAATCATGCAGGGAATCAGAATACACCATCTGATAGGGACCATTTAATGACAGATAGTTAGTCCTCAAATAATGAATTGCTTTTTTTTAAAAAAAAATTGTTTTTCCTTTTGCTCATTTCTAAATTCTAAGTATATTTGATTGTAATTGAACTGCTTCTTTTCAATTTTTTCATTAAAAAAAGGTGTGGGCCAAGAAAGCAGCACCCCAAACAGATTGCTACAGAGAGAAACGCTGGGAAACCCTTTTTCTGAATCTCCAAGTATGGCTGACCCTCTTGAAAAATCAAAAAATCTGACAGGATTTATGGCTAGTGACAATAAAGATAAAATTAAAGAAAAAAAGAAAGATGACCAGGAAATGTCTCAAGTAGATTCAATAGGAAATGGTAAAAGATTGAAAAAAATAAAAGGAAGAGAAAAGGAACCAGATAAAATCGGTCATGGCCAACTACTTGATCTCAATATTGCAGAATCTGAAAAATTGCATTGGGCATGGATTTTTGCTGTTTCACATTACTACACCAATCCTCTGGACCAAGAATTAAAGATCAAAAATGAGGAAATACTTTCAAACTTCAATGCTGAAATGAGCTCAGAGTTGATCAAAATTTTGGAAAAAAACTCCTTTTCTGAAAACAGGTTTCATGTACAAGACCGTACCAAGATCAGTTCAAACGTCTTGCATCTTTTGGGTATTCTTTGGTATATTAATATGAGATTGTTGAGGACTTTGGGGAAATTGGAGGAAGATCAATATGCTGAGGAAACTATTCTAGTTTACAAATGGATACTCAGGGTTTTAAAGAATGAAGAAAATTTGGATGAGATATTTGATGATGTTCCTTGTCCAAACATCTTGGATCTTTTCACCTCATTCATTAACTCTAGAAAAGAAGATAAAATTGAATATGTATTACAAAAGGGGGTACCAATTGGATATGTGTTAGAATATCAAGTGATTATTACTGAATTAGTATTGGTTTTGTTGAATTCTTATTACAAATTTAAACAACCCAAGAAGTGGGAGATGGTGTTCATAAATGATGGAAATTTCACGAATTTTTTGGTAAAGATCCAAGCTCCGGTTTTCAAAGTTAAGACAGAAAAGATTGAAGGAGACAAGACAAAGATATATCCGCTGAATTTACTTCCATGGTGTGGTGAATCTGACGAACATCAGGAAGAATCGGAAAACAATCTGGTCCTTCTGAGGAAAAAATGTACAGTAAAATTTAATATGAATTTGAAAAGATATTTAAAATATGTTCCCAATTTAAATCACAATCCGGCAGAGGAATGGGCCTCGAAATTTTTTGTAGAAACAATACAATCAAATGAGAATATCCTGATGAGATTTGGAGGTCAGGAAGAAGTTAGAAAATGGAATTCAATCTTGAAGATTAGACAGAAAATAAAGATGGATGTGAAACAAGGACATGAAGTCTATTTTAATTCTATAAGATCAAGACTGAAGCTTAATTTCAATCCTAAGATAAACAAAAACTTGGAAACTGCAGAAGCTATTTGGAAGAACTTGAGATCTCTTTCACTTCTGATTTGGGAATTGAACTCGGGGTTAATCTTCTCCTTAGGACACTCAGAAGGAGACCGGGATGATGAAGATTGCTCGATTTATCTTCAGGAGCAGACGAATCTTCAGGAGAGACTGTTTAAGCTCATCCATCTTTCTCCCCATTCTCTCTCAAACCGCCATCCATATGCCGAATTCAAGAGATTCATTTTGGGTGTATTGATGATTAATGTCCAGGAAAGTTCGACGCTCAAGATCGACAGAGAGATGCAGAGTGCAATAGAAACAAAGGCAGCAGTCACGATTATTTCCTATTTTTATTACCAAATCAATCGACTAAAATGGATGACCGTCTTCCAGAATTCGATGAATCTGATCGGTTCGTTTCAAAAGATTCAGAGAAGATCATCTAATTCTTATAATCTTAATAGGTTTTCCTTAAATGAGTTGGCAAATCGTCGAGGTGCAAAATTGATCCCTTGGGCCAACCCATTCACTCTCACCTCCCTCCAAAGAGCATCCATTCAAAAATTCTTCCAAGGTGATCAGAGTTGAAAAATTAATTCAATCATTTTTTTATCTAGTACCCTTTTTGTTTTGTTTTGGTAAATAAATAATCATCTGATATTCATCTACAGGATCATTAGGAGGGGTTTGTTTTTAATTTATTTAGGTGTCTTTAATGACAGATGGTTATTATCTCTGAATAAATTATTCTTCCTTGTTTTTCTTTCTTTTTATTTAAATATCATGATCTACCAAGTCCTAATTCATTCTTCCACATGATTTTGGATATGTCAGTTGAACTAGGATGGTTTAACATCTAAATTACAACAACCACTCAATTATTGGTATTGTATTCTTTTCAGCATTCATTATAGTCAAGTTTGACTGGGGTGTGCTCTGTGTTTTAAAAAAGCGTTAGGGGTTGCTATCTTGTCAAGCTGCTATCCCAAAACATATAGCAGCACTTATATAGGTCAATCCAGCAGCAGCATTATAATTGAATCATGTTTTGTGGGCTTTTGTGTGTTTGCATAGTAAGCTGCTTAGAGTGACATTGTTTTGGTTGCATAGAGTTGATTTCTCTTGTTTTGATGTTTAATTGATTGATGAGGGAGCATTAAAAGATGTACTATTAATGATCAAGGAAGAAAGAAAAAAAATAAAAAAATTAAAATTCAAGTCCTACTGCATCGAAACTTTCGATTGCAGCCGGGGAAAACCGTCAAGAACCAACCAACCATCCACCTCCCACACCAAAGCTCCTCCGACACCCACCACCTACCAAGAACGGCGACGAGGAAAGATCAGGAAAATCGTCGATATGGCCTCCAGGAACAAGCGAGTGATGAAGGAGATCCAGGACTGTCAGAGAGAATCTGCTTCCAGCCAAATCAACATCCAAGTCAGTCAACACACACTCTCTCACTCATCTCGTCTTGCATCGATTCATCCCACTGTCGATTATTTATCTTCTCACTGTTTTCGGACGCCTTCTTTTTTTGGACAACATGCACTCTTCAGATGATCGACGAAGATCTTTCCAAGCTGCGTGGCCAGTTTCCTGGGCCCGCAAACAGTCCCTACGAAGGAGGCACCTTCGAAGGTATGTGTCTTCTTCGTGCCCCACATCCTTTGATCAGCCTTGGACCCCACATCTCATCTGTCTACAACATCCATCGGTGGTGGATGAGCTCATTGCAACTGTATTGGTCATGCTTGGTACAGTGGCTATCGAGGTCCCTCCACGATACCCTTTCGAACCATTAAAGGTAAACAGCCTTTCCTCTAAAAACCCATCTGAACAAAACAGAAACACATCAAACACCACCAATTCGAAATGTATTCCCCCCCCCTCCCCCCAAAAATCAATAAATCCAACGCTGGTGTACTGACTTTGGAGATTTGCTGTTACAGATGAAGTTCATTACTAAAGTCTATCATCCTAACGTGTCTTCTCAATCCGGCGCAATCTGCCTCGATATCCTCAAAGAGGCCTGGTCCCCCGTCTTGACCCTCAAGACTACACTCGTCAGCCTCCAGAGTCTGCTGTGTAGTCCGGAACCTAACGATCCTCAAGATGCTGAGGTACACTCCTCTCTATACATATATGTTTATATTCCTCTCTCTCTCTCTCTCTCTTCCGTATCTTGTCTTTTCCAGAAATGTCAGATTTGCTCACTTTAATAACCTTCACATCACCTTTCTTTTTTTTAAAAACTACCAAAAAAATTAATACAGGTTGCTAAAGTCTATTTATCCGATCGATCGGTGTATGAGAGAACGGCGCGATGTTGGACCGAGGTGAGTTAGAGAGGAAAAACAAACAAGATGATCATAGAGAGATTAGAGGAAAAGCAGAGTGACCGAATGGAAGAATGGACATGTTGTAGATGTATGCGTCAGGCGGAGGAAAGGCGAGCGGGACCAAGCAGAGCACGCCGCCGGCGAGCGAGCAACGATCGAGCTCATCTTCGACGGCGCAAGCGACAGTCGCCAGCTCGACGAAGTCTTCCACGACAGTCGTACCGGGGCCGGTGCGAACGAGGCCGAGCGCGGCCGAGATCGAGGTACGCACCCTGTCGAGCGATGTCGAGGAGCAGATCCTCTGCTTCGGCTTGGAGCGCGCTATGGTCACTCGATTCCAAGCCATGGGATTCTCTCCCGACCTCGTCATCAAGGTCCTCATCGATCTCAAGTTCCAACCCCCCTACGTTAATGATGATTCTCTCCAGATCCCTGATGATGAGGTCTTGGAGGCTTTGTTGTTGGTCCCTTAATCCCATCCCCTTCCCTTTCGTTTGTATTTCATCTCTCCATCTTTCCTTTGTTTTCTCACCTAAATTACATTTTCAAGTATCCACACATAAAGACATATATATATATATACATATATACATATCTCTCTGAATAAGTAGAGGTTTTTTATCCGATCATATGCTCGGTGATATCTGGATATATGTACTCCAAAGCCTCGGTAGCCCTGCGTGTGAATGTCTGTACAAGAAGGCTGGCTAGAATGGGTGATCACATTCGGAGCCGATTTTGGCAGGAAATTCTAGTCTCAAGGATGCCCCCGGGACGTAGAGTGGGATGTTTTGTACGACTTATTGCCCATTCTTACTCCCAGCTATGATGGCCAGCCACTAAGCTACGCAGTCTCTAAGCGTTCAATATCGAAACATCTGCTGGACGCTAGACAGGAAGCGTCCACCAGCAGGAACGAACCGAGGCTGGCCTGAGCTCTTTTCGTGCGTCTCGGTCACGGCGTTGTAAACTTTAATAAGCTCATGCATATCTTCAGATGGCGGATGGTTGTTCAATACAGACAAAAAAGTCAGTCATATCGTTTTTTTTTACTGGTCTATAAAGGTTATGTCTCTGTTCATAGATACTAGTTGTACTGGAACCAGGGGGGTATCTCAACCAATCGTCATACGGTGGTTTTTTGTTTTTTGTAAGCGTCTAAATCTTCCTTGTCTCCGTCGAAAATACTGATCCGTCAAGTTCAGTTTTGCTCGACTGGTTGAATATCAGAAAATAAGGAATGAAGATCTAATTTCTAGATGGAACCAAAAAAAAGGAGAAGAAGATAAGAAATGGGGTGAAAGAGGGAGTAAGATCAAGTGGTTTGGGTCTCTCGGGCCTCCTTAAACATGTCGTCGATCTGTCGATTGACGGCCTCATTATCGAAGGAAGCTTGGCGGGAATGATGGTGATCGATGACGATAGATCCTCTCTCTTGGGGGTGAAGACGCGACGATGGAGGTGGATTGGAGATGTTCTTAGTGCGTTTAGAGGAGGAGGAGGATTGGGCGGATGTTTTGGTGTTAGTGACGGTTGTGGATGGAGCTTTGGTCTTAGACAACCCAGGCTCGACCGGCGTCTTCCGTTTAGTCTTGATCGTCGTCGACGTGAAGGGCCTCTTGAACGCTCGTCCACTCCTTCCTCCTCTTGCTCGCCTGCTTCCAGCGACTGCTGCTGCTTCTTCTTCTTGGATACCCGGGTTTGGTCTTCCTCGCTATCGTATCCATGGCTCATCTTCCTGCCCGTCCTGGAGACCTCAGCTGGCTTCGGATCATTCGGTGTCTCCATCGGATGCGGATAAGCTCTCGCTTTCTTCGTGGCTGGTCGCGATCTTGCTTGGGTCGTCCGGTCTTCAGACTCGGTGGGTTGGGTCGAGTCCCCTATAGGTATAGGCTCCTGTTCTAATTTCTGCACCCATTTGGATTTCCGATCCCAACACAGTGTGGAAAAAGTGAATACGAAAAAAAAAAAAGGGGGGGAGAGAGAAATCAAAACATGAGAAAAAAAACCCAGTTAGCATTCAAAAAAGATGGTGATGATAGAAAAAGATAAACAACAACAACAACAAAAATGTGAGAAAGAGGGGACGAAACTTGGATTGCTTGGTTGAATTCACCATAGCTCTTGCGACCAATATGAGCAGGTAGTATATCATTGTTAGCAGACCTCAAAGGGATACATGTTGTGCGACGACAAGACAGAGACAGCCAGGGGAAGCCGATCAGGGAGTCTTCAAAGACGATTGTGAGGGTAGGAGTGGTTGAGGATTGATGAGACTGTTGATGCTTGGATGTTGATGGGCTAGGGTGGGTGGTCGTTACCGTCGTCTGCTCTCTGGGACCTGCGCAATCGTCCTTGAGCTTCGTGTGCCTTCTTTCTGTCGGCTTGGGTGTCGTCGTACTGGGGTTTTGCTTCCTTTGCATAAACTTCAGGTTCAACTGTTTTTTTTTTTTCAAAGGAGAATTCAACAAGATGTCAGATCAGAAATTCGTTGGAGAGGTGGTAAGATAAAAGGTGCTTACAGTACCCGATGATAGCATGGTGGCTGTTTATCTCTGCTTCGTTGTTGTTGGTTGGTTGGTGAAGAATCAGTCAGTCGTGTTGAGTTGGGCTATTGTAGGCTACTATTAGAGCAGCCAAGCAAGTTGAATATCCTTAATCAAGAAAATTACCTGCAAGCTTTTATTCTATTTTCATCATGTTCAACTTCATCTTGAATAACACTCTTCCCTCATCAATCACTTCAGAATCTTATCAAACTATTATCTACAATCACAAGTTTTAGCTTTCTATTTTGTATCATCCGCACTCTCACCCATACGAATCAAATCAATCCCATGAGCTTTGTAAAAGATTTATACAAATCATGACAAGTTTATATCCAGATTACATACTGTACTTTAAGTCATTTTAAAATAAAACATGATAATCAATCATACATTTCCATCATATTGTCCCTGATTTGTACATATTTCTATGATTGTTTCAGACATGACTACTCATCAGCCTCATTCTGTAATCACTCTTGTGTATATCAACTGTATCCTCATACAATCTTATCCTTCCCTTGAGTATGTGTTCTACAGGACCTAGGAAACAACCTGTAGATGAATGGAACCAACACCCTTGGATCTTGGTACTGAATCCCATACATCTCTGGGGCTCATTTATACATGGTTTGTGTGGCTAGGGTGGCAGTTTGACCAAAAGGTTCATGCTTTTTTTTTTTCTCTCTGAATACCTTTTCTACCAAGGCAGCAGGGCAAGATAGGTTGTGTACATGCATGTGTGTGTAGGAAAATTATCTCAGGCTGTTGGCTGTCACCAAGAGGGACGAGGGGGAGGAAGGGATGTTTGTGTTGTTTGGGATCATGCACACCTCATACTTCTCATACATTTTTTGTCACTACCCCTCCTGGGGAAGAGAAAAAAATCAATACAGTCGAGTTTGGTAGGTACCTTTACTACCAAAAATGCACATCTCTTATAATATTTGAGGTGAGTACCATTGCTTGGGCTTGTGCCCCCCCAAAAAAAACTATACATTTTGGTTACTGGCATTTGTTGTAGGGTGCTTTGTCTAAACAAGTCTTGAGATATAAAAACTGCCCCGAGGGAAGAATAGAACTGCAGTAGAAAATGAACTGGAAGATTATCTAATTTTTATGATGACTAATCATGTCTGAAAATAGTATATAAAACATGTGAAATTAGATAATAGGGGGTATCAAATATGGCCAAATCAACACTTGAAACCAGCCAATTATCAAACATATTTTATTTTATTTTCACCAGTGGGTTTTGGAAGTTGGTAGGTAAAGGACTAACACATTTTTTAAAAAAAAGGATGGATTTTCTAAAACCAGTCAATTACATAATGGTGGATTCGGTCATGTTTGAGGCCCCCTGAATATAATAAAATATTGTGTAATGTATGTATCTATAAATTAATTATGTAATGTGTGAAAGAGGATGACATGATGAGCCCCACCAAGCTGGCCCTTACTGGACATTGTCAGAGAGTTTGTATTGGTGTTTTTATATATGGCTATTGTACTGAGCAGCTTTTTGTTTCTGGTTCAGTACTCAACCTTACCCACCATGAAGCTCTGTATTACAGTCAGGTCACCTTTAATACCACCTCACATGCATGGAAAAGGAGCACCTTGGCCTTTTTTTCCCTAATCCTCTAGCCCCATGGGATCCACTTGTTTCCATTCTTGTTTTTAGACAGCATGTGCAGCTCTCTGATTCCATGAGGTACCTGGTTAACCCACAGAGAAAAAAGGGCTGTCAATCACAAAGATAAGACCCTGAAATAGCTACCGTATGGGTCATGAACTGAAACTTATTTTGAATGAATAAAATTATCTTAAAAGGTTCATCCTCATTTATTGAAACTGAAGTTTCATGGGACCTAACTTGTTGGTTTTCTTTTTCATTCCATCAAATTTGAAGGAAGGCAGAAAATTAAAACCTTGCAATATTTGTCTCTTTTTTATGTTTAAAAAAAGTATAAAATTTATTTCTTGTTTGAGTTATTTTGAGGTTAAGATTGGCTCTGGAAATTATTGTAAACCACTCATCAGGAGTGGATCCTCCCAAAAAGTTTTTTGTGCTTTCTGGGAGGGCTTTCTACAAAGAAGTGGTGTTAGAATAGGATGTACATGAGTGCCACTCAAACTCACACATGTATTTTTTGGTGACACCAATACTAGAGCCAATTTTAGGAGAAAGTGACACAATTTCAGCTCAGGGAAATGCGGCTATGAAGGGGATAATTTGCGGGGACCTAAGAAAGGACCAAGGAGCTGGGCTTTCTGGGTGGGTTCAAGTTGGTCAAGCTCAGACTTGATGATTGTTTGTTTTCATACATGAGGAGAAAGGTTAAATACTGAAAACTAGAGAGCCGCCTTGCATGATCCAAAGGAGGCCTTGAAAAGTGGAAAGTAAAACAGGAAAATGAACAGGTAGCTCACTGCAAGAAAAACTAGATTAAATGCCAGATTTTGACATGCAGAATGCTCCAACCAAGCTACCATTGTATCCTCATCCATTTACACATGCAGCTGTTTGGGCACAGTTGCTTTGCAACATGCACAGTGACTGTCCATTGAAGCTTGGTTGATTTATCCTTTGAGAAAGGTTGGAGTCACACAAACAGTTTCATTAGAGTTTCCACATTTCAAATGCAAGCAGTCCAGCCAGTTTCTCATAGTTTTTAATATTTTATATTCATATTCAATAGATTATACATTTTTAGGAGGGGCCAGAAAGTAGGGGTGTTTAGTTCCCTCCAAAGGTTTTTGTGAAAAATCAGGGGAAATTTGTAACCTTTTTACACTTGTGCCTGCAGGCAGGGGTGTTTAGTTCCCAGAGAATATAGGGGCTAAGAAAGGGCCACAACTCCTAGTAGAAAACAACTTACTGTATGCTTTGGGAAGGAGGAGTGGAGGCTGTCTCAAGGTAAACCAGACAGCTGAAGGCGCTTGGTAATGTGGGCTTGAAGGCTGGACAGAGTTGGGTTGGGGGAAAAGAGGCTTTAAGTATTGAGGACTGATCTACTAATCAGGGAAGTAGTAAGCTGGAATAGTGGAATGCTGTTTTTAAATATGATAAATCTGGGGAATTAAAATAAAGGGGGAAGAAAGAGAATCTTTGCTGCCTCTTTGGATCCTTGATTGCAAGACACAAGGTGTATTTTGGTCATCAGAATATCAGAAGGAAGGAGTTAGCCTTAGTAGAAATGAATGATGCCATTTATCAAATTTCTACCACCAGGACAAATCTATTGTCACTTGTCTACAAGTGATGTCAAAAAGTACAAAGGGGCCTTTGTACTTTGATACATCACCTGTAGACAAGTGACAATAGTTTTTTCCTGGTGTACATGTACAGGCTGTCAATAAATGGTACATCCTGATGATTTTCTGATGAGATCATATGGAGACGCTTCTAAACCTCAATCAGAGTGTATTACTTGTAGTTATCATGGGAGGTAACTAGATGTCAAAAGGAGTGATCAAATGTCTATGCACCTGTTCATCATAGATGTCAAAGTCTAAGCACATGAAGTCTTCCTTTCCCAGGGAAGTGCTTCATTTTCTTTCTTTTTGTGTGCTTCAGAAGAAATTCATTTGAGTCCTTCAGTTCAGCTTTTCCTGGGAAATCAGGCCAGAAGAGATCTCTCAACAGTTCTTTCCCACTAAGGATGTACTTTATTTAGTCAGGCTTAAAAAGTAGTTCATACTTTTTCTTTGAAGTTTTCTCATGTTATTTCCTTCCTTCTGGTTGTGGTCTTTATGCCTTTGAATCAATATCAATTTATACTGTAGTTGCTTAATAATTTAGTTCAAAACGTACTGTATTAAGTGGGAACAATTACATCATTTTACTTTTAAGTTTTGTTATATGTTTATAGGATAATCTATGTGTTTAAATTAATTTTTATCTTGTGTTTTATTGGTATCTGTATATCAGGAATCATCTTTTATTTTATATGTTAATATCCAATAAAATGTGTTTTAGGTCCTAGTAGAAATATTCTTTAAGTTAATTTTACTGCTTGAAGTTTTAAGTTTTCTGGGCTACTTTGACTGGTGGACCCTAGTTTATTTTTCAAACTCTTTCAGGATATGTAATAAATTTCCTCCCTATTCCAGATGTTTCTGATTTATTCATTATTTTCTATTTATATTTGTTCTATTGTTCTATTACTATGTAATAATGTCTTTTATTGATTACAAGTACATAGCCCCCAATTTTGGGGGGAGGGACTTGTAGAAAGACACGGATCAACGCCAAGATCCGTGATCCGTGTCATGCAAACTAACAGGCCAACGTTGACCCGTTAGGTTGCATGTATTGATACAGTACAAACCTTGCATGGTTTGTTTGGCTCCAGGAGCCTATTTTTTTTAGTTTTATAGTAGATTTATTGTTATTATGAGTCAATATACTTTAGTATTATACGTTACTACTTGTGCAATAATGTCTCTTACTTTTTTATTTATTTTATTAGTATTTATCATATATTCATTTTATTATTATTTATTCTAGTCAGGTTGTCTCTGAACTAGTAGCAAGCTGACAAGTTATAGCTAGCCTTGGGTTGGGGGAAGATTATGTGCGTCCTCGCGGAATGTAGACCCCCCATCGGCCCGCCGAGGGTCTCCTATCTTGGATTAGATCATTGCATGCTGGATGGAATTGGGTCAAACCAGCAGGATTCGCATCGAGATAACGACCATGTTCGCATCGGATGGACAACCCTATAAGTAGAGGTTTTACGGACTAAGAGTAGTTAAGGTCAGTCGCTTATTTTTATCTATCTCGGAGCAATCATTGACTGTGGCAACTCTCTTGCGTGTTCCTCTTGTCGAACGACTGAAGCCCGGGAGCTACTTCATGACGATTCTCAGAATTTCCTCTTCAATTCAACAGCCGGTCGCTATCAACTAGGATCTGAATTAGCTTATATGCCACATTCTTCCTCATTAGACTTCAGAACACTGTCTATGCACAACAATGCCTGTCGGTTCTTCCAACATCGCACTGACTGAAGTACCTGCTTCACATCCGAAAACTACCAATATGGCCACAGGAGAGCCTCAATCCTCTTCCAACCAGCTTCCCAATCTATCACTCCGTCTTCCACCTCCTCCCGTCGGTCCTTTACCACTCGACCCAGGCTCAGTCGATTCCACCGCTGGTTCATCAGCCGCCGCAATTGCCCGGTCTGCTGCTTCTTCCATGGCTTTCATCTTCAAACGTCCCCCCCTTCGGTTTTTTCGACCAGTCAAGAGTTTGTTGTAGTGAAATCTCTCTCCCTCCGATCCTTCGCTCATCATTCTAGGAATTTTGAATTGCCGTTGTTGTTCTCCCTACACTAGTTTCGACCTATGGAGCTCTACAAGCTATGGCCGAAGAGCGTGGCAGACCCGTATCGTTAAAGTTTGTTCAATCGGTCATCAAGAAAGAAGGTCCATGGAAATTTATTCTTAACCACGCCCTACCACCATTCTGCTTCAACACACTCATTGGACTGACTCTATTTACAACTTATACCACTACCGAAAATCAATTGCTGAAATCGGGGCCTCACCTGCATCCATACCTGGTGCCTGCCCTCGCTGGCAGCGTCGCGGGTGTCGCTCAGAGCTTGATTTCAGCCCCACTTGATAATGTCAGGCTGTTACAAGTCAGCCAGGCCAATGCAGCTCTTGGATCATCATCCCCATCAACAAAGGTTCAATTTAGAGGATGGATCCCTTTGCTTAAACAAGCCATGCTTCCCTTATCTCTCAACAACCATCTTACCTCAACCTCGGCAGATTCCGCACGGTTCAAGCTATGGGCTAGTAGAGGATGGGGCATGTTGGGATTAAGTGTGACCAAAGATTCGCTGGGATTCGCAACATTTTTCACCATTTTTCAGATCGGACGCGATTTAGGCAAAAGGTTAGCAAACTCGGTCGATAGGTCAATTCACATTGTCTGGACTGGTTCTGAGAATCATCAAGAGTTTGTGGGCGCGAGAGGCTGGACGGGTCGGATCCTCCAGTCTTGTGTAATCGTACTTAGCGGCGCAACGGCTGGTTGGGCCTACGGTATAGTCGCCGAACCTTTCGAGGCACTTCGCCGAGCTTTATGGCAAGCACGACTGGATTGGGCCTCGATCCATCTGAACATGCGATTTGAGAAAACCAAATCTACAAATACATCATCTTCCCACACCAGTCGGCATCCTGCTAACCACCCTCCTCCTCCTACTCACTATCAGCCTTCAAGTCTGGCGCATTTCAAAGGAATTCGATTGAGTCACTATCTGAGGAGCAAAAAAACTAAACTTGATCAACAAACATCCAAGACTCGAAAACCAGTATTGGGATCTCAAAAGCCGCCCTCATTAGCAAACATCCTGAAATACAACTTTCAAAACAGGCGGAAAGGCTCTCAAATCTTCACCGAGCTGATTTCCATGATCAAGAGTCCCAAAATCAGAATCACGGATTCCAATAGTACTAACGCGATGAAACTCGACGCATCCGAAAAGATCTTTCACTCTTTTCACACCCGGCCACAAAAGAAACCATTGTCTTTGAAGGTTGCTACTCGAGTCACTGGGTTCAAAAGTTTTATTTTTTCTCCATATTCAATTGGATTCTTTGTTTGGGCAGTTTGTAGTGGTGATCTGACCGATTGAAACATCTTGTGATCAACGTTTGTTTTGGTAAACTCTTGTAAATCGGTGGTGACATTTTTTTTTTTACATATTTGCAAATTATCTTGCGGAAAAAAATTGGTAAATTGTAACAAAATACACCATGAAACGTTCCTCAGGAAACTCCTGTGATTTTCTCCTTTTAAGTGTTTTTTTGTTTGAGGTAATAATTTGCTTGTAACCCCACTATCATTGTCCTCAACCCCTTTTCTTCCAACTCCTCCAAAAACACTCTTCCAAAATTAGTTGGATTGTGTTATCATAGATCATTTCATACATTACACAAGTACGTCACCAGAAAAATGCAATGATCAGTTGGCTACAAGTGACATTGCAAATTACACAGGGGCCTGTGTACTTTCTGATGTCACTTGTAGACAGGTGATCATTGCTTTTTCCTGGTCTACAATACTTGCACACAATCTCATACCCTGAAGGTGTGAAAATACTGCTCTGGAGCATGATAAAGTGACACCAAAGATGATGAATAGATTTTCATCAGAGATAAAACATACACCCATGACGACACCCTCTCAACTACTAGATAGTATTGAACGCGCACCCACACAGCCTACACAATAGTAGGTTTGTGCTCTCAGATCCTCTCACTTTTTCTCTGTCCCTCTCACAAATCTCAACCCCCAAAATTCAAATAGGTCCACCGTCCGCGAGTCCTTGCCTTGTCACAAGCTGACACCTCCCCTTTCACATCCCCACCTGTCTGACTCCCCTTCAATTCCCCTCCTCACCAAAAAAAGACATTCATTAAACGAGTCCTTGCCTTGTCACAAGCTGACACCTACCCTTTCACATCCCTGGCCAACTCCCCTTCGATTCCCCTACTTTTCAATTAACATTCATCCTTCCTGCTTTGTAATACTGAGTCCTCCATCAAGTGCAGTGTGCCCAGCCTCTGTGTAAGTCCCTCTGTGCAAGTCCTTCTACCAACATCAACAGTTCCTAATCTCATTACTGACTCACATTTTTCTTTTCATAGATCAACAGGTAAACCACCCCACTCGTCCGATGGCCCGAAGACGAAGTGGATTTATCCAGTGACGGGGACCCACAATTATTCGACAACCTTGCAATGGATCGTCAAATCAGCCCATTGACTTGAATGCGGCCATTGCTATGGCCCTGAGGCACGGACTACTGGTCACCAATCCCCGCCACAACCAAATCAATGAGCAAGCTCCCCATCTGTCCCATCAAGATCAACACCTCATCGACCACTTCCATCAACATGAACCACCTCACCACGAGAATTCACCCCTTCCCAAAGAATTTGTTACCCAGTATGCCAGCCGAAGAGATCAACTTGCATCCGCTTGGAAATCAATTGAAAAAGCAATCACCTCCGCCTTCTTCCTATGCCAGTATCATACCAAAAATGGACCACCTCGAACAGCTACCTAGAACCAATGGAGGAATGTGACTGCTCCAACATACAGAAACGGCCTGTTGATTTGATACATACACATGGTCTGTATCCCACTGGCACTTCTGGCACCCACACATTCCATACAAGCCACTAACAAAACAACTCCATTCCCCACCGGTGCCATTCCCAGACCGATTTCACAACCACGAAGTAGAGTTCTGTTCTTGTATCCCTGATGCTATTCGGTTAATACATCTTGGATACATCCCGGCATCCCCAACAGCACCCCAAACAGCTTATTCTATCCCGCTTGTTCAACTCTACCAGCATCTATGGCATGAGTCAGCAACTCCTTACACCTCGTTTATCAGTTCTATCACATACCACCAAAATACCAGATCAAGGGAGAAGATGTATTCTCCAGGCCAGAATCACAACGGACGTGACTTGCAAATTCCCTTCTCCCAAGCAATCAACATCTACGGCCAGATTATGAAACTTCACAAAGAGTTGGTTACAATCTCCCTGGGCCTGGAAGCTCAAGACCATTGGGCAGCAAAGTGCCCCACCTGTTTTGGTCCCGAAAATCCAGATGAAGCAAGTACAACTCACGAAGCATACACCATAATCACAATGGACGGAAACTTCCAACATCGTCACCAAAAGTTTGCCAGTACAGATATCCCTACTGAAGCTGATTATCCATCTAACTTTATTCCACCCTCAGAAATCAATACTCATGAGGTTCAATGTCAATCAACTGATCACGATGTAGCAGGGCTCAGGGTATGTGGTATTCTGTGTGATTATTCTTATTGATAAAACCCACTGAATACTAATATTTATTCCTTCCTATTGATAAAACCCACTGAATACTTTAGACATCATTCTCTGATGCCCACAAGGCTGCAAACAACGTGCGCAATTCTATGTCTTGGGATAAGTTTGATGATACAGGAATCTTTGGTAGCTGTTGTCGCCATGATATCCCTCTCAAACTCAACAACATCCACCAAAGTGGCGAGAAGTAAGCCGCTCAATTCAAAACAATCTATCAACAAAAACTTAGAAAACAAATTTATCTCCTCGGTGACAGGCTTTACTATCCTGTTAGTATCATCAACAATATCCTCAAGGATTTTCCAACAAAAACATTTGGAATACTATATGATATTGGGTGCCACCTACATGCTCATGTCCAAAAGGTGAGCTTCATCGACTAAATTCTTTGAAAAAATCATCCATCCATCACCGGTGCCATCCATCTGGACCAAAATTCCTGTCTGTCACACCCAATTTTCCCGTAGCGCAACCTTCTCGGGAATCGACTCAATCGTGTGGCTTTTGGTACATCCATATTTCACGCTTACATACACAACTGGGACTGCCAAATCAACTACAATCCCAGATATAACTCAAACTGGGGACTGTCTGACGGGGAGGGATTGGAGCGCCTGTGGTCCCAGTTATCTGATATGGTAGGACCTCTAAGGAATGCTACTCGTATCCACCGCCTCCAAGCAATTGGAAAACAGTGTGATTACTATAATGAGAAGCTCAAACTGACAGTTTGTAAGCAACCCAATTTTCACCCTCAATTTTCTCCTACTATTTTTGCACATAATTAAGCAAGATCATCTGTAGGCAATTGTATGAATTGGCGCCTTGATCAAGCCCACAACTACATGAATGAATGCAAGACCAAACTGAATGCTATATATAATGAACCAAACCTGTTTTCTGATTGCGGGGAAAATTACAGTCAAGATTTTTTTGAGCAGCAGTGGGCCCTTGAGCGCACTTATTATTGGGATCAAAATAACTGTCAAGATTATAACTCATGAAAAAGAGGCGATGAAGGGGCTTTCTTGAGGGAGCCTAAGAAAGGACCGAGGAGGACAGGAAAAATAAGTTTAAGGCTCAGACTCAATGATTTTATTTCAAACAGAAAGAGATGACTTATATAGTCACAACTAGAGAGCCCCCTGGAAAGATCCAAAGGGGGCCTAGGAGACTACATACAACAAAACAATAAAAGTGAACACTACTCAGACTAGTAGAAGACACAGTGATGAGTTAATAAAACTAGCAGGATTTTAGAGTGAAGATTAAAACTGGGAAGACTCCAGAGTGATTATAAAACTGCCAACAGCAGAGTGATGAAGTTAAAACTACCTGATTTGTAGAGTGATATAAAACAATTATATTGAGTGATAAACAAATAAAACTGCTTGATTGCAGAGTGATTGGGATTTAATAATAAAGATGATTTTGATGAAGATATTTGTGAGCGGACAGACAGGCTGAAATTCTGACAATAACCAAAAGGTGGAGCAGAAATTAGAACTAGGACGTTTGCTCACTTTAGAAGAAGATCTCAATACAGCATGGTTTGTCCTTTATTTGTGCTATCTAATCTATAAAGTGTACCGATGGTCCTAATGCAAGCTCATAGGCAAAATATCCCTCACACCATTGAGGATACACTGGCACAAGTGACTACAATAAGGGATATTCAGGCCAAAATAGAACAGCAGCGTCAACGTGTCGGTGCCAACCAAACTCTCGTGGGGCTCACTCGTGCTCATGAAAGTTTATTCTTGAAGGTATGGTGGGCCAAAACCAATTTGAGACAAAAATACCTGGCGCTCCTTGAGGAGAAGCGCCCATTGGATGCAGTACGGTTGGGTACGGCTGTCAGCCTTAGAGTCAGTGCAGCTGACCTAAAGTCTGCCTTTATTACTCATGATCTTAATACCAGTCCCAAATGCATTATATCTTTTTACCCTGAGGTTTAAACCTTGTTTTGACTTCAAATTCTGTTTCTTCATTAAAATTCAACCATAGTGTTCACTGAACACTTTGTAATTGCTCAACTCCTTCATGGAGTAATTAAATTAACAATTCTACGCTACAGCTGGCTGGGCAAGTGAAACAAGGCCAGCCAACCACATCTACATGTTAGATTACATAAGCAAACCTTGAAAATTTTTGAAGTTGGTGTATCCCCCGTTGCAGGCAGGATACACAACCTCAAGACACCCAGAACCACCAACTCAGATCACCAAGGATTCACCAAGTTACAGCTCACCACTCTAACCAACCAAAGGCCTCTTTCACCCAGTACCTCAACAGTATTGTCAGTCAGTCCCCTTTTTGAACCTTGCTCTTCTGACAGAAGTCCTTCTCTGTCTCCCCTTCTTTCTTTCCCCTTTCCTGTCCTCATCCCTCATCACATCAGATCAATCCAAGCACCAATCATCAGATCAGATCAGCTTCAATCATCCTCAGAGATCAATCAGCTTTGCTTCAATCTTTTTCTGTGGTTTTTCCTTGAAACAAACCACATAGGTTTCCCTGTAAAGAACCTTGACTATCCAGCTTGACATAGTCTAAAAAACTGGGCTGATTAGACTTGTCTTCTCAGATACCTTCCACGTTTCCATTGTGTGAAGAGACTGTTGCTTCTCAAAGACTCTGGCACAGTTCATCCAACTTTTCAAGTTGTTGATTATCATCATTAAAGAGCACTCAGATTATTAGAAACACAGATCAATCAATAATCTTATTCCTTTTCCCTTCTTCTTCTCTAACAGTTGTATTCTCTATCCCTTGAAATACAACTGTTGCCCCCCATTTCTTGTGTCCTGTTGTCACTTTAGAGACCCAGGCTCACAACGGCTTCAAAGCTAGGTCAGATCATTTGCATATATGATCTATTATTGTTTTACCTTTGTTAAATACTTTCATGAATTCATAAATATCATTTTCCGCATTGGTTCCTGTTAGGAACCAATGGGAAAGAACATCTGATAGCTTCGATTTGCAAGAAAACATTTTCTCTACAAGCAACGGTCAACACTTACAACAATCATCTACATGCTTTCCATGAAGCTTTCCCTGATCGTCCCATCCTGGAGAAAGCAGCCTACGACTCAATTCTACGAATGGAACCTGATGATATATTTTGGATGGACGGTGTTTTCACTAATTGGGAAGAACCATGGGCTATTGATCCAGATACTCAAGATGGTATGAGGCTAGTTGCACGCCAACAGCGAGCATGCGAGGAGGTGTGAAGACCACAAGTCTGGTGGAGTGCGCAAGCGCACAAAAAGGGAAAACCCTAACCCACATAGTGAGCTCGGTCACAGACCACTCCTTCTTAGACCATGCATATGCATGTGTTCCAATACTCAGGTTCCAGCGATCGCTGACCTTGATTTTACTCTCTAGGAAAAGCCAAGTCAAACCACGACAAAGAGCCCCAGTCAAATAAGCGAAGCGGACTACCGGATCGGATCAATCTCAGCACAAACGATTTCTCAGGTCAACCAACTCCTAGCCTCAGTAACAGAATTACTCACCCCAACAGTGAAGATATCATTTGTCAGAAGCAACTATACAATCACATTTCTAAATAACCTTGTTTAACTCTGTGAAACTCCAACTCACTAGTTTCACAAACCAATCACAGAACAGCCAACTACTTCAACTCACCGCCCCCGCTCCCCCTCCTAGTTCAGCAGAGACTCAACTTACTTTATCTGCTGAACTAGGTAAGCCAGAAACACTTCACTTCAATCAATCATCTTTCTTTAATTATTCTTCTTTATTTTCTCTTTCATCTTCTTTCTCATAATTAATCCTATTTTGTATATACTGACAAAAGGAGAGACTCAACTTACTTTATCTGCTGAACTAGAAATCCAATCACACTGTGGTTCTAGAACTGTCTCTCTCAGCGCCCACTGATCACTTCATACTGCAAGGACTAGTGAAGGGAGTAAACCCTTACAAAATCCCTAAGAAGCTCGACTACGTCTCGCTCTTAGGTAAAGATACTTCTTATCTATTATTTCTTTTTCCATTATACCTTCAATTCACTATTGTAAATACAAGTTTGTTTTCCTTTCTAACTTACAATACATCTCTTAGTGTTTCCAATTCTTACAGGAGGCTTGTCGAATTGGTCGGGAGATGCAAAGGGCAACTCGTTGGGCGGTCACGGAGCACCAACGGATTATCCCTCTGATGTTTGGACTAACAACAGAATCAGAATGGGTCAAAACACGACTTCAGCCAGTGTTGAATCATCCAATTCTACAAACACTCTCATCTGAGGATCGATTAAATTGCATAAAAGCAATACTTCACAACCACTTCATCCTCCTATCCACACTTCAACTTGAATGGAACAAAAATGTCGAACATGTAATCTTTAACACAGGTCCTTATGAGAACGATACTCAACTCTTGACAGATTGGAACGACCAGGTGCTCTGGTTGTGCTATCTGAAACAAACTGGAAACTTATCAATGGTTTCCGGAGACTTTGAAAACTCAACTGGCGACAGCTTGCAAGGCATTGATGAATTGGTAATGCAAAATTTCCTAGGCCAAGACCCTGCTTCAACCACTCCTCAGCCAAATACGCACAACAATGATGAGCCCGGTTTTGAACCTTTTAACCTTTCAGCAAACAATGAAGGTCACCCCAACGCTAGTCTTGTCGGGCCAGATGATTTCAAAAGGGCACTGGAAGCAGATAAGCTGGATCAACTTTTGGTAGGGAACCTTGAGATCAACTAACTAATTGCATATACCATTATAATAATGATAAAACTGGTTGTATTTAAGGCACTCAATAACATATGAAAATGAAACAGTTGAAATACCAAATTTATAACATCACTTAAGCCAATTTCTTTCCCTTCCAACATCACTTGACCCAATTTCATTCCCTTCCTTTTTATCTTTACAATCACTGAAAGACATCATCCTGTCTCTCATTCTTACAGGCACACATTTCCACACACACAAAATCTACCCTAAAATAGGGGATATTTTCCTTCTTTAAACAGAAAATGTATCTCTCTCTGTAACCAGTGTTTCTGCTTTATAAATTCATTAAGCATATACAAGTAAATCAAACCAGTTTTTGCATGAATTCATTAAGCATATACACATAAATCAAACCAGTTTTTGGATGATCATTCAAACTTTAACCACTCCTTCCTGTCATGAGACAATGTCTAAGAACTGACAATAATGGGCTAATGTTTAAGAAGTATAAGAAATATTTAATTAATTTATTCTTGCAGTGACAGTGAAATGAGTCTGCAAAATCATACTTGTGAGTAGATAGTAGAGGGTTTCCCCAAACTATTAATTTACCCATTGGCTCAGCATCTCAAAGGGCTGACATATATATCCTTTTTAGTATATAGATTATCTCCATAGAACAATATAGTTTGGCAGCATGAAATAAGTTATAATAATAATGTATCATTTTGGATGGTATCAGTTTGGATGAGTGGCCCTGAATTTTTGATCCTTCTGCTTGAAAACTCATTGGCCAGCAAAGCATGACAAGTTCAACTTCTTCATACATAAAACTTCAAATTGTTCATATAGTGGTTTATAATGTCTATTATAATGCCTATGAACATAACTCATTTAGCTCTGTACAGAAAATGTGATACAGAATATGTGAACAAGCCTATTATAAATAACTGCATGTGATAAACATCACAGCATATGAATTAGTAAATAATATCCATGGGTAGATAGCTAGAAGGAACATAGGTAAGCTGATAACATCAACATAGTTTAAGTTAGCCATATTATCTAAACTAATTTGATTTGGGAACATCCAGAAATAAAATACCAAATCAAAGTAGTATAATAGCACTTTGGGGAATTTCATGAAATCAAGTACCAAATCACACCTCCATCTGCATTCATTAAGTGGAGGGAATAATATCCAAGGGTAGTTAGTTAGTTGGAATGTTTATAATTAAATTGGATAACTTCAAAAGTTAGCCATATTATTTAAACTAATTTGATTTGGGAACATCCAGCAATAAAATACCAAATCAAAGTAGTATAATAGTACTTTGGGGAATTTCCTGAAACCAAGTACCAAATCACACCTCCATCTGCATTCATTCAGTGGAGTGAATAATATCCAAGGGTAGTTGGTTAGTTGGAATGTTTATAATTAAATTGGATAACTTCAAAGTAGTGTAACCTTAACCAAATCACTTGAGCCATATTATTATTGGGAACATCCAGTAGTCAAGTACCAAATCAATCCATAAAATTTGTATGGGAATTTACTTGCAACTTCAAAATCACATCACTCCATCTGATTTAGAGAATAATATCACCTTATCTAAATCATTATTTGATTATGACTTTGCTTACAGTCCCTAAATATTTGATCATTACTGTATCTGACTTAGTGAATAATATACCCTTATCTAAATCATTTTAACTAAATTGTTCAGGGAACATCTTGCAAGAAAATACAAAATTTAATCAATTATGACTTTGCTTGCAGTCCCTCAACCTCACCTCATGTTTCTGAACCCAGGACTAAGGTGCAAGACACCAAGGGCAACACAACCATCATCCTTTCACTAACTGTCCCGCTTCTTCAATTATTTCCTCTTGATACACAATACTAACCATAAGGCAGCGCAAGACACAAGCTGTATCTAACCCCAATGCACCATGTACAGCAGGCTGGCCCAGGGCCATGCGCTCATTGATCATACCAAGATTGCCCAGGGCAAAGGGGCCTGAAGCTGGTGCAGTCCTGGCTCAAAGGATGGACCACACATCCCCCTTTATAATCCTGGTATTCAAGGGCCATGCGCCCATTGAGAGAACCAGGATTACCCAGGGGGAAGGGGCCCGTCCTGTTCCGAGCTTGCAGTTGACTTTGACTGTGGCTGGCTGTAAACTAATGTGGAATGCTGAATTCGTCGCTCACAATGATTACTCACAAACAACCCGGGAAGAAGAAAAAATTCAAGGTCAGGTAGGGTTTTTCAGTCAGCTGAACATCAATTTAACAAATACTTTGAGCACATAGGACACAAGCAATGGCCAAGGCACCATCATTACATTACAACTAGGGTGGTTTAGAAGGAATGCTACAACACAAAAGAGTCATTTTGGAATAGGAGTTGAATGGTACTACAGGATGCAGCTTAGAGATGAGGTTATAGGGCAGCAGGCCGGAGGCAAGAGAAAGTGGCGATGGGATGTGGATTTGGGTCTTAGAAAAGGACAGGGGCCAAGGACAACAACCTGAAGTTATTGAAGGGATGAAACAGGACAGGGGCCAAGGTCAACAAGCTGAATTTATTGAACGGATGAGGCGGCTAAGGGTATGCTAAGGATAAGAAGGATAAGGGAGGGCAAGGTGGGATCTCGGTCAAGGTTAGAGTATAGAGGTGAAATACATCCAGGTTGTAACGGCCATAAGGGAGGGGCTCAATGGAAGCCAGTGATAATTCAAATTCAATATTAGGAGTCTTTACTTGACTGGTTTCCAAACAGGAGGGTGAGTGTGTGGTCCACCAGAGGTTCAGTTGATCAATGTCTTACATACCTGTACAAGACATCAACAAGCGGTGGATTGAGATGGGGGTGGATTGACTAAATGTAATAATGGATGAGTCGAGGGGGATAAATGTGATGGGGGCACTCGACCAGGCAAAGGTGAAGGTCTGTTTATAGCTGACAGAGTTGCTGCTGATCAACGAACCCATTTTTTCAAGTTTTGACAATGAATATTCATGGAAATGGGTTAGGTTTCCAAATATTCTCGCCTGTGATGCATTTGTTTACGCATATATGCCTTTTGTTGTTGTGAACAATATTTGAAACATTATATTTAGATAATCCACTTATAAGAATCTTGGAATGAAAATCTTTGCAGCGAGTAATATGAAAAAAAGAAAAAATTAGTGACAGACGGTATGGGTTTTGCACCGGTGGCCTTTTGTGGCTTTGAACAATACTATAAGAATCATAGATAATCCACTTATAAGCATATTATTATTGGCATGAAAATCTTTGCAGCGAGTAATATGAAAAAAAAAGAAAACATTAGTGACAGACAGGGGTCAAGTAAGTGATGATGATGGAAAATCAGAAAGCCTAGCACAGCTCAGATAAGAACATCAAACACAGGCCTGGCCGTAGAGGCTGGCTGCAGGTGCCACACAGGAAGCATGGTAGATTGGAACGTTGGTTGGGTGTGGATTGGATTTATCTGAAGTAGGCTGATCGTTTGAGGCAATTAATTCCTCTTCTTGATCAGTAGGGTGAGGAGATATGCTTTGATGTTGCATATCTTCCTCTTCATCATTGTCACTGTTGTCATCATTGTCAGTGGTGTCAGTGTTGGCAAGGCTGCAATCCAATAATGTGAAGCCTCCTTCTGATGAACTGGAGTCAAGTGCACACTCAGAGCGTGTGAGGCTTGAGTGCCGTTTGCGTTGGGTGGATTTCTTGGATGGAGGAGCATGGTTCTTAAGCGTGGCATTGACTAGTTCATTGACTCGTTTGCGTTTTTTTGATGCAGGCAGATCCGGAGGGGGTGCAGGAGGACTCTGATCATCACCGACATCGCTAGAATTTGTGGGTTTATATTTGATGGGCTTCTTGGGTTGCCGAGCATTACCCATTAGAGCATCTTTATCCTTTACAATCCAAATGAGATCTTGGTTGATATTGTCCATGATTAGCTTGGCTTCGTGGTTGAGGAAATGGCTGCTTGCGCTTTTGATCCACTGGGGGTTTGAAAGAGCACAGGGGAGAAATATAACCTTGTATCCTAGACGACCGAGAGCTTTGTCACAACCTTGCCACGTCCATGATGTTTTCTTGCCATCGGTCTCACGGGCTGCAAGGAATGAGTATGTAAAATGGACTTCAGTCAAGAAAATGAACAAGAAAGATTTCACAACAGTTGGAAAGCCATCATACAAACAAATTCTGCTAGCTTAGCTCACGCTTGGGTGACTGCTTTGTTATGATTGAGTTTTTTGGTCTTTTTTTGTGTGACAGCGGCACTGATGGCGTTGATTTTGGCTCCGGTGCAATAAGATTGCATTTGACTTTGGTAGTTTCGGATTCCGTCTGCCTTGTATATCTGCTTCACAAATTTGGCGGCTCCTGGTGTTGAGTATGCCAGCTGGAAATTATGGCTCTGGAGGTGGTTTGATACAGCAAACATCACCAGCTTGCAGTGGTTGCTTGCAGCAATGTTGATTGCCTAACAATATGATCATTGCATCAGCCATGCTTTTACAAGCAGCAAAATTTAATCTCACCTTTTTATTCCACTCCTTCATAAAATTGTCAACTCTTTTTTTGGCTAGCTTAAGTGATTTGGAGTGTGCTTGGAGGCCAGCGACTGCTTCAATATTGGGTACATCAGTTGGAGGCTCGAAAGATTGCTGGTCCTCCTCAGCAAAAGATGTCTGGTCCTCTTCAGCAATACTCAGGAGATTTGGCGTCTGGTAAGAATTACGTTGATAATCTGTCAAGCCTCTCCACATGGGAGAAAGCATTTTCATGCCGCCCAAATTCTTTACCCCCTGACCTTCTGGGTAATGTATTATGGTCAATTAAGTGCAAGAAAGATGATGAGAATTTTTTAACCATGCAGAATAGTGAGAGTAGGTAGTGACTTACTTCCTTTGAACACATGATTATGTTTTTTCTGGAAGTTATTCCACCGCCAAGGATTCTTGCATTGACTGCTTCCAACCCCTGTGTAGGTAAGAAATTAGCCAAAGCGGACAGGAAATAGGATGATGTTGAAAAACCTACATGAGATTCTCAATCATACTGATGGATACACGAAGGTTGATGGCTGCAAGGGTTAATTTGATCTTCTGTAGCTCGTGGTATTGGAAAAAGTATGCTTCATCATCTTGGGTCATCACTTTTTTGGATTTTGCAAGGGCAATTGCCCGCAGTTCATCGAGTGTTTTGTTTGCATACGACTCTAGAGTTGGTGGGACTCGAACCGGAGGAACCACACTTTTGGTGTTGGGAACGGCCAAGAATTGTGTAACAGATTCGCGTGTAGGGGGATCAGACATAGGATTGGATGGCATTGGTGTGGTCGTTGTTTGAGTAGTGCTGGGGTTTACTTCCTTGACTTCTGACGTCTGGTTTTCTTGCAAGGCTTCTTCTTAGGATCATGGACCTCAATGCTTGGAGTGAGGTCTGGGGGTGGGTGAATGAGATGATAAGCATGTTGAGGAGTTGGCTGTGCTGCTGGGGAGTGTTGATTCCCACAAAGGTTGAATGGCACCTGGTTTGCCTGGTTTAATGGCACCTGGTTTGCCTGTGAGGTGCCGTAATACGCGGGTGTGGATTGGTTGGAGTTGTGGAGGCAATATAGTTGCTGAGGTGGGATGCAATTGAGGCTTTCACTTGGTTGGCTATATGGCAAAGGGGCCGGGGGCGGGCTGAATTGATGTTGGTGGTGGTTTGAAAGTGGTGGTGGGTTTGCCAGTCTGTTGTAGTAGGTGTTTCCATTGGTGATGAGTGAGTAGGTGTTTCCATTGGTGGTGAGTGGTGAGCACAGTGGTGGTGAGTACGACATCTTGATAGAATTGCGTAGATTAACTCAAAATTGTGGTGGGACAAACCTTTTGGTGAGGAGGGGAATCGAAGGGGAGTCAGACAGGTGGGGATGTGAAAGGGGAGGTGTCAGCTTGTGAAAAGGCAAGGACTCGTGGAAGGTGGACTTATTTGAATTTTGGGGGTTGAGATTTGTGAGAGGGACAGAGAAAAAGTGAGAGGATCTGAGAGCGCAAACCTACTATTGTGTAGGCTGCGTGGGTGCGCGTTCAATACTATCTAGTAGTTGAGAAGGTGTCTTCATGGGTGAAAACATAGCACATTGACATACTGTAAATACATCTAAATTTATAGTATGTGATTATGTAAGGAGAAATAATGTTTGAAATTTTGCATGAGAGTCAGAATAATGGTTCAGACTATACACTGCCAACATGTAACCATCAGTTGGGTGCATCACAGCTAATCTGGGCTTCTTTCAACTGATTTAATATTGGTTGGAAGCACCCAACACAATTGGCACCCAGGGCAGATTTGGTGTGTCAGTAACCAAGGATTTTTCCCCCAATCTAAGCTGGGCTACAGCGCAGCCAATTCAAAATTGCTTGCACCTCTAACCAATGAAGCAGCTCTTTTGATTAGGGACCAGCAAATGCAATATTGGTGACTAACCTGAACCAATGAGTGACAGCTCAGTTGTCACAGCATCCAAGCATACATATGTTTGGTGGTTGACAGACAATGCAATACAAGATCTGTGGTTGGTCAACCAAGGAAAATAAACCTCAGTTGGGCCACCACCAATGCATATGTTTCATTGGATTCTCACCAGCCAATTAAATAGATCCATTGGATAGTACACAGCTGATGAATCTGTTTCATTGGCTGTTGAGCATCCAATGGAATCAGTTTTGTTGGAAATTCATCCCCAGAAATCTGTCTCTGGGGATGAATCTTCCTCTCAGAAACACACAGTTTGCCAGGGATGAATCTTCCTTGGAAAACTGAAAATTTATCTGGAAAATCTTCACCCTTGGAGAACTGAAAAGTTCACCCAGGAAGATTCATCCCCGGGGAACCTGCACATTTCTCCGGCAAAGATTCATCCCCAGAGAACTGTGCAGGTCTGCAGGGATGAATTTTCCTTGTAGAACTGAAGAGTCCTTGGGGGTGGCATATTCTTTATTATAACAAATTCTTTTGGTGTGAGATACATTGGTTTCTGTACATTTGTCATTGACAAGTTAGTTTCATGGACCCAAAACTCACAGGCAAAGCAAAAAGAAACACACCTTCCTTCATATGCTTTTTTTTTTGGTTCTTTAGTTGCTGATTTTGACTGAAGATAAGAAACATCATGATCTGGGTAGCAATTCAATAATATAATATGGCTTAGTATGCACCTTGATTTCCAAATTGGCTTTGTTGTTCCCCCAGAGATCTTCACTATCCAATCCAATCTCCTCAACTTCTGTGCCACCTCCACTTCTGAGTATGTAAACAATGCTGTCCTTGTTGGTTTGAAAATGCTTTCCATGGTTTTCTTGATTGTTGTATGAGCTGTCTCCCCTTTGAAAAGTCTGGCCCTCTTCAGAGGTATTGGAATCCTTGTCCTGTGTAGTATCTTCTGCATCCTCAAATGTATATTTGTTTTCTTCCAAAGGATCTCATTCATCATATGAGTTATTGTTCACATGGCTCCCTAATGCAATGTATCCTACATCATTGATTTTTTTTTGTGTCTCCTCTCCTTTCTTGTAATTTTTATCCTCTGAGGTATTGGTTGGAGGGTGCATTGGGAATGGAAATGTGTCATCACCTTGGCTGGAACTTCCATGGGAGCTCCATTGAAGAAAGCATCAGCGGAGATTGCAAGCCAAAAGAATTATTATGTGAAGCTGAGGTTGCAAGAAAAACAGCACCAACCATTTGAATGAAATACTTTGATAATCCAACTGTTTGCCAGAAAATCCCAAAACCAAACTTATCAGCTTATTTTCTTCCATCTTGGAAAGAAAAAGTCCTACAGGGAAGAGGAAGAACCATTAATGCTGACTTAATGCTGACCAAGAATCCAAATTGGGGTTTTCCATTGAGAAAATAATTAAACCGGCTTAGAAGCTGATGATTTTGCCCAATTGAACCTGGCAGCTTTGGGTGTTGATATACACACACCCCGGGGGAACACCTTTCCCAGGAGAGGTGTGTGACCCGCATGCCTGGGAGGGGCATGCAACCCCACATGCTCCTCTTGGGAAGGGTGTGTGACCCCACATGTCAGCCACCAAGATATTACATACATTATGTAACACTTGAAACTGCAAGCTGAATAATTAATAATATTTAATTATATTATTATTTATTTTATTTTATTTTTTACTTCATTTATTTTACTAGATTTTCTGATTATAACAGAAATTATACTTGATTGTTTCAACAATTGGTATATAGTGTAATAGTTAAGGACAAGCCTAGAAATATCTGGTGGATACATAAGGCTCTGTGTTCAAGCCACACTCATGACCACTCGTAAAGATATAATAATAAAATTATATAAAATATGTCTATTTTTTATCAAAAATCCAAGGAAATTTAATTAAAGAAAATCCTTGGCAAATTAATTTTCAAACCCGCAATAAATGGATAAAGAACCATTTGTATAGTTTTTTCCTTGAAAATCCTTGAAAATCCTGGAAAATCCCAGCATAACCCATAGTAATATATACTATAAGATTACATATGTATTTAATTATATAACTTATGTAGTATGTATTAAATACATAAGTACATGTGATTTTACATTACTGGTCACTCAGGGCAAGCGCTTTTCCAAGCCTTGGTCCCTAGAAAATTTATTCACAAGCACTTCTTAGTGAAATAATTATTTAATGTTGAAATAATTATTTCCCACTAAGCCATTCATTGTGAAATAATTATGGGGTCATTCCACATAGGAATGACACCATATTTCACATTAGATCACGAACAGGGTGCTCAGCTCCCCCTGGTGATCTTGCCCTGATCACTGCTTCAAAGAAGCTTGTGAAATAATATTTATTTTATTATTTAAGAAGGAGTTTTCTTCACTAAAATGAAGATTACTCCCCATCAATTTTAACATACATAGATAAATTATTATAAGCTACAAAGGCGCTCAACTTCTCCTGTAAGTAAGTAGGACTGGCCTTTATTTATATACTATCTTCATTAGTTAAAATTCCTCAACCAAAACCCCCCCAATCAATTAAACACTTTTAATTGGATTGGAAGAACCATATATAAAATCTGGTTAGCCCTTCTGAGTTATTACTCATTCAATAGAAGTTTTGGCAGCAGGGTAATAACCTGTTATATTGCTGTACTTAGTGTTTTTATAACACTTGAGCATTTATCTTATTGTTATTTGTTTATTACACTATTTAAGTGTAAGTTATTTTTTTAGTCCTTACTGTACACGCCACAATAAGTGGATTAGAGTACAGAAAGCTGACACCACAGGCCCCTCTTTGGAAGCATGCAACACCACACACCCCTCTTGGGAAGGGCATATAAACCCACACACCCCTCTTGGGAAGAGCGCCGCAACCCCACACACTCCTCAAGGGCATGTGACCCCACATGCCCCTCTTGGGAAGGGTGTACAACCCCAAACACCCTTCTTATACATATTGGAAGGGAGTGCCACCCCCCACTCCCTTCCTATACATGTGGGAAGGGCGTGCAGGGTTGCATGCCTTGCACTGCCAGCATAATTGCCTAGGTTGAGTTCATCCCAGTTAAACTAGGATGAAAACAACCAATTTAAAGTAGGTTGACCTCAACCAATGAAATATAAAACCAAGGGGGGTCCCTTGGATTTATATTTCATCAGTTGATTTCAACCAAGTTTAAATTGGTTGAGTGCATCCCAGTTTAACTGGGATGACTTCATCCTAGGCAATTATGCTGGCAGTGTTGACCAGATGGGTTAAAGAGGGCATATAGCCTTGGTGAAAAGAGAGATCACCTCTGGTTGACAAGGAAATAAAAGCCTCATTGAATGGAGGAGATCCCCCTGGTCAAAGAGTTTGTATGGCCTCTTCAACCAGGGGAAGTCCTGTAGAACCCCTCCTCAGATGTCTCAGAACCAAATTACATAATCAAAAAATACTTGACTACTTCAAAACTCACAATCAGGCACCTTCCTAGCTCAGCAGAGACCTCAAGCATTATAATCTTTATCCTTTTGAGCTAGGTGAGTGAAATGATTCCTTTCAATTCTTTCTCACTGTCTCTCTCCATTCTAAAAGTTATAAAAGATTACAGATGTACTACTAAGGGGGACCTCAACCATTATCATATTCATCCTGCTGAGACAGCTAGGAATAATAATCACTGCAGTTCTAGAAATTTGTCTCTCCAAAGCATAATGCTTTGCTCCAGGATCCAAAACTGGATTTGGTGAAGGAACCATAAGGGCTTCTTACCCTTTTTTTTTCTCAAACCACATTCTTAAACCAATCCTCAAATCTTGAATTGTTTAGTTAATGACAACCAGATCAAATTTGGGTAAAATACTTCCTTTATCAGGCCCTGAAGCTCTAATCAATGCTGTGAACGCAGCTCAACGCTCTTCTATGACCAACAGAGGATCTCCCTCCACTTCCCCATTCCCCCCCACCACTAATTTCTTCTGGAAACCATTTGAATTCCACAGAAAGTCATGGTCCCCGTACAAGATCCAATAGAATCAAAGGAAACAACCTCAAGTTTTTTGGAGCCTTTTACCATGATGGAATATTTAGAAGGCTTCATCAAGCTCCAAAATAAGAGCATTTATCAAGCCAATGCAGATCACACAACTCTAATAAATAGAACTTTGCTACCATTACAATTGCATCCACCAACTTGAAGAATGCTCATCCATTTGAAGGTCAAAGCCAAACTGGGGAAAGCTACCACTTGTACTGAACCTGGCCAGATTGATCTCCAAAAGTTTCACACATCTGATGGCCCCCTCTGCAACAGACCTTTTCAACAGGTAGAACCTTCAATCAACTGGATCCAAGGAGTGGAATTGTATTTTGCTACTAAAGGTGTCACTCACAACAAGGATACAGTTTGAATCTGTTGCAGTCTCATCAGGAAAACAAACACTTTATCACTCTGCGCAAGTGATATGAGTGGATTTTTGACAACAGGCTGGGTTGAATTCAAAGATGGACTCCTGAAATTTGCCCTTCCACCTTTATGGCGCACAAACTTAAGTGCTAGTAATATCCAGAACTTGAAAGTGCACAACCTTGAGTCATTCCTTTCCTAAAACACTCAAGCCCAGACTTTGCAAAGTATGACAAAGTTTGATGTTACAGAAGCTTGACAAATTGTTGATTTAATTTTTTCTGAGTCCATGACACTTGTGATGAATGAAAACCTCAAAATTGAAGTTAAAATCACCAAATTTCCCTTCAGTCCCCCTGTGTATTTGGAGAATTTGAAGGACAAACCAGCTTATTCTGGGATAGAGTTGTGACGCAGAAAATAAATTGTGTCCACATGAATCCATCATTGTCATACCCAATACCCAACCACCAGACCTGTCAGCTTGCTGTACTCTACTCCACTTGTTGTGGCGTGTACAGTAAGGACTAAAAGAATAATATTACACTTATAAAGTGTAATGAACCAATTTACCAATAAGAATAATAACTTTAAGTGTTATAATAACACTAAGTATCAAATAAAAACAGGTTATGACCCTGCTGCCAAAACTTCAGTTATGGGAATAAATCCTCTGAAGGGCTAACCAGATTTGAACACGGTTCTTCCAATCAATTAAATGTATTTAATTGATTGGGGGGGATTTTGCTTGAATAATTTAAACTAATTAACATAGTATATAAATAAAGGCCAGTCCTCCTTACTTACAGGAGAAGGTGAGCGCCTTTGTAGCTTATAATAAGCTATCTAGTATGTGTTAAAATTGATGGGGGGAGGATATCTTCAATTTGGTGAAGAAACCTCCTCCTTAAATAATAAAATATTTGTATTAATTCCTCTGCAATTTAATTGACAGTGGGGATTGGGGCAATATTGACAGGTGATTCTGATCAGCCTGTTCGTGGTAAGAAGGGAAGCATGGTGTCATTTTTAATTAAAATGATGCCATGTTTATTTCACATTAATTAATTTAATTTAATGTTTATTTTTCTTAATTAAACTAAATAATTCTTAATCACATGTACATGTAACTTCCTTTGGGGTTGGAGCTGGGAAACGCGCTTGCTCTGGAGAGTTAAACATGTGGGAATTAATTTATAAGTCATTACTGCATAATTAATATACTTTACATAAAGATTTACCTTTATTTATGTGTAATTTTATACTGTAAATTACTATGGGTTAATCTTGGATCTTCAAGGACTTTCAAGAAGAAAACTATGCCAATAAATGGTTCTTTATACATTTATTGCATGTTTGAAAATTAATTTTCCAAAGATTTTCATTAATTAAATTATAACTTAATTTTAGTAAAAAATAAATATAATTTAAATAAATGATTTTTACTCAATGTGGTCATGAGTGTGGCTTGAACTCAGGTCCTTATGTCAATGACAGTTATTACTGAGCCAGTCTCTAACTGTTAGACTATTGTGCCATTTGATAAAATGATGGGTCTAAATTTCTTTCTGTTCAGACTATAAAAAATAATAAAAATAAAGAATAATAATAATGATTCAAGTTTGCAGTTTTCAAGTATTACATGTTATATTATTACATGTTACATAATACATGTAATATCTTGGTGGCTGACAAGACCAAACCAAGTAAGGACAAAAAAATCTGGTGTCTTCATTCATACATGGATCCAGTAGGATGTTTCAATTTATTTGAGAAGGCTTGTGGAAGTTCTCATGTATACTGCCCAAACACCTGTGACAACTCATACAATGGAATACCAAGATCTTTCAAGGCACCCCCAACACCTGAAGGTTGGAAACCACAAAATAGCAATACCAATGATCCTTTGACCTCAGCAAGCAAACCAACCCAAGCCTCAGAAGGCAGACCAGTGAATCATTCTGCAACCATTACAGGCATTTGTGAGGAAAATCCTTTCCATGTGATGGAAGCGGAATTGATTTCAGCCCTGGCTGAGATCGACAAAAAATTGTGCAAAGAAGACAAGGAAAGGTATGTGACCCCTCTTTCAAACAAACAACTAAACAACTGGTGATTAGTTTGGTCCACAAAGGCACTAGCTTACAGGGGGTAATTGAAACAGGCGCATCAACTTAATGAGTGAAGACACAGTAATCTGTGGAAATATTGGCAACCCTGATGATAGAAATGGTAAGTTCCGCCTTGGATGCCCTTCTTCCTTATTGGTTCCAGTGGTTCTTTGATTTCCTCTGCGGAATAAACAGCTGTTAGCAGATGACTAACTGGATTCCCTGCAACACCTTATACTCAGCAGGTGGACCGTTCCGCTTGCGTTCTTCTTCCTGGTGATACCCTTTACATTTCTGCTTGTCTGCACACACTGAAAGTCACTCAGAGTTTTGAATGAAAGTGATTTCTATGTACCCTAATATTGATAGCTATCTACTTTGATGATCAGATAAGATCCCCTGCAAACTCTAATACAACATCCCCCGGTCATGTCCCGCAATCTCCGGTACTGTCCCTGGTACCCTCCTTGCTCGTCTTCCTGATTCCACATTGCACCACAGCATACCCCTGACTACTATACCACATTGACCCCCCCAGTCATCCGCTGCCCCTGCGTCCACCTCCACTCCTTCTGCCCCTGCTCTGTTTGTGGGCCAGGTGCCCCAAACCACGTGGCGTCACCTGGTCCCACCTACATCACACATACTGAAGGGCCCCTCATTTTTGTAGCTCAGCTATTTAATCTTAGTAAGATTACTCCTCACTACACTGTACGTCATGAACGACATACAGGATGGTCTCAACAAGACGTCAGACTTTCCCATGTCTTTCCCTTACCATTTTCTCTCTTTTCATTACATAATGTGTAATATAAATACTTTGTATTTACAGCCACATTATGTCTTTCCTTCCCTCATGCAATTTACCAATAGCTTTTCATCCTTGTACTACATACTTGTGCCTCTTTAGGTTATGAGCCTTTCTCGTTCTGTCATTATAGCTTCTTGGTACGAGTCTCTTTACTTACCCTTATACCTTCCTTTTTTAAAGACCTTTAAAACTTTATTTAGTTATTTATTATACCAGATTTCTTTGGACTTTGTGGTCCACCAATTAAATAAATAAGAAAAGTGTTATTTTTCTCTGTTATCATGTAGTTACTGGGCCGTAGTGTTTCTCTCTGTTATCATGTAGTGTTGTTTTGTGTAGTGTTGTGTAATACTGTGTAGTTTTCCTTTGTCCTCTGTTTGTGTGGCACACTTTGCCTGTGTGGCACCCTCTGCCTATGTGGCATCTTTTCTTCCCCTTTTCTTGATGATCTCCTTAATCTCCCATTTCTTCTATTTCCCATCCAGTAAAACAACAAGCGCGAATGATTCATAAGACAATGTGAAACTGGGGGGGGGGGGTTGTTATTGTTTACTAAATCACTTCAAACTACCACCTCAGTCATCATCAACAACTTTCCCTGCATTCCGAGTCAGACTCCCTCCACTCTGGATCTTCTCCACCTGCCTCACCCTTTGCTTCCACCTGTCAAGATAAGTACACCACCTCTCCCCCTTGCGGTCCTTTCTCTGTGCATTACAACAACTGTCTCCCAAACTCTCCTCCCTCTACCCTCATCTCCCTTCCCCCCCCAGTTGTCTTCTCCGGGCCAGCTTTCCATTTTGATAGTTGCCTCTCTATCTACCATGGTCTTGACCATTGACAATCTCATTGATTTTCCTTCAATGTCCATCTTCTACCCTTCTTTACATCCCTCCATTTTTTTCTCTCACTCACTCACTCCATCCAATTCCAGAATTCACCATCCCTTTTGGCAAAACAACCATCATCATTTTTTCAACCAACTCTCACACATTCATCCTCCCACCACCACCTCCTCTCTCTTCACACTTAGCTCCTTCCCCCCAGATTGGTCCTTCATACCAAAAGGATCCATCTCCAGTGGTTTACTCTATTGACATATCTTCCAACACAGATCGGTCAATAACAATCAATTGTGTCTCTATGCCGCTGAACTAGGCTATAGATTAGATCATCTTGATACCAGCGGCATCATCTTTCCCACCAGCTGAATCCGCTCGCTATCCATCTTTCCACTCCAACTCCCCAGTCCCACCAACCCTACTTCACATTGCTCTATCCTCCCCGTATCACTTGGTTTGCTTGCTTTCTACCTCTGCAAAATTTATACCACACACCCCTTTTTTTTGCTTCTGCTGCCACAGCCAGAGACTCTTCCACCATTAAGCTTGCAACCTCACCCCCTTGGCTAAAACCTTCTACACCCCTCAGATCATAACTACAGCTCCATCTCAACAAACCCATCCTAATCCACTTTCACCATTCTACCAGTCCACCTTCCAACCTGGAGTCTAGAGGTGCAGCCGTTGTACGCAGAGTTTTTTGGGCTTTGACTCAGATTGAAACCATAAGGCTTGTTGCCATCAACTGCTAACACGCTGACCTAACCCACGCCAGATGAGGCCGCCCTGGTCCCGGCGCCAGGACTCTTCCTGCCTTGCCCTCCATCACTGGGGCTTTGTTTGCATTTGTCCGGAGGAAGGGGTTACAACAACTGAGACAGCCAAGGATAAGGACAGACATTGAATCAGCCTGGTAAGCATCAAGGCCCGCTATCTCTTCAGACTCTGTCAACTTCAGCCCCTACAAATTCATCATTTCTGCCTCTGTTCAGCTTTGTTGTGGTTGAGAATGCTTGTTATTCATTGCTTTCCCCCGGTCCGCCTCTTATGTGCCCTCTACTCCAAATGTGGAGTTTGCACACCCATACAACACCCCACCTCAAACTCCACACCAGTGCATACAACCAAGAAAATAAGAAAGGAAATTATGGTGAGTAGGAAACAATCAAGTGAAGAAGAGAGAGAATGGAATCAGAGACCAATCAGCATTTTTTGTAGGAAAGAAGTTAATGAAATAAAAATAAATAAAGAAATCAGGCTATAGAGAAGAGGAAGAATAAAAAAAATACATTGTAACTTAGAGAAATGGAACAAAATTGATCAAACAATAAGTTTTTTTTTTTTTTTTTTTTTTTTTACTTTGGGAAGATTTTATTCAATGAAATGGAATGTAGGTTGGCCCGAAGTGACTTGGTAAAGAAATCAGCGATGTTGGACGACCTTTATACCCAATGGAGTTTGATGTTGTGTTCACAAACCGCATCATTCACAAAAAAGAAGTTACGCTCCAAGCTCTTCATGCGGCCTTTTGAGGCATTGTCGTCGGAAACCAAGACTGCTGCCCTGTTATTGCAGTTGAGGCGTAGAGGCGTGTGTAATCCAAGTGATTTGAAGATGGGAATGAGAAAAAGGAGGAGATCAACCAATGAACCAAGAGATATAAATTCCGCCGCGCAAGTGGATGTCGCAACCACCTTCTGGCGTCTCGATCCCCAAGCAATTGGGCTACCCAGGAATTTGATGAGGAAACCAGAGGTCAATTTCTGGAATTCCCCACCCCAGTTAGCATCTGACCAGGTGACAACGGAATCCGATGTCACCTCGAGTTTCAGGCGTTTGTCCCTGTTTGTCACAAGATATTGAATCAGGTGAGATAAAGCCGCCCAGTGAGTTTCATTTGGATTCGAACTAAACCAAGCAAGGTAGTTGACCGCATAGCTGAGGTCGGGTCTCGTGCCAAGAGCTAGATAATTCAGGGAGCCAATGAAAGATTGATAAAGAGTTGGTAAAACGGGATCACCCCAATTCGTCACCAGGTTATTGCCTAGGAGGGGAGTGTACGTAGGAATGAGTATGTCTTGCACCTCCTCACGGAATTTCTTGATGGTCTGGTTGATGAGCAAGTGTTGGCTGAGATATATGGCATTGTTGGAGTAATCAAGTTTTAGGCCGACTAGTGTTTCAGGTTTGTTATCCCATGTCACCGTAAGCTTGACTCAAGATTGTCTTGTAGCTGACCCAATGCCAATGTGTTGTTGCTGAATACAATACCGTCATCCACATGGATCCAGATAATGATGACAGAAGAACCCTTGCGATATCAATAAAGGCATTCTTCGACTTCATCACAGTCAAATTCCCAACTATGGAGGAGGTTCTTGAAGTGCTTCCACCAGCATCTGCTGGCTTGTCGTGTGCCTTAGAGAGCCTTCTTGAGTTTCAGGACTTTGCCTGTCAGATGGGGAAACAAGTCTATCGGAGGGTCGGCATAAATGGTTTCATCTATGGGACTATGAACGAAGGCTCCCGTGATGTTGAAGGAATTGATGGTCCACTTATTCTTACTCAAAAGGATGAGAAGCATGTGAAGTGTGGTGAGGGAAGCTGTTTGAGCAAAAGTTGAACAAACGTCTATGCCGAGTCGTTGTTTGAATCCTCGTACAACAAATTGGGCCTTGAGTTTATCAACAGATCCGTCGGCTTTACGCTTGACATCTAAGACAAAGCGAGTGGCAATTGAGTGTTTGGATGCCTTTTCTTCAACGTCAAAGGTGTCAATCTGTTCAAGTTGATTCCATTCAGCCAAACATGCTGACCTCCAGCTTGCGGCGTTGGGAGATCTCAGTGCGTTGCGTAGGGTTGTCGGGATGTCGGCATCTGATATTGCCTGAATGTTGTCAATTTGAATATCTTGTTCATTGCATATTTCTTTGGTAGGTTCTTTGCCAAGGTGTAAGATTCTACAAATGCAAGGTGAGTCAGATAGATTCTTGGGGATGGGAATGAGGGGTTTGTTTTGGAAGTCAAGAAAGTCTCCACACTCAGAATTCACGACCTTCTTGGTTTCAGGGTTCCAGAACAACCAGCCACGCTTGTCGTCCTGGTAGTCAACAAGGTAGCCTGTCCAGCCACGCTGGTCAAGTTTGCGGCAACGTTCTTTAGGAATGTGGACTGTGGCTCTCGCCCCAAAAGGATAAAACGAAGAAACATTGGGTGATTGGTTGGACCAGAGTTCAAGGGGTGTAGTTTTACATCTGCTGTTAGACAGCCGGTTGGTCAGGAAGCATGCACACTTGTATGCATACAACCACAGAGAAGAGGGAAGGTGGGAGTGAGTAAGTGTCGTCCGCGCAATGTTTCCTAGAGTTCTGTTCAGGCGCTCGGCTTCGCCGTTTTGTTTGGGTGTGTAGGGGGACGTGAATATGATAGTGCACCCAACTGAGGACAGGTAATCATGGAGCGGCTTCACCGTGTATTCTTTTGCGTTGTTGCAGCGGATGAACTTCGGAGACTTTTGAAAATGGGAAGTGAAACGTTTGACAAGAGAGATGAGTATGCCGGGAACTTCAGATTGGGATTTCATGGGGAAAACAAAGGAATATGTGGTCGCGTGGTTCCAAACAGTGAGAAGGAATCAATTGCCTTTTACATCGGGGTTGAGAGGTCCCAGAACATCTGTTACCAAAAGGTCCAGGCGGTTGTCTTTGGGTATTACTTCAGGAATAGAATGACGACGGCGCTCGCTTTTTGCGGACTTGCAGGATTCACAAATGAAGGGCGTCCAGTGCTTGACATCAAAATATGGGACAAAACGTTTGAGGAATTCTTTCACGACAGAGTTGGATACGTGTCCAAGACGGCAGTGCCAATCATACAAGGGCAAAGATAGTGGAATGGAAGGAGTAGACGAAATAGACTTGATGGAAGGAATGGTGCGTTGCCATGATTTGGGAAAGATAATCCATGACCAATTGATGTATTTTGCAATGACCAAGAATAAAGAAGATGTCAGAAGAATGTTGTGGTTGGGTAGAAACAATGGAGTGAAGCAAGAGTTGATTAGTTGTCCCAGACTAAGGAGGGTTCCCGTCATTTCCGGGCTGTACAGAACTCGTGGTATCATTAGGGAACCATCCCCATTGGTTATCCTCAGGTGTCCACTGTGCGTCGCCAACATGGAGCCATTGGAAGAAGCGAGATTTAGCCTTATTGGAGGATCAAGATTGGACAAATGGGAAAATAAGTGGAAAGAGCCGCTCAAGTGGTGGGTTGCCCCAGAATCCAAAACAGTGCCAGCGCCGCCAGCACCCGTTGTATCAGCGTCCACGGCCGATCTAGCTGCCACCTTAGATGTATGGCCAGTGGATGGGGCGTTCGGGGTTGCTGCCTGACGGGCGAAACCGGAAGCGGGGCAACTGGGCGTGGAGGTGTTGGGAGGGGGCAGATTGGCGTCTCTGCGAAGGGTCAGACACAACGACCTCCAGTGCCCCAAAGCGTTGCAGTAGGAACATGGTCTGCCGTTGAATATGTTGGGGTCGTTGGGACCGCGATTTCCCTTCCGAATGTTGTTGATTGCGGCTGCAATATCCTCGATAGTCAGATGGCCCGGTCGGCCCACGGATTGCTGTCGATTGTTGACGTTGGTTGATGGTGGCGGGTGAGTTGGTGGTTGTGCCTGTTGAAATGGGTTACGACGGGCAGGTCGGAATTGGCTAAGGTTGGAAGTTGCCCCTTGGTTTTGGTTGGGCCAAGTCCGGAAGACTGATACATTAGTCGGTGGTGACAAATCAAAACAAAGGGATTCACCATACGCAGATGTAATGATGGTTTGGATGTTGCGAGCCGTGACGTTGGGTTTCTTCCCAAGCTGGAGGGAAATATTCTGGAATAGCTGAGATTGGGACATTGATGAAGGCAACGTTACAACGGCTTGAAGGATGAGGCTTTTGACGAGAGGTGGAAGGCCCGCACCGATCTTCTGTAGACCGCTGAAGGTCTCAAATATTTTGTTGAACAGACCAGGGATCTGAGAGGGTTCCGTTGATGGGCCGGAGACGCAAAATTTGAGTAATTTGTCAATGAGTTCCATTTGTCAAAACCTAACCGTGCCTTGGAAGTTGGTCTGGACAGCATTGTAAGCGTCCGTTCCCTTGGTGTATTTATCAACGAGGGAGGAGAGTTTGTCGTGGATGGTGATTTGGATAAGAAATAGAAGACAGGTGTTCTCTTGGGCCAAGATTTTAGAGCAGTTATCTGGTTTGTCGAAGAAATTGGGATGTCCCAGCGTAAGAAGCACGACACAAGTAAGGCCTTGTTTCCATTTGTCAAAGTTAGCACCATTGGCGGAGAGTTCTTCAACGTCCTGCTTGCAGATGCTGGGTTGCTGGAGGAATTTTGCTCTAGGAGTAACGTCTGATGTTGCCGGTGTGGACATTGGGATGGGTCGGATGGTCGATGTCGAGTGTCGAGTTAAAAACTGAGAATAAATATAGGAAATCGGGGACAAGAAAGGGGAAGGAGGAAGAATGTTGGTGGTAAGAGTATCAGAATAAGTGTGACGTGGAGGTTCAGGAGGTGGTCTTTGAACTACAGGGTTGGTGGTCGGAGATAAACTAAAGTCGTTTAGATCTTCAATCAGAGTGGTAAGCAAATCCGGTTGATGATTGTATGTTTGAACAATTCCTGGCGGCGTCGGTGGTGGCGATGGAGAGAGAGGAGGGAGTTTAGAGAGCTTTCGGAATTCAAGTGTTCATCTTCTGTCAGAGAGAGAAATGGGCGTTTGACACCGTGTAGGAGGAGGTAATGGGCTAAATAGGATGTCTTTTGTTGATCGTCGGGGGGTGTACCATAGGCAGTTGGGTAGAGCAATTGTCTCTTAATCTGTTGTGGTTGAGAATGCTTGTTATTCATTGCTGTCCCCCGGTCCGCCTCTTATGTGCCCTCTACTCCAAATGTGGGGTTTGCACACCCATCCAACAAGCTTGACGGACAGATTGTTCATGTCAACTATCTCAAGGGCTCCCCTTCCAAACAATCTACAACCCCCAATCAGATCTAATCCAGTCAATCCAACAGTTGATTGGCTAGTCTGCCCATCTGTTTGGGCAAGTCAGTCTTGTTAGGTGGGGGGGGTGTTGTAGCTTGGCTACATAATCTTAGTAAGATTACTCCTCACTACACTGTACCTCATGAATGACATACAGGATGGTCTCAACAAGACATCAGACTTCCCATATATTTCCTTTTACCATTTTCTCTCCTTTCATTACATAATGTGTACTATAAATACTATGTATTTACAGCCACATTATGGATTTCCTTCCCCCATGCAATCTACCAATAGCTTGTCATCCTTGTACTACATACTTGTGCCTCTTTACTTGTCTGCTCAACCAATTGCCTGCGCCAACTATAGAATGTTGCATGCTGCGCCCTTGTTCTTTTCCCCTGCAAAATGTCTGGTGACATTTGGTACGTTGTGGTGATCCATTCCACATCATTACCATATTTTTAATAACTATTAATCACTTATAAATCCCAAATACTTACATATATACACATATAAATACCAAACCATACATACATTCATCATTATCATTGCATAATCAGATTCTAAACCCCATTGTAACCCTAGTCACTCACTACAACCACCCTCAAATTCCTCATGGTTCAAGAGTTACAGGCAAACCAAGAATAATCCAGCAAGTTACAGTATAAAGCAAGTTATAGAATAAAATAAGTACATATTATAAGTAGATATATTTCAAAACCAAGATACATAATAAACATTATATAAAATACATAGACACCACACAACATACACTGCAAATTACTAGGCTTTATTCAGTAACATCTTGTTAGAATTAACAAAGCGTATTTCAGACATTTAGCAGAAAATGATTGACTTGGGCAGGATTTGAACCAGCGACCTTAGCTTGAAGCTAAGACACTATACTAGAAGTGCTGCCTTTACCAACTAGGCTACCAAGTCATTATCCAATGTGCTGATATTTGGAACACTGTGGATCACAATATTCAACACACCCCCTGACCCACAGTGTGAGACCAAGAGACCCTAAAGTCAACCAATTTCAAGCTAGTCTATACATTGAGAAAATACATATTGCATAATAAGTAGATATTGCATATTGCATAATAGCATTTTGCATATTCCAAAGTTGGAGATAAAGTCCATAATAAATTGCAATGCATTTGGAGATCAAAGTCCATAATTGCATATTGCATAAGTGCATATTGTAGAGTCTCATATGTAAATGCATAGTATGCGCATAGCACATTTCGACTGTTAATTGTGTTAGAATTAGCAAAGCATTTTTCAGACATTTAGCAGAAAATGATTGACTTGGGCAGGATTTGAACCAGCGACCTTAGCTTGAAGCTAAGACACTATACTAGAAGTGCTGCCTTTACCAACTAGGCTACCAAGTCATTATCCAATGTGCTGATATTGGGAACACTGTGGATCACAATATTCAACACATCTTACATCATATCTAATGTACATAAACTCCACATTCCCACTACTCATCTGTCATCTTCTTCCTTTTCCCACCAGCTACATGTCATAGCCTTGTTGTTCCTCCCTCCAGCCTGATGGCTCCTCTTCTGTTTCAGATTACTAAGGAAACCTGTTCCTCCCTCTTGTTCCCTTATGGACCCTTGGACTTACTAAATTACCCCAAAATATACCAGCATTTCTTGATACCATATACTAGTATACCTATATAGTAGAGTCCCCATCAACTTATAAATATATAAATATACATACCAGCTTAGCCTCAATATAAGAAGATTGCCCCCTCTCTTGCTTGACCCACCTTGACTCCAGAGCTATAACAAACCCTTGCCCCATATTACAATTATATTACATATACTTTATACAACTCATCCCCTCTCACCTGATGTGTGTGGTAAGCAAGCCCATTGGTATTAGCCTTCTAAGAATAAATAGAAATCAGCCACACCTTTATTTTATTATTAGTGTTACACTCATTCCCCCTCAGCATTAGTCAGGAAGGAAGCTTTACATCAGCACCCTTGGTATATCTTACATTGGTATTAGTTTAGTCATCCATCTCCCTTCCAAGATCCATTCTGCCCTTGAGTAATTCCACAAGTGGTATCCCAACAGTGGCTTGACTTCTTCAGATATCTTTAGTCCTAGTAACACTATACTATCAGCTTCATCACTACCTCACCTCTCCCTTCTCTCTTCTCCATAACTTCAACATCTACAAAAAATAAAAACTACATAAAAATTAGTCAACTTATATCTTCATAAACTCTTTAAATGAATTATACATATCAACATTCACTACCCATACCTTAATAAACTCCTTATACATACACTCAACATCCACATACCTAACAATTATCAAGCTACCTCTTACTGATAATGTCTCAACAAGGCTTCCCAGGATTATACACAGCCCCCAGGATCTACCCTCCAGTAAGTCAGCCAATCAACACCCATGTAGGACAGAAATTCAACCCAAACCCAGCCAGGACTTCCAGGATCAATGTTGGCAACATCCCCAATGCTGCAAGATACAGGGACAACAACTATTCATCAGAAACTTCAGAAGATCAACTTGGCCCACAGCCTCAGTCTCCAGTACCTTTTCATCACCATTCACAAATCCCAGCCACCCACTTATTGGATAAAGAACCTAGAATGCCAAGGTATTCTGTGCCTCCCAACAGAGCAGTCAAAATCAAACCCATAGACAGGAATCTTTTCTTTGATGGATCTAACATGCCTGTGGACAAATTTATAAAGAGGTATGTGTTGAATTGTCAAGTTCCTGTTCCTCTGCCTGTGCGTGCACAGCATCAAAGACTACTGCGGATTAATGAACAAAACGGTTTCTTCTTATGAAACCATGATTGAAATCATCTTGAAACAACTTCCAAGATCCGACCTCAAAACTAGTTCAAATCTTCCACTCATCAATAACTCAAGAACAATAATCATTGACTCAATAACTCAATGGGAATCAGACTTGTAAAGTAATAACATCAACAATCTCTAGTGATGACAGTACTTGTGCTATCAAACTAACACTGCATTCTAATTTCTCCTTCTTAGACTGAGCATCCCTATCTATCCCCTTTCTCAATCCCTGAAAACCTTTTTGAGCTCTTTGTGTATCGTGTGCTTGTCTTATTTTCAAATTTTTCTTTCTCTTCTGTCTTTCGTCAAAAGAACTAACTCTCATTGGTCCATTACAGTTTGACATAGTCTCTATCCTCACTTGACTTCTTCTTTGTCAAATAGCCTCTCTCATTATTGATTTCAGCCACCAAGATATTACATATAACATGTAACACTTGAAACTGCAAGCTGAAATGATTAATAATATTTAATTGTATTATTATTTATTTTTAATTTAATTTAATTTTATTTTTACTAGACTTTCTGAATATAACAGCAATTATACTTAACTGTTTCAACAATTGGTATAATAGTCTAACAGTTAAGAACAACCTTAGAAATATCTGGTTGATACATAAGGCTCTGTGATCAAGCCAGACTCATGACCACATGTAAAAAACATTAGGCCCCGTTTGGTGCCCGTGATGTTATGTGATAACCACCCCTTTTGTATAACCAGGCCTCACAGAGGCCCATATTGTATCACACGCGCGTTTGGCAGTTTTCAAAAGACATCACAACTTTTGGCATCACTGCTCATAACCCCTTCCAAATCCCAAATAGTACCTATGGGGGTTTATTTGGAGTCATATCTGTACTTGTATTCTTCAACACACCACACTACGCATTGACCCCTCCTTCAAGTTCAACCACTCAAAAAAACAAACACATGCCACCTTTCAACTCCTGGATCATTACAGACCAGGTAAGCTGGAATCTATCGATGTGATTGGGAAACGGATTTGGGTGAGCCAAGGTATTTGATTCAGTACTTGATGATGATTCTGATTGGGCCTTGGAGTTTTTTTTGTTGTCATCGGAGTTGGTTGTGTCTTCATTTTTGAGCTGAGGGTATAACGGCATTGTGATTGAGAATACTTGCAAAACAGTTATGATCTGGGGAGTGATGTCTTCAAATGATCATTACCGGTGTTGCCAAACACTTGTAGTTATATGCAAATGAAAGAAAAATCAAGTGATATACATCACCTTAGGTAAGCAGGCGACATCACATAACATCACGGGTGCCAAACGGGGCCTTAATAAAATTATTTAAATTATATCTATTTTTTATCAAAAATCAAAAGAAATTTAATTAAAGAAAATCCTTGGCAAATCAATTTTCAAACACCCAATAAATGAATGAAGAATCATTTATTGGTATAGTTTTTTCCATGAAAATCCTGGAAAATTCCAGCATAACCCATAGTAATATATACTATAAGATTACATATGTATTTAATTACATAACTTATGTAGTATGTATTATATACATAAGTACATGTGATTTTAAATCAATGATCACTCAGGGCAAGCGCTTTTTCAAGCTCTGGTCCCTAGATAATTTATTCACAAGTATTACTTAGTGAAATAATTATTTATTCCTGAAATAAATATTTCCCACTAAGTAATTTGTTGTGAAATAATTATGGGGTCATTCTAAATAGAAATGACACCATTTTTCACATCAGCTCACAAACAGGGTGATCATTTCCCCCAGGTGATCTTACTCTGATCACTGCTTCCAACAAGCATGTGAAATAATAATTATTTTATTATTTAAGAGGAGCTTTTCTTCACTAAATTGATGATAACCTCCCCATCAATTTTAACATATAATTGGATAACTTATTATCAGCTACCAAGGCGCTCACCTTCTCCTGTAAGTAAGGAGGACTGGCCTTTTATCTCTTATATACTATCTTTAGTTAAAATTCCTCAAGAAATCCCCCCCAATAAATTAATACTACTTAATTTGATTGGAAGAACCGTGCCTTAGTCTGGTTAGCCCTTATGAGGTATTATTTCTTTAACAGAAGTTGGGCAGCAGGGTTATAACCTGTTATTTTTTGTTACTTAGTGTTCTTATAAAACTCAAGTAAATATTAATACAGTTATTCTTTTTATTACACTTTTTTTGTCAGCCTTAGAGCCAGCACAGCTGACCTAAAGTCTGGCTTATCTTCTTCTTTAAGTCACAACTGTCTCATATCTTTTTAGAATCAGGGTTTAATGTTGTTTTGAATTCAGATTCAGATTCTTTGTTAAATTTTGACATTAGTTTTCACTGAACACTCTGTAATTGCTCAACTCCTTCATTGAGTAATTAAATAATAATCCTACGCTACAGCTGTCTGGGCAAGTGAAACAAGGCCAGCCAACCACATCTACATGTAAGATTACATAAGCAAACCTTGAAAACTTTTGAAGTTGGTGTATCCCCCGTTGCAGGAAGGATACACAACCTCCAGACACCCAGAACCACCAACTCAGATCACCAAGGATTCAGCAAGTTACAGCTCACCACTCTAACCAACAAAAGGCCTCTTTCACCCAGTACTTCAGGTATTGTCAGTCAGTCCCCTTTTTGAACCTTGTTTCTCTGACAGTAGTCCTTCTCTGTCTTCCCCTTATCCTTCCCCTCTTCCCTTTTCCATCCTCCTTCAATCAAGAGATCAGATCACTTCATCAGAAGGTTACCCTTTTAGAACCTTGACTAAAAGTCTAAAAATCAGGGCAGATTATTTTACTAATTCTGTTGTCCCTCCACTGTTTCCTTAGTGTGTGAGGAGGCTGTTGCACTTCTAAAGACTCTGGCACAGCTTAGCCAACATTTCCAGGTTGAGCTCATTGATCTTCATAAGAGCACTCTAAACAATTAAACAAACGATAAAAGATCAATCAATTCCCTTTCCCCTTTTCTTTTCTCTTTTCCTCTACTAGTTGTATCTCTTATCCTTGAAATACAACCAGTAGTGCCCCCCCAACTTTGTGTCCCGTTTTCACTTTAGAGACCCAGGCTCACATTTTTAAAGTGTAAAAACTTTTATTCCTTACTGTACACGCCACAATAAGTGGAGTAGAGTACAGCAAGTTGACAATTAATTATTACTGCTGCTGGCCTCTTTTCATTCTATTTCATTATCTTATTTTGTTTATACTCACTGCTTCTACCTTTTCTTTACTCAGTTCTGGTTTTAGTTTGTTTGAAATAATTTAACAGTCAAATCAACAAAAAATTTGAACTCAAAACCAATCCCCAAATCCAAACCAGAATCCTAATCTAATCAAAATGTATGCTGTTAATCCTACCATCCTGAAAATGACTATTGAGGCTATTCCAATCCTAAACAAAGAGAAAAAATTGAGCTGGTGTAGTCAAATCTTGGCTCTCTTCAAGTTAGGCGGTATCAAAGACCAAATGACTAAAGGAGCACCTACTCTAGACAAAGACAATAATACCATTCTCTGTGCTATTATCATAGCCAAGATATCTCCAATCACTCACAACAATGTTGTCAACAGTACCAACAAGGTGGATGCTCAGCTCCTTTGGAAAGACATCCTTAAACATTTTGTCTTGTCAGAACCGGCTAATCAAGCTTTTTTGTATAACTTGTTTGCCAATATCGTATACAATCCCAGTAATATCAAAAAGTTTGTAACAGAAATGAGGAGCTCCCTTGTCCAACTTGAAGACGGTGGAATAATTCTCCCATGGACATTATTACTTACAATCTCTTAAGACGTCTTCCCAGCAACATGGACAACATTAAGCAAAGCATCACCCACTCAAAGAATGGTGAAGACATCAAACCTTCCGTTCTTTCAGATCATCTTGAAATTCATGTAAATGAACTCAAGGTCTTGAATGCCAACAAAATTGAATCAATTGCTGCTACCATGTTCACTAAGGAAGATCCTTGTTGCATTCCGGGTCAACATAATCCTTTCTCTAAGTCACACACCAAGGACTGTTTCTGGATGGTTTTTTGATGGTTTTTCCTAACAAACAAGAAGCTTTCCTAAAGAAGAAGGAAGAGAATCAAGTCAGCTCATTCTCCACATTCTCCTTCAATCACCCTTCAATATTTGTACTTGATTCTGGTTTGACCTCTCATATGGTCTCTGATCAAAAAAATTTCACCTTTCCAGATGAAAACAAAAGCGGGATGATTAAAACTAGTTGCAGAATGAGCACTCTCAAAATTGAAGGAAAGGGTACAATTAAAATTTTATTCAAAAATAATCCTATCACATTGAAAAATGTATTATTTGTCCCTAATATCACTGTCAATGTACTATCTATTTGTCATTTTCTACTGGAGCAATGCACTGTCAACTTCCTTATTAACAAAAAAAAACAATGAGATATATCTTGAAGGTCAATATTATCACAATCTTCCAGTCCTTGAATTGATTCTGTTTTCTCAAGAATCACACCTGAGTTCAGCTGAAATGCTCCATAAGTTGTTAGGCCATGCAAGCTACAGTACGATTTTTCAAAAGCTTGGAATTCCTGTTGAAGCTCGTCAAGTTTGCAAGACATGTGCTCTAGTGAAGATTACAAAGGCATCATTTAAGTTTTGAATGTCTTTGTCCTCAAAGCCATTTGAAGAACTTCATCTAGATTCGATAGGACCAATTTCTCTTTTGTCTCATCAACAACACAAATATATTTTTACCATTGTCAATGCCAATACTTGGTATGTGGATGCTACTCCTTTAGTGTCCAAATTGGAAACTGTTAATGCCTTGACTTTTGCCGTCAACGTGGAGGCTAAGAGACTTGGATATCACCCTTCAATCCTACACTCAGATCAAGGAACTGATCAACACTGTAAAAGTCATGTGATTAAACAACTATTTTCCAATGCTTACACTCCTCAACAGAATGGACTCGCTGAGAGGTTCAATTGGACCATCCTGGAGTCTTTGAGGACTGTTCTTTTGGATTCATGTTTTGCTCCCACCTTGTGGAACAAACTACCTAAAGGTTGTAATCTGACATTAAATCAAGTCCCAGTACATCCAAGTCAAAAGTCTCCATACAAACTTTTCAAGTTAAAATCTATACCTTTGGATTACTTTAAACCTTTTGGAAATCCAGTGGTTGTTTTTTCAAACAAGAAGAAGACCAAGTTAGAACCAAGAGGTGATTACGGCTCACCCAGGGAAAGCAATTTTTCAAGCTCTGGTCCCTAGATAATTTATTCACAAGTATTACTTAGTGAAATAGTTATTTATTGCTGAAATAAAAATTTCCCACTAAGTATATTTATTGTGAAATAATTATGGGGTCATTCCAAATAGAAATGACACCAGAGTTCACACTTGATCACAAACAGGGTGATCACTTCCCCCTGATGATCTTACTCTGATCACTGCTTCAATAAGCACGTGAAAAGAACAAATATTTATATTTTAAGAGGAGGTTTTCTTCACTAAATTGAAGACAACCTCCCAATCAGTTTTAACCCATAATTAAATAACTTATTATAAGCTACCAAGGCGCTCACTTTCTCCTGTAAGTAAGGAGGACTTGCCTTTTATCCCTTATATACTATCTTTAGTTAAAATTCCTCAAGAAATCCCCCCAATAAATTAATACTCATTAATTTAATTGGAAGAACCGTGTCCTAGTCTGGTTAGCCCTTCTGAGGAATTATTTCCCTTAACAGAAGTCTAGCAGCAGGTTCATAACCTGTTTATTTTTGTTACTTAGTGTTTTTATAACACTCAAGTAAATATTGATACAGTTATATTTTGTATTACACTTTTTAAAGTGTAAGAACTTTTTATTCCTTACTGTACACGCCACAATAAGTGGAGTAGAGTCCAGTAAGTTGAAATTTGGTTTCCCAACAGTGGCTTTAAGTTATTTGGCCTTATATAAATTATTTTATTTATTTTAATTTTTTTTTAAAAAAAAAAAAATTCGAAAATTTCTATTAATTTTTTTTTTCTTTATCTATTTCACAAAGATATTTTGATAAGTTTATCAAACTGAAATTTTCTTATATTTTTCAATTTGTTTTTACAGAAAAAAACTCCAAAGAAACACTCTAAAAATGCGGATTCTCCTTGTAAGAATCATCAAAAATACAACTTTTTTCAAAAAATCATAAGTAAGATCTGAACACCTCAACAAATCCGGCTTCTTTAGCTCTTTAAACCAAAGATTGAATTTTCTTTATTGTCTGAAGTATTTGTCCCCCGTGGTCGCACCTCTAACCTTTGATCTCGCTCATCCAACGACAAGAGCAGAGTAAATTCTGCACCGCAAAAGGAGGACACTGTCATTCCACACGCTGCCCCCATCCAAACCAGAAGCTCTCCTACCCCCGGAAAGGCTAGATTAGTCACTGCCAACGCGTGGATCCCAATAACCCCACATAAATACTTTTTTATTTTATTAGTTTAAGCAAAGACATATAAAAATAGACATAAAATTAAATTCATTACATATTTTATTTTGACATGTCTAATTTCAGAAACGCCAGCCCAGATAGCGGAGCGGGACAAAAGTTAGTACCTTCATCCCATGTAAGCAATTGCCTAGCTGGAAAGATTGCTGACTTTCCTCCGCTTGCTCCCAGTACACGCAAGCCTAAGTCAGGCAGCCACTGAAGCAGCATCAAGCCAATTTTCAAGGCTACCAGGCAGCTTCATTGGCGGATACGGAGATGAAGGATCTATTCTTTACTCAAGCCCTAGCCACGCACCTCAGCCTGACAAGGCTTTTAGGGACTCCCAAGACCCTGATCTTGATGGAAGGGTGGAACCCTTTCTCCATAAGGAGAGCGCTACTTCAGACCTTGACCAATCAGTCAGTCTCAACGCCAGTCACTCCCAATGCGGAGACTACCTTTGAGATAGTCAGAGAACCGGTTCTAGTACCGGCGCCGCAACCACAGCCCCCAGCGCCTCCAGCGTCTCCAGCGCAAAACCGGCGCCAGCAGCCCAACCGAGCTCTAGCCGATCCTCAGCACCGCAACACGCAGCGCCGCATGTCCAGAAGAGAATCTTGCAATTCAGTTTACAACAAGATGTTCTGCCTGGCCCGTCAAATTCAAGGGACGTATCAGTACACAGACCATTCTCGACAAGACCAGAGGGCTCAAGACAACAACAACAACAGCCATCAAGAATAGATGATATTGGAACAAAAGAATTTCTTTTAACCACTTCAACTGATATGTCAGCTTGCTACTATGACAGAGCAACCTGTCACAAGACTTCTACAAACATTATTATAAAATACAATAGAACATCAAATAATAGTTTGAATATTATTTGATATTCTGAATCTACACTAAAAATAACCTAGGGTACCTCACTCACAGGTACCCCTAATTCTCACTCCTTCACTATGTAACTTAGCAAAGAAGCAGTAGCAAGTACCTTTAATAAAAAAGGCACTTGCATTAATTAAATGCTTATATATATATATACATATGCTTACACCCCATTTCCAGTCACGGATATGAGGTGTTGTGTAAATTAGGGGAGATAGTGTAAATACACCGTGTTTTACTCAAACCCCGCGTACCGCAGTCCGCAGAACTTGAAGTTCAACCCGCGTGACTGAAAGCCCGCATCAAAGTTGGGATATAAGCCCCCGCGCAAGCATCAAGCCCCTCACAGGCTCCCAGCTTAGTACGCGGACTCCACAGTCACTCAGGTACACCCAAATCAACAAAAACACGCCCCAGTAACCTCATTACACATGTTAAATATGTAATGAAGACTACTGGGGACTATATAATTAATTATATTAGATTGTATTGAAATTTGCACACATAAATGAAAATACACTGACTGAACAAACAGTACAAATAATACTGTGGCTTATTATAAATACTAATAAGCCACTAGTATTAAATATATAACAACCAGTACTGATGTACTACAGACTGTAAGTCAAAATAAATAAATAAATACATTAAATAAATCAATTGGTGACGTGTATTCAAAGCAGGGGCTGCTGAGCGTCACCAAGAAGGCAAACATGGCCAAATTGTGGTCCAAAGATCCCACAAGTTGGCCAATAATACCTACAGGGTCCCCAGAGGGAACTCAAGACTATTTAAGGAGCTCTTCAACCGCCCAAAGATGGCTCCTCATGCTTCACAATACCCACTAACAACCTTACCCACTTATTATTAGATAAAACATCTTTATAACACAGTCTGGTAAGCCTCTTAGTAGTTATTCTTTAGCCCTGTATTCCCCAACAACTTTACAGTGACCATCCAGCTCCACCAACCATCCTTCAAAGCGCTCCAAACTGTCCATTTTTACCCTGGATATCCCCAAGATCCCTCAAGGTTTATTACTAGTAAGTAATAACCCTTTTCTTGAAGATATTCCCCACTTTCCTTTCCTGGGATTAAACCACCCCTGATTTATCAGGCCCCAGTGTTCCAGGTACCTAAATCCTCTGCAATTTATTTGCAAGATACCTTAGAGGGATCTAAACCACCCCTGATTTATCAGGCCCCTCTGGTTTTAATTATATATTCAATTGATTTAATATAATTATTACCCCATTTTTCTCTCAATTTTTACATCACAATTCCCCCATATCTTTTGGGAATTGCAACTTTGTACCTTACCCAGAGTTTATATACTCTTTCCATCTATCTTTTCACCACCTGTAGCTAGAACGACTTGTCCTTGGCATCAGGGAGGCTGACATGATATGTTTCATAAAATGGAGCAAATTGTTGATAAAAATAACTTAAAAACAGAAGAAGAATTTCCTCTCAATCTCAATTTATCTCAGAAGTTTGTTCTAATCAAACTAGCATTTTGGAAATGTGTAGTGATATTACTACTGAAATACAAAAGTATTTCTTGAAAGATGTTGAACCTCTTAATGATCATTTGAGACATGTTACAGATGAACTTGAAAATGAAGTCAAAACATTGAGCTTTAAAGGGAAAGAAATTAAGAGAATTGAACAGAAAATAGATGAAATTATCTCTGATATGTCAGAAATACAAATTGACCAAGGTTGAATTAATAAGGATTTAGAATCTCTGTCAGCTTGCTACTAGTACAGAGACAACCTGACTAGAACAATAAATGAAGTAATAATTAATTAATAAAAAATACATATGAAAGAGACATTCTTACATAAGTAATAATGTAACATAAATTATAATAAACATAAGAAAAAGATAACATTTCAAAATATAAACATTATTACGTAGTAATAATGCAATAAACAAATATAATAAATAAATTAATAATGAAATAAATAATAACTCATTAACCTTTGAGATAAGTGAGAATATTATTTCACATTCTGAAAGAGGAAGTAAAATAACCTAGGGTACCTCAGCCAAAGTACCCTAGAAAACTTACTCTTTCTAATAATAGAATTAACTTAAAGAATACTCCTACTAAGCGCTAAAATACTTACTAGGTATAAACATATGTAATATGAGATTATTCTAATAAGTAGAAGTCCTTAAAATACAGGATAATTACTTAAATAAACTATGTAATTATCCTTTAAACACATAAATAAAGTATTAAATAACATTTGCCATAAATATCACGCTGTTTTATAGTCTTTGTACTTTTATTAACTTATACAAATACATACAGTATAAGTTAAATAATATCATAACACATGAAAAAAACGAAAAAGGGGACAAATAAAACATAAGAATACTTCAAACAAGTCTAAAAGAACTTGTACAATTAAAATAAATGACAAGCTCCTTTAATCACGGGAAAATAACAAATGCTGACACTTTTCCCAAGATGTTAGCTTGTCAAATAATTGAATGGAGAACTGTAAAAGCGCCCTCCATGCAAGTATGACAAGAACCCTCATGGTACAGAAATTTACATATGACATAACCAAATTAAACAGAAATAATCATTCCCAAAACGGCTGGCAAGCTTGTACACCCTGTAGATAGACCCCAGAACCCCACATGGAATCCCGAAACCCAACACCCCAACCACGTACCCGATGAAACCGTATCCAATCAAACTTGTGCTACTGCGGCAGCAGTATTGTCCTACCCGCCAACATCCCCGCAGAAGGTCGAAAGGCCCATGGGGAAAGCTAGGATTAGTGACGAGGGGGTGTGTGCTTGCAGCACAATAAGGCCCCCGCAATGTGAGTTTGACAACCCCCCACCCCATACTTTACCGCCCAAGACAGCTGGCAAGCTTGTACGCCTTGTAGATAGATTCGCAAGCCCCGCCAAGAACCCCAAGACTCGACACTCTGACCAGGTACCCGATGAAATTATTGCTACTGCCAAGGCAGTATTGTCCTCTCCGCCAACATCCCCGCATACGGTCTACAGGCCCATGGGGAAAGATAGGATTAGTGACAAGGGGGTGTGTGCTTTTAGCACAATAACACCCCCGCAATGTGAGTCTGATAGATCTCCCCCGCATTTGAATCCCAAAACAGCTGGCAAGCCTCTTTCCACCCTAGGACATACCCCTGCAGTGATCAGCACAGCCAAAACATCGTGGTCGACATCGGCCCGATTGGCAGCAAAAGGGAAAGCCACGACTGCGGAGCGGACTACGGAAGAATTCACAGAGGCCCATATTGTATCACACGCGCGTTTGGCAGTTTTCAAAAGACATCACAACTTTTGGCATCACTGCTCATAACCCCTTCCAAATCCCAAATAGTACCTATGGGGGTTTATTTGGAGTCATATCTGTACTTGTATTCTTCAACACACCACACTACGCATTGACCCCTCCTTCAAGTTCAACCACTCAAAAAAACAAACACATGCCACCTTTCAACTCCTGGATCATTACAGACCAGGTAAGCTGGAATCTATCGATGTGATTGGGAAACGGATTTGGGTGAGCCAAGGTATTTGATTCAGTACTTGCTGATGATTCTGATTGGGCCTTGGAGTTTTTTTTGTTGTCATCGGAGTTGGTTGTGTCTTCATTTTTGAGCTGAGGGTATAACGGCATTGTGATTGAGAATACTTGCAAAACAGTTATGATCTGGGGAGTGATGTCTTCAAATGATCATTACCGGTGTTGCCAAACACTTGTAGTTATATGCAAATGAAAGAAAAATCAAGTGATATACATCACCTTAGGTAAGCAGGCGACATCACATAACATCACGGGTGCCAAACGGGGCCTTAATAAAATTATTTAAATTATATCTATTTTTTATCAAAAATCAAAAGAAATTTAATTAAAGAAAATCCTTGGCAAATCAATTTTCAAACACCCAATAAATGAATGAAGAATCATTTATTGGTATAGTTTTTTCCATGAAAATCCTGGAAAATTCCAGCATAACCCATAGTAATATATACTATAAGATTACATATGTATTTAATTACATAACTTATGTAGTATGTATTATATACATAAGTACATGTGATTTTAAATCAATGATCACTCAGGGCAAGCGCTTTTTCAAGCTCTGGTCCCTAGATAATTTATTCACAAGTATTACTTAGTGAAATAATTATTTATTCCTGAAATAAATATTTCCCACTAAGTAATTTGTTGTGAAATAATTATGGGGTCATTCTAAATAGAAATGACACCATTTTTCACATCAGCTCACAAACAGGGTGATCATTTCCCCCAGGTGATCTTACTCTGATCACTGCTTCCAACAAGCATGTGAAATAATAATTATTTTATTATTTAAGAGGAGCTTTTCTTCACTAAATTGATGATAACCTCCCCATCAATTTTAACATATAATTGGATAACTTATTATCAGCTACCAAGGCGCTCACCTTCTCCTGTAAGTAAGGAGGACTGGCCTTTTATCTCTTATATACTATCTTTAGTTAAAATTCCTCAAGAAATCCCCCCCAATAAATTAATACTACTTAATTTGATTGGAAGAACCGTGCCTTAGTCTGGTTAGCGCTTATGAGGTATTATTTCTTTAACAGAAGTTGGGCAGCAGGGTTATAACCTGTTATTTTTTGTTACTTAGTGTTCTTATAAAACTCAAGTAAATATTAATACAGTTATTCTTTTTATTACACTTTTTTTGTCAGCCTTAGAGCCAGCACAGCTGACCTAAAGTCTGGCTTATCTTCTTCTTTAAGTCACAACTGTCTCATATCTTTTTAGAATCAGGGTTTAATGTTGTTTTGAATTCAGATTCAGATTCTTTGTTAAATTTTGACATTAGTTTTCACTGAACACTCTGTAATTGCTCAACTCCTTCATTGAGTAATTAAATAATAATCCTACGCTACAGCTGTCTGGGAAAGTGAAACAAGGCCAGCCAACCACATCTACATGTAAGATTACATAAGCAAACCTTGAAAACTTTTGAAGTTGGTGTATCCCCTGTTGCAGGAAGGATACACAACCTCCAGACACCCAGAACCACCAACTCAGAACACCAAGGATTCAGCAAGTTACAGCTCACCACTCTAACCAACAAAAGGCCTCTTTCACCCAGTACTTCAGGTATTGTCAGTCAGTCCCCTTTTTGAACCTTGTTTCTCTGACAGTAGTCCTTCTCTGTCTTCCCCTTATCCTTCCCCTCTTCCCTTTTCCATCCTCTTTCAATCAAGAGATCAGATCACTTCATCAGAAGGTTACCCTTTTAGAACCTTGACTAAAAGTCTAAAAATCAGGGCAGATTAGTTTACTAATTCTGTTGTCCCTCCACTGTTTCCTTAGTGTGTGAGGAGGCTGTTGCACTTCTAAAGACTCTGGCACAGCTTAGCCAACATTTCCAGGTTGAGCTCATTGATCTTCATAAGAGCACTCTAAACAATTAAACAAACGATAAAAGATCAATCAATTCCCTTTCCCCTTTTCTTTTCTCTTTTCCTCTACTAGTTGTATCTCTTATCCTTGAAATACAACCAGTAGTGCCCCCCCAACTTTGTGTCCCGTTTTCACTTTAGAGACCCAGGCTCACATTTTTAAAGTGTAAAAACTTTTATTCCTTACTGTACACGCCACAATAAGTGGAGTAGAGTACAGCAAGTTGACAATTAATTATTACTGCTGCTGGCCTCTTTTCATTCTATTTCATTATCTTATTTTGTTTATACTCACTGCTTCTACCTTTTCTTTACTCAGTTCTGGTTTTAGTTTGTTTGAAATAATTTAACAGTCAAATCAACAAAAAATTTGAACTCAAAACCAATCCCCAAATCCAAACCAGAATCCTAATCTAATCAAAATGTATGCTGTTAATCCTACCATCCTGAAAATGACTATTGAGGCTATTCCAATCCTAAACAAAGAGAAAAAATTGAGCTGGTGTAGTCAAATCTTGGCTCTCTTCAAGTTAGGCGGTATCAAAGACCAAATGACTAAAGGAGCACCTACTCTAGACAAAGACAATAATACCATTCTCTGTGCTATTATCATAGCCAAGATATCTCCAATCACTCACAACAATGTTGTCAACAGTACCAACAAGGTGGATGCTCAGCTCCTTTGGAAAGACATCCTTAAACATTTTGTCTTGTCAGAACCGGCTAATCAAGCTTTTTTGTATAACTTGTTTGCCAATATCGTATACAATCCCAGTAATATCAAAAAGTTTGTAACAGAAATGAGGAGCTCCCTTGTCCAACTTGAAGACGGTGGAATAATTCTCCCATGGACATTATTACTTACAATCTCTTAAGACGTCTTCCCAGCAACATGGACAACATTAAGCAAAGCATCACCCACTCAAAGAATGGTGAAGACATCAAACCTTCCGTTCTTTCAGATCATCTTGAAATTCATGTAAATGAACTCAAGGTCTTGAATGCCAACAAAATTGAATCAATTGCTGCTACCATGTTCACTAAGGAAGATCCTTGTTGCATTCCGGGTCAACATAATCCTTTCTCTAAGTCACACACCAAGGACTGTTTCTGGATGGTTTTTTGATGGTTTTTCCTAACAAACAAGAAGCTTTCCTAAAGAAGAAGGAAGAGAATCAAGTCAGCTCATTCTCCACATTCTCCTTCAATCACCCTTCAATATTTGTACTTGATTCTGGTTTGACCTCTCATATGGTCTCTGATCAAAAAAATTTCACCTTTCCAGATGAAAACAAAAGCGGGATGATTAAAACTAGTTGCAGAATGAGCACTCTCAAAATTGAAGGAAAGGGTACAATTAAAATTTTATTCAAAAATAATCCTATCACATTGAAAAATGTATTATTTGTCCCTAATATCACTGTCAATGTACTATCTATTTGTCATTTTCTACTGGAGCAATGCACTGTCAACTTCCTTATTAACAAAAAAAAACAATGAGATATATCTTGAAGGTCAATATTATCACAATCTTCCAGTCCTTGAATTGATTCTGTTTTCTCAAGAATCACACCTGAGTTCAGCTGAAATGCTCCATAAGTTGTTAGGCCATGCAAGCTACAGTACGATTTTTCAAAAGCTTGGAATTCCTGTTGAAGCTCGTCAAGTTTGCAAGACATGTGCTCTAGTGAAGATTACAAAGGCATCATTTAAGTTTTGAATGTCTTTGTCCTCAAAGCCATTTGAAGAACTTCATCTAGATTCGATAGGACCAATTTCTCTTTTGTCTCATCAACAACACAAATATATTTTTACCATTGTCAATGCCAATACTTGGTATGTGGATGCTACTCCTTTAGTGTCCAAATTGGAAACTGTTAATGCCTTGACTTTTGCCGTCAACGTGGAGGCTAAGAGACTTGGATATCACCCTTCAATCCTACACTCAGATCAAGGAACTGATCAACACTGTAAAAGTCATGTGATTAAACAACTATTTTCCAATGCTTACACTCCTCAACAGAATGGACTCGCTGAGAGGTTCAATTGGACCATCCTGGAGTCTTTGAGGACTGTTCTTTTGGATTCATGTTTTGCTCCCACCTTGTGGAACAAACTACCTAAAGGTTGTAATCTGACATTAAATCAAGTCCCAGTACATCCAAGTCAAAAGTCTCCATACAAACTTTTCAAGTTAAAATCTATACCTTTGGATTACTTTAAACCTTTTGGAAATCCAGTGGTTGTTTTTTCAAACAAGAAGAAGACCAAGTTAGAACCAAGAGGTGATTACGGCTCACCCAGGGAAAGCAATTTTTCAAGCTCTGGTCCCTAGATAATTTATTCACAAGTATTACTTAGTGAAATAGTTATTTATTGCTGAAATAAAAATTTCCCACTAAGTATATTTATTGTGAAATAATTATGGGGTCATTCCAAATAGAAATGACACCAGAGTTCACACTTGATCACAAACAGGGTGATCACTTCCCCCTGATGATCTTACTCTGATCACTGCTTCAATAAGCACGTGAAAAGAACAAATATTTATATTTTAAGAGGAGGTTTTCTTCACTAAATTGAAGACAACCTCCCAATCAGTTTTAACCCATAATTAAATAACTTATTATAAGCTACCAAGGCGCTCACTTTCTCCTGTAAGTAAGGAGGACTTGCCTTTTATCCCTTATATACTATCTTTAGTTAAAATTCCTCAAGAAATCCCCCCAATAAATTAATACTCATTAATTTAATTGGAAGAACCGTGTCCTAGTCTGGTTAGCCCTTCTGAGGAATTATTTCCCTTAACAGAAGTCTAGCAGCAGGTTCATAACCTGTTTATTTTTGTTACTTAGTGTTTTTATAACACTCAAGTAAATATTGATACAGTTATATTTTGTATTACACTTTTTAAAGTGTAAGAACTTTTTATTCCTTACTGTACACGCCACAATAAGTGGAGTAGAGTCCAGTAAGTTGAAATTTGGTTTCCCAACAGTGGCTTTAAGTTATTTGGCCTTATATAAATTATTTTATTTATTTTAATTTTTTTTTAAAAAAAAAAAAATTCGAAAATTTCTATTAATTTTTTTTTTCTTTATCTATTTCACAAAGATATTTTGATAAGTTTATCAAACTGAAATTTTCTTATATTTTTCAATTTGTTTTTACAGAAAAAAACTCCAAAGAAACACTCTAAAAATGCGGATTCTCCTTGTAAGAATCATCAAAAATACAACTTTTTTCAAAAAATCATAAGTAAGATCTGAACACCTCAACAAATCCGGCTTCTTTAGCTCTTTAAACCAAAGATTGAATTTTCTTTATTGTCTGAAGTATTTGTCCCCCGTGGTCGCACCTCTAACCTTTGATCTCGCTCATCCAACGACAAGAGCAGAGTAAATTCTGCACCGCAAAAGGAGGACACTGTCATTCCACACGCTGCCCCCATCCAAACCAGAAGCTCTCCTACCCCCGGAAAGGCTAGATTAGTCACTGCCAACGCGTGGATCCCAATAACCCCACATAAATACTTTTTTATTTTATTAGTTTAAGCAAAGACATATAAAAATAGACATAAAATTAAATTCATTACATATTTTATTTTGACATGTCTAATTTCAGAAACGCCAGCCCAGATAGCGGAGCGGGACAAAAGTTAGTACCTTCATCCCATGTAAGCAATTGCCTAGCTGGAAAGATTGCTGACTTTCCTCCGCTTGCTCCCAGTACACGCAAGCCTAAGTCAGGCAGCCACTGAAGCAGCATCAAGCCAATTTTCAAGGCTACCAGGCAGCTTCATTGGCGGATACGGAGATGAAGGATCTATTCTTTACTCAAGCCCTAGCCACGCACCTCAGCCTGACAAGGCTTTTAGGGACTCCCAAGACCCTGATCTTGATGGAAGGGTGGAACCCTTTCTCCATAAGGAGAGCGCTACTTCAGACCTTGACCAATCAGTCAGTCTCAACGCCAGTCACTCCCAATGCGGAGACTACCTTTGAGATAGTCAGAGAACCGGTTCTAGTACCGGCGCCGCAACCACAGCCCCCAGCGCCTCCAGCGTCTCCAGCGCAAAACCGGCGCCAGCAGCCCAACCGAGCTCTAGCCGATCCTCAGCACCGCAACACGCAGCGCCGCATGTCCAGAAGAGAATCTTGCAATTCAGTTTACAACAAGATGTTCTGCCTGGCCCGTCAAATTCAAGGGACGTATCAGTACACAGACCATTCTCGACAAGACCAGAGGGCTCAAGACAACAACAACAACAGCCATCAAGAATAGATGATATTGGAACAAAAGAATTTCTTTTAACCACTTCAACTGATATGTCAGCTTGCTACTATGACAGAGCAACCTGTCACAAGACTTCTACAAACATTATTATAAAATACAATAGAACATCAAATAATAGTTTGAATATTATTTGATATTCTGAATCTACACTAAAAATAACCTAGGGTACCTCACTCACAGGTACCCCTAATTCTCACTCCTTCACTATGTAACTTAGCAAAGAAGCAGTAGCAAGTACCTTTAATAAAAAAGGCACTTGCATTAATTAAATGCTTATATATATATATACATATGCTTACACCCCATTTCCAGTCACGGATATGAGGTGTTGTGTAAATTAGGGGAGATAGTGTAAATACACCGTGTTTTACTCAAACCCCGCGTACCGCAGTCCGCAGAACTTGAAGTTCAACCCGCGTGACTGAAAGCCCGCATCAAAGTTGGGATATAAGCCCCCGCGCAAGCATCAAGCCCCTCACAGGCTCCCAGCTTAGTACGCGGACTCCACAGTCACTCAGGTACACCCAAATCAACAAAAACACGCCCCAGTAACCTCATTACACATGTTAAATATGTAATGAAGACTACTGGGGACTATATAATTAATTATATTAGATTGTATTGAAATTTGCACACATAAATGAAAATACACTGACTGAACAAACAGTACAAATAATACTGTGGCTTATTATAAATACTAATAAGCCACTAGTATTAAATATATAACAACCAGTACTGATGTACTACAGACTGTAAGTCAAAATAAATAAATAAATACATTAAATAAATCAATTGGTGACGTGTATTCAAAGCAGGGGCTGCTGAGCGTCACCAAGAAGGCAAACATGGCCAAATTGTGGTCCAAAGATCCCACAAGTTGGCCAATAATACCTACAGGGTCCCCAGAGGGAACTCAAGACTATTTAAGGAGCTCTTCAACCGCCCAAAGATGGCTCCTCATGCTTCACAATACCCACTAACAACCTTACCCACTTATTATTAGATAAAACATCTTTATAACACAGTCTGGTAAGCCTCTTAGTAGTTATTCTTTAGCCCTGTATTCCCCAACAACTTTACAGTGACCATCCAGCTCCACCAACCATCCTTCAAAGCGCTCCAAACTGTCCATTTTTACCCTGGATATCCCCAAGATCCCTCAAGGTTTATTACTAGTAAGTAATAACCCTTTTCTTGAAGATATTCCCCACTTTCCTTTCCTGGGATTAAACCACCCCTGATTTATCAGGCCCCAGTGTTCCAGGTACCTAAATCCTCTGCAATTTATTTGCAAGATACCTTAGAGGGATCTAAACCACCCCTGATTTATCAGGCCCCTCTGGTTTTAATTATATATTCAATTGATTTAATATAATTATTACCCCATTTTTCTCTCAATTTTTACATCACAATTCCCCCATATCTTTTGGGAATTGCAACTTTGTACCTTACCCAGAGTTTATATACTCTTTCCATCTATCTTTTCACCACCTGTAGCTAGAACGACTTGTCCTTGGCATCAGGGAGGCTGACATGATATGTTTCATAAAATGGAGCAAATTGTTGATAAAAATAACTTAAAAACAGAAGAAGAATTTCCTCTCAATCTCAATTTATCTCAGAAGTTTGTTCTAATCAAACTAGCATTTTGGAAATGTGTAGTGATATTACTACTGAAATACAAAAGTATTTCTTGAAAGATGTTGAACCTCTTAATGATCATTTGAGACATGTTACAGATGAACTTGAAAATGAAGTCAAAACATTGAGCTTTAAAGGGAAAGAAATTAAGAGAATTGAACAGAAAATAGATGAAATTATCTCTGATATGTCAGAAATACAAATTGACCAAGGTTGAATTAATAAGGATTTAGAATCTCTGTCAGCTTGCTACTAGTACAGAGACAACCTGACTAGAACAATAAATGAAGTAATAATTAATTAATAAAAAATACATATGAAAGAGACATTCTTACATAAGTAATAATGTAACATAAATTATAATAAACATAAGAAAAAGATAACATTTCAAAATATAAACATTATTACGTAGTAATAATGCAATAAACAAATATAATAAATAAATTAATAATGAAATAAATAATAACTCATTAACCTTTGAGATAAGTGAGAATATTATTTCACATTCTGAAAGAGGAAGTAAAATAACCTAGGGTACCTCAGCCAAAGTACCCTAGAAAACTTACTCTTTCTAATAATAGAATTAACTTAAAGAATACTCCTACTAAGCGCTAAAATACTTACTAGGTATAAACATATGTAATATGAGATTATTCTAATAAGTAGAAGTCCTTAAAATACAGGATAATTACTTAAATAAACTATGTAATTATCCTTTAAACACATAAATAAAGTATTAAATAACATTTGCCATAAATATCACGCTGTTTTATAGTCTTTGTACTTTTATTAACTTATACAAATACATACAGTATAAGTTAAATAATATCATAACACATGAAAAAAACGAAAAAGGGGACAAATAAAACATAAGAATACTTCAAACAAGTCTAAAAGAACTTGTACAATTAAAATAAATGACAAGCTCCTTTAATCACGGGAAAATAACAAATGCTGACACTTTTCCCAAGATGTTAGCTTGTCAAATAATTGAATGGAGAACTGTAAAAGCGCCCTCCATGCAAGTATGACAAGAACCCTCATGGTACAGAAATTTACATATGACATAACCAAATTAAACAGAAATAATCATTCCCAAAACGGCTGGCAAGCTTGTACACCCTGTAGATAGACCCCAGAACCCCACATGGAATCCCGAAACCCAACACCCCAACCACGTACCCGATGAAACCGTATCCAATCAAACTTGTGCTACTGCGGCAGCAGTATTGTCCTACCCGCCAACATCCCCGCAGAAGGTCGAAAGGCCCATGGGGAAAGCTAGGATTAGTGACGAGGGGGTGTGTGCTTGCAGCACAATAAGGCCCCCGCAATGTGAGTTTGACAACCCCCCACCCCATACTTTACCGCCCAAGACAGCTGGCAAGCTTGTACGCCTTGTAGATAGATTCGCAAGCCCCGCCAAGAACCCCAAGACTCGACACTCTGACCAGGTACCCGATGAAATTATTGCTACTGCCAAGGCAGTATTGTCCTCTCCGCCAACATCCCCGCATACGGTCTACAGGCCCATGGGGAAAGATAGGATTAGTGACAAGGGGGTGTGTGCTTTTAGCACAATAACACCCCCGCAATGTGAGTCTGATAGATCTCCCCCGCATTTGAATCCCAAAACAGCTGGCAAGCCTCTTTCCACCCTAGGACATACCCCTGCAGTGATCAGCACAGCCAAAACATCGTGGTCGACATCGGCCCGATTGGCAGCAAAAGGGAAAGCCACGACTGCGGAGCGGACTACGGAAGAATTAGTACCGCGGTGCTACCACCGACACCTTGACATGTTCCGGAAATCAAGTGCCATGAGACTTCCCCCGCAACGAAAGTATGACTTCCACATAGATCTGATCCCAGGAGCCACCCCACAGGCCGGAAGAATCATCCCGCTATCCCCAGCAGAGAACCAGGCACTTGATATTATGATTGCCCAAGGACTGACGAGCGGGACCATTCAACGGACCACATCCCTGTGGGCGGCACCAGTACTATTCACTGGAAAGAAGGACGGAAACCTGCAACCCTGTTTTGACTACAGGAGACTCAACGCGGTAACGGTGAAGAACAAGTACCCGCTCCCACTGACAATGGACTTAGTTGACAGCCTTTTGGATGCGGACACATTCACAAAGCTCAACCTCCGCAACGCATATGGACACCTCAGAGTTGCGGAAGGCGACAAAGATAAGCTGGCTTTCATCTGCAGGGCAGGTCAATTTGCCCTGCTTACCATGCCCTTTGGTCCCATGGGAGCGCCAGGATACTTCCAATACTTCATGCAAGACATCCTCCTTGGACGGATTGGGAAAGACACCGCTGCATACCTAGATGACATCATGATCTACACGCGGAAAGGGTTGGACCATGCGGAAGCGGTGGGCAGTATACTGGACACATTGAGCAAGCACCAATTGTGGCTGAAACCCGAAAAGTGTGAATTTTCAAGGCCGGAAGTGGAATACCTAGGATTATTGATATCATGCAACCGGATCAGAATGGACCCCGCAAAGGTGCAAGCAGTAACCGACTGGCCCGCACCAAAGAATGTCACCGAACTTCAACGATTCATTGGATTTGCTAATTTTTACTGCCGGTTCATCAACCATTTCTCAGGAAAGACCAGACCGCTCCACAACCTGACAAGAGTAGAAACCCCCTTTGTGTGGGACGCCAAGTGCAACTCCGCGTTTGAATCCCTCAAAACTGCCTTCACATCCGCTCCAATGCTGAACATTGCGGACCTGTACAAACCGTTTGTCCTCGAATGTGATTGCTCCGATTTCGCGCTTGGCGCAGTACTGTCCCAGGTTTGTACCAAGGACCAGGAACTTCACCCAGTAGCTTACCTGTCCCAATCCCTTGTACAGGCGGAACGCAACTATGAGATCTTTGACAAAGAGTTACTGGCTATTGTGGCTGCCTTCAAAGAGTGGTGGCAATACCTGGAGGGGAACCCACACCTCTTGACGGCAATTGTATACACCAATCACCGTAATTTGGAAAGCTTCATGACAACCAAGCAGCTCACAAGAAGACAGGCAAGATGGGCGGAGACCATGGGATGTTTTGACTTCAAGATCATATTCCGACCAGGACGCCAATCAACAAAACCCAACGCCCTATCCCGCAGACCGGACCTTGCCCCAGCACCGGGAGAAAAGCTGAACTTTGGTCAGCTTTTGAAGCCAGGTAACATCACAGAGCGGACGTTTGAGGAGCTTGCGGAATGTGCGGAATTGGACAGCTGGTTTCTGGACGAATCAATTCAAATGGATGACGGGGAACATTGGTTTGAGGTGGACGTGATGGGGACTGATTTGGAAGATGCGGGAACGAACGACCTAGCGTTGTCTGACGCCGAAATCATTGCCAGGATTAGAGAACTGACCCCACATGACCCAAAATTGGCTGACTGGATTAAGCTGTTACAGAAACCGACAGGGGACCACAACAGGTATGCGGAAGCCGACGGGGTACTCTATGACAAGGGACGGATAGTGGTACCAGCGGAATCGGCATTGCGGACGATGATCCTCAAAAGTCGACACGACACAAAGTCCGCAGGCCACCCAGGCAGATCCCGCACGTTGGCATTAGTACGGAGAAGTTTTGTGTGGAATGGAATGAAGAGATTTGTCAACCAGTACGTAGAAGGCTGTGATTCATGCCAAAGAGTCAAATCTAGCACTCGACGGCCATTCGGAACATTAGAACCCCTCCCAATCCCCTCAGGCCCATGGACGGACATTAGCTATGATTTGATCACTGATCTCCCTGAATCCCGCTTGAGTGACAGCATACTAACAGTAGTAGACCAACTGACCAAGATGGCCCACTTCATCCCATGCAAGAAAGCCATGAACGTGGAGCAACTAGCGGAACTGATGGCAGAACACGTATGGAAACTACATGGAACGCCCAAGACAATTGTCTCAGACCAGGGAAGTATTTTTATCTCCCAAATCACACGTGAATTGAGCTCCCGCATGGGGATTAGACTACAGCCATCCACAGCGTACCACCCAAGGACAGATGGACAATCGGAAATCGCCAACAAAGCAGTTGAGCAATACCTACGACACTTTGTTTGCTACCAACAGAACAATTGGGCCCCACTACTCCCAATGGCCGAATTTTCTTACAACAACAACAACCACACATCGACAGGAGTTTCCCCGTTCAAAGCCAACTACGGATTCAACCCGGCATATAGCGGAACCCCCTCAACAGAACAATGCATCCCCGCAGTAGAGGAACGACTCCGCAAACTTGCGGAGGTCCAAGGAGAACTCAAGCATTGCTTAGAAGAGGCGCAAGAAACAATGAAAGGCCAATTTGACAAGAAAACAAGGGAAACACCGGAATGGGATGTAGGGGACGAAGTATGGCTAGACGGACACAACATTTCAACGACCCGCCCCAGCCCAAAATTGGAACATAGATGGCTGGGACCTTTCTCTATCTGTAAAAGAATCTCAAGATCCGCGTATAGGCTAACACTCCCTATATCCATGCGGGGGGTACACCCTGTATTTCACGTATCAATACTCCGCAAACACAGACCCGACAAAATTGCAGAATGAACGGAGGGAAGACCCGGAACCAATTACAGCGGACGGCGGGGATGAGTGGGAAGTCGAAGAGGTACTGGACTGTAGAAGACGACGTGGGAAGACCCAATACCTGGTCAGCTGGAAGGGATTTGGAACAGAAGACAACTCATGGGAACCAACGGAAAACTTGAAGAATTGCGAGGAACTGGTAGCGGGATTTAATTCAAGATTTCCGAATGCGGCAACTACTCATTGGCGGAGGCGGAGAAGGAAGTGAGGAACAAAATTGATAAGAGGTGGAATTTTTTTCCTTTCTCTTGATTGGCGAATGAGTGGAGGATTTAGCATTAAAAGGGGGATAATGTCATGAGCCGTATTGCGGGCCTGCCCGCACCAAAGCCCGCACCACATGTAGATAGTCTATCACGTACATGTCACAGACAGACCACTATATAGTCTGTCAGGACGAAGGATCCACATCTCTTCCTCATCCTGCAATCTACATTATAGGATCCCGAAAATCCTAGAACCCCAGAACCCCAGAGCCTTCCTCTCCATAGATCAGACCATAACATGCTGACACTTTTCCCAAGATGTTAGCTTGTCAAATAATTGAATGGAGAACTGTAAAAGCGCCCTCCATGCAAGTATGACAAGAACCCTCATGGTACAGAACTTTACATATGACATAACCAAATTAAACAGAAATAAGATTCTGTACTATAATTTGATTATTTCCCTTTTTATTCTATTGATCAAGTGATCAATACATGTGTTACATCAAACTAAGAGCTCTTGAAGCGCCCTCAGATTATTTCTACAGATGACTGACAGACTGTATTAATTATTGACAGCCTGTACATGTAATAATTTGATAAATCACATCATTTATTTCTACTAAGGATAACTCCTTCCTTGTAGTGTTTGCATAGCCAAAATAACACTTGATGTTTTGCCATCAGGGCTCCAGAAAGGCATTTAAGAGGCACTTGCTTCCCCCTGTATTTTTATTCCCCAGCTTTATCATATTTACCACCAGCATTCCACCAGTCCAGCATACTAGTGTCCTGCCCAGTAAATCAGTCTTCAAGACTTCAAAGCCTCTTGTCCTCAACCCCAACTCCGTCCAGCCATCCAGCCCACCTTTCCAACCGCTTCCAACTGCTCAGCTTACCATAAGAACGCCCCCCACCTCCTTCCCTCAAAGCCTACTACAGTAAGTCTTTTTCTACTAGGAGTTGTGGCCCTTTCTTAGCCACTATTTCACTGGGACTAAACACCCCTGCTTGCAGGCTCCAGTTTTAAAGGTTCAGCTCTCTGCTTTTAGCACAAACACCTTTGGAGGGAACTAAACACCCAAGCTTGCTGGCCCCTCCATAAAATCTTTGATCTTTTAAATACTAATGTAAAAGATCAGAAACCCCTTTTTTTTGCCCATATTTTTGCCTTGCACCTTGTGTAGCTAGAAGGATATCAGTACTTGGCATCACAGAGCGTGACAATCTGTTCAATTAAATTCTTATGTTCCTTATTTGAATAAAGATATTAACCCATCAAATGTTAAAGATCCTACTTTCAATTCTTTTGAAGATAAAAATTTAAATCAAAACATGAATTCTTATGTTAAATTAAAAACTCCTACTAATTTAAATAATCATCATGCTGATACACATCTAATAGATGTAGATAAAGACGTAAGAAAACAAATGCTTGCTTCAATTCCCAAAACATCTGATTGGCCTAGCTTTTCAGGTGAAGGAGAATATGATCATACAGAATTCATTGAATGGATTGATACTTTAAAATCTGATATAGATTTACATGATAGAATTATAATCTCTAGATTGAATCTGTTATTTAAAAACTCTGCCAACCAATGGTATAAAGGTATTAAAAACCAATTTGGCCTTCAATCATGGGAATGGTGGAAACAACAAATTGAACAGAAATTTGGTAATGCTACTTGGAGAAGAAGGGTACAAAAAGCCCTTTATACTTCAAGATTTGATGCCAACAATCCTTCTGTATCTTCTTGGGTTACCAAACAATACAGAAGGATTAAGTCCATTGAACCTTACTTAAATATTGAACAAATCAATATTAAGCTGTTAGACTTGTGTGATGGAGAAGTGGCTTATGCAGTTAAATGTGCATTAGACACTACTCAAGCAGATATTAGCACATTTATAAATGTGTTAACATAGGAAACAATTAACTATGATCTCACACTTGGTACAGTCACAATGAACATGACTTTAACGGTGATGGAGGATATTAAAGCCCAATATTTTATAATTGGTAATAATTATTTGTATGCTTATAAAGTTAATCTTATAAATTCAGATTCCAATTATGTTACTATTAGAAATAGTACAGTACAGTATCATTATGATACTAGAAGCTCCTCTTCTTTTAATAATAATATTTCTTTTAAAAACCAAATAAAAGAGGAAGCTCATGTGTATGACAAGCTGTCAAGTGACCAAGTCACACAGTTGTACAATACTTTGTACATGAATATTGGTGCCTTCAATACTCCCAAAGATGAGTTTGAAGCAATAAAAGGACAGAAGTTAACATCCAGTTGACTATTCAAAAACCTTTTCCACCAATATTGAGGAGATCCCCTTGTCCTGCTAGTCCCAGAAGCAGGGAGTCTATTAAAGAACATATAGACACTTTATTGAAATCTAAAGTCCTTAGAAAAGTCACTCCAGGAGAAGAAGTTGACATTACTACACCTTTAATAATAGCTTGGCATAATAATAAGTCAAGACTTTGTGGTGATTTTAGAGCTTTGAATAGTGTGACTGTCCCAGACAGATATCCTATGCCTAAAATTAATGAATCACTTACTAATTTAGCTAAAGCTAAATACATCTCTACAATGGATGTACTCAAAGGATTTCACCAGAACACAGTCAGTATAGAGAGTAGAAAATATCTCAGGATTATTTGTTACTTAGGTGTCTATGAATACTTACAAATGCTGTCACGCTCTGTGATGCCGCTACACAAGGTGCAAGGCAAAACACATGGGCAAAAAAGGGGTTTTTGATCTTTTATATTAATATTTAAAAGATCAAATATTTTATGGAGGGGCCAGCAAGCTGGGGTGTTTAGTTCCCTCCAAAGGTGTTAGTGCTAAAATCAGAGAGCTGAAACCTTTAAGACTGGAGCCTGCAAGCAGGGGTGTTTAGTCCCAGTGAAATAGTGGCTAAGAAAGGGCCACAACTCCTAGTAGAAAAAGACTTACTGTAGTAGGCTTTGAGGGAAGGAGGTGGGGGGCATTCTTATGGTAAACTGAGCAGTTGGAAGCGGTTGGAAAGGTGGGCTGGATGGCTGGACGGAGTTGGGGTTGAGGACAAGAGGCTTTGAAGTCTTGAAGACTGATTTACTGGGCAGGACACTAGTATGCTGGACTGGTGGAATGCTGGTGGTAAATATGATAAAGCTGGGGAATAAAAATACAGGGGGAAGAAAGGGCCTCTTCAATGCCTTTCTGGAGCCCTGATGGCAAAACATCAAGTGTTATTTTGGCTATGCGAAACACTACAAGGAAGGAGTTATCCTTAGTAGAAATAAATGATGTAATTTATCAAATTATTACATGTACAGGCTGTCAATAATTAATATATTCTGTCAGTCATCTGTAGAAATAATCTGAGGGCGCTTCAAGAGCTCTTAGTTTGATGTACAACATGTATTGATCACTTGATCATCAGAATAAAAAGGGAATAATCAAATTATAGTACAGAATCTTATTTCTGTTTAATTTGGTTAGTTCATATATAAAGTTCTGTACCATGAAAGTTCTTGTCATACTTGCATGGTGGGCGCTTTTACAGCTCTCCATTCAATTAGTTGACAAGCAAACAATCCTGGGAAAAGTGTCAGCATTTGTTATTTTCCCGTGATTTAAAGGAGCTTGTCATTTATTTTAATTGTACAAGTTCCTTCTGGATTGTTTGAAGTATTCTGATGGTTTCTTTATCCCTGGTTTTGTGTCTTTCATGTGCTATGATATTATTTAACTTATACTGTACGTATTTGTATAAGTTAATTAATAATACAAAGACTATAAAACAGCGTGGTATTTATGTCAAATGTTATTTAATATTTTATTTATGTGTTTAAAGGATAATTAAATAGTTTATTTAAGTAATTATCCCGTATTACAAGTAATTTTACTTACTAGAATACTCTCATATTACATATGTTTATACCTAGTGAGTATTTTAGCGCTTAGTAGGAGTATTGTTTAAGTTAATTTTATTATTAGAATGAGTAAGTTTTCTAGGATACTTTGGCTGAGGTATCCTACGTTATTTTACTTGCTCTTTCAGAATATGACATAAGATTTTCTTTTATCTCAAAGGTTAATGAGTTATTATTTATTTTATTATTAATTTATTTATTACATTTGTTTATTACATTATTACTATGTGATAATGTTTATATTCTAAAATTTTATTCTTTTCTTATGTTTATCATAATTTATGTTACATTATTACTTATTTAATAATGTCTCTTTCATATCCATTTTTTATTAATTAATTATTACGTATTTATTATTCTAGTCAGGTTGTCTCTGAACTAGTAGCAAGCTGACAAATGCCCTTTGGTTTTAAGAATGCACCTTCACATTTTCAAAGAATGATGGATGTAGAATTTTACAATGAACTTAGAGAAGGTTGATGGATTATCTACATAGATGATATCATTGTTTTTTCTCAAGATTGGGATGAACATCTTACTAGATTAGACCTAGTACTTCAAAGAGCTATGAAAATGAATATGAAAATCTCTCTACCCAAATTTCACTTTGGGTTTAATTAACTCAAAGCCTTAGGACATGTAGTGTCTGGTCTTACTTTGGGCATAGATCAAAACAGAGTGGCTGCTGTTCTTCTTAAACCAGTACCCACTACTGTAAAAGAACTCCAAAGCTTTTTAGGCTTTATGAGTTATTACAGACAATATTTGAAAAACTATGCTTCAATATCTTCTAGTCTGACAAAACTTATAAGCCCTAGTGTAGTATTTGAAATGACTAAAGAGAGAATAGATGCATACAACACTTTGAAAGAAATGCTGACAACAGCTCCTGTTCTTTTTCACCCTGACCCTACTCAACCATATAAACTTTATGTGGATGCCAGTATGGAAGGATTGGGTGCAGATTTGCACCAAGTCCAAATTAAAGATGACATACAGCCACCCCAAAAGAGCTTGCGTCTTTTGGGGCGGGCTTTGAAACGTTGTGCCGCAGCAGGCACACTTTACCGCAGCACAAATGATCCGTGCGCGCGGGCCGTGCACGGGCGACCGCGGCAAGTCACGGGGCCGAGTGGGGTTTTTATATATACTCCACTCGGCTGCCCCCCACCCGCCACAGCCACCCGCCACAAACCACCACCACCACCACCAACCACCACCACCACCACCCACCACCACCACCACCCACCACCACCACCCATCACTAAGTGCATCCAATCAGAAGGATTTGGTTGGGACACTTAGTGGTAGCCAGCCCACCACCACCACCATTGTTCCGATTGGCCCGGCAACAGCCACCGGGACCGTTTGGGGCTCCATCAGCCGCGTGAGTTTTTCATCCTTCATCTTTCCCCCAATTGATACTCCAGGCTAACATTTTTCTTTCTTTTTTTGTATTCCTCTAGCATGACCCCCCCAGGCACATGAGCAATCGTTGTCTCCATCCGAATACGCCAAATGGCTCCACCTTCCCATCACCCCACCTTGCGACCGCCACATCCCAACCCTGTTTGACGGGACAGCCTTTTTGGTTGAACAACGTAACCGCCGCCGGGATGCCTTCATCAGAAGCCAGAACCGACCTGCGCTGGACCCGTCCCTTTTTACCCCCGTATCACAGGCCTTTCGTCAATCAAGCAAGGCAGCTTGGTCTCAATCAACATCGACACCCGTTTCTTCTCAAGCAACTCAAATCAATGAGCTCCCATCCCCTGGCCGCTCCGAGGTTCCAATCCACATCGATTTCGTATTCTTCATCCCCATAGCCAACCCACCTTCCAATGCGTCTCGCAAGCGTCAAACTGCTACCCCCAACACGCAGCTATTTCGTAAAGTAACATCAGAAGCCGGCAAGCTTATTTTAAGCTGGGAGACTCGCAATTACGACTCGAACAACTTTCAGGCCGCCGTAATTGGTCTCATTGAAACCAATGAAGATGAGGGCCTTGGGGTCTTTGCCCAGAACCACAACAACAACAACAAGATCAGCTGGCACTTAATCATTCCACACAGCGGAAGCTTTGCTTGCAGCAACCCAGAAGAAATGACTCGACTCGCCTGAAATGTTCCACCGGTTCCTCTTGGCTGCCCAGGCAACTCCGGAAAACCGACAGATTGTCTGTTGTTTGGTTCAAACAGATCCATCAATGTTGGCTCAGGTAAGTTGTTCCCCCCACCTAAATTTATATGTATAAATACTGATTAACTGTTTTGACCTACCAATAACAGAAGGAATATGCATACAAGCACCTCAAGCAAAACCATTTTGGTTCACGTGCTGACGACAATCTCCCCAATGAGCCTTTGGAAGGAGCACAGGCAGCGGCAACTCTCAGCGACTTGATCACACAGCTCAACTGTATACACGAACCCGCGGCCCATCTCACAGGTAGTCAAGAGCTCAATGTTTACATCAATCCAAACAATCCAAACAAATATTTTCATTTTACAATGTCACGGGCAGCGGCTTGGGCCAAAGCCATTGAAGTTATATTTTTTCTCTCTTTTTTTGCTTTTTTGTCATCCTTTCTAAACGCTAACATGAGATAACAATTTACAGTGATCTAATCCTTCCAAGGTCACGCTGAGGGTTCCGCCAACATCTGATCTATTTCAGTTCAAGAAAAGAGAGGACGAGCCTCAACCACCCCCTCCACCGCCTGTTTCTGCCCAACCACCACCGGCCTCAATGTCGAATCCGTATGCTTACCCGATGCACCACCCGATCTTGTTCCATCCTTCATACATGGGCGTCAATGCCCCCTCAGGAACCTCCCAGCCCCCGGATCCCCCTGCACGGGCGCTTTCACCCACGACCCCACCTAATGACACCAGTACCATCAGCGACTTCCTTCGCTTTGCTCACGTGGATCCAAATTCACCCAAGGTCCACGATGGAATCATTACCCTTGGGATCAACCACTGGACAATGTTCAAGTGGTTCAACGCCGACGAGCTTCACAACAAAGGTGTCCCTGAAGGCCCGGCCCAATCTATTGCTCACTCCGCAAAGAAATACACCCATCAATTGATGCAGGGGTCAAGAAGCCAATGATGCAACTTGGTAACCTCTTTTCTTATTTCATAACTTTGTACCCACTTTTCCTTTTATTTCATAACTTTGTACCCTCTTTTCCTTTATAGTATTCCATTTCTCTTATTCCATTGTATTTGTCTGATTCCATTTTCAGTTTCAATTGTATTTGTAATTTCCTATTGCCTATTTCCATTGTATTGAGGCAGGCAATTAGAAATTAAGTTTACCTTTTAAATGAAAAACTTGATCAATAAGTGATCACTCAACTTATTCTTTGTGAGAAACATCAATTTGATTTGAGGGTATCTGTGAGAAATAAATGTGAGAAATAAATTTTACTTTCATTTTATTCTTTTTATGATTAAGGCCTGATTATGGCCAAGTCATTGATTTGCATCTTATTTTAGTTTCATTCTATTTTCAAAGTCATTTTATGATTGATTTTGTCAAAGGCCAAGTCATCTTATTTTCAGTATTTTTAGTTTCATTTTATTTTCAAAGTCATTTTTTTATTTTAGTATTTTTAGTTTCATTTTATTTTCAGAGTCATTTTCTTATTTTCAGAGTCATTTTCTTATTTTCAGAGTCATTTTTCTCAAAGGCCATGTCATCTTGTGTTCAGTATTTTGTTGTGTTAATGAAATGTTTCATTTCTAGAATGACATGCTAAGAATTTGAGAGTAGTAACTATTTACTTGACAAAGATAAAACCTAATAATTTAAAAGAGAAAAAAATAGAACACAAAACTTTGAAAGAGAAAAAAATAGAACATCATAGAAAAAAGAGAACACAATGAAGACAATCATGCAAAAAAAGAACATGAAACAATACCCAATCATCAATCAATGTACCCCGAGCCTTGGAATAAGCTTCTCATCAGCGGGGGGGTGAAAGTAAGCCTTGTGAACACCTTGATCTGCTCCCCATCGGTTTTGCCCCCATCTAGTTCCCCGTATTGTCGTAGGGTGCTCTTTAGAACACTAAAGGCCTTTTCGATGGGATTCATGTCGGGGGAGTAAGCGGGGAGGTAGACGAGGTGACAGCCACAATCCTCGACGAGCTGCTTGATTCAACCATTATGGTGGATTTGCACGTTATGCATCACCAAGAAGCTGCGGGGACCTGGGAATGCATTCATGTTGGGAAGCTGAAAAAGGAAATGATGTCAGAATTCGGTCACCATTAATATTAAAGGAAAAAATGAGTGAGACTTACCAGGACATGTTCCAAGTAGAACTCAAAATCCGCCCTCTTGACTGTCTCTTGCTGAATCATCACCGTTACAAGTCCCATTAACGCGACCGCAGGGATTAAGTTGAATCGGTGGGTGGCCCGTGCAACTGATAGCCATGAAGTTCTCTCGCCCCTTGGGGCCCAGCCTTGAGTTGGAACCACACCATCCAGGCATACACCGCTTTCATCTGTTTAAGAAATCACACCTGATTACATTGGAAAAGACAAAATAAATAAACAAATGAAACAACATACCCGTGAAGACCAGACAGTTGGGGTTGTAGTTGGCCATCAAAAGGATGTCAGCCACCAAGATATTACATACATTATGTAACACTTGAAACTGCAAGCTGAATAATTAATAATATTAAATAATATTATTATTTATTTTATTTTATTTTTACTTTATTTATTTAACTAGATCTTCTGGTTATTACAGAAATTATAATCAACTGTTTCAACAATTGGTATATAGTGTAACAGCTAAGAAAAAGCCTAGAAATATCTGGTTGATACATAAGGCTCTGTGTTCAAGCCACATTTATGACCACATGTAAAATATGATAACAATAAAATTATTGAAAATTTTATCTATTTTTTATCAAAAATCCAAGGAAATTTAATTAAGGAAAATCCTTGACAAATCAATTTTCAAACACGCAATAAATGGATAAAGAACCATTTATTGTCATAGTTTTTTCCTTGAAAATCCTGGAAAATCCCAGCATAACCCATAGTAATATATACTATAAGATTACATATGTATTTAATTATATAAATTATGTAGTATGTATTAAATACATAAGTACATGTGATTTTACATTACTGATCACTCAGGGCAAGCGCTTTTCCAAGCCTTAGTCCCTAGAAAATTTATTCACAAGCACATCTTAGTGAAATAATTATTTAATGTTGAAATAATTATTTCCCACTAAGCCATTCATTGTGAAATAATTATGGGGTCATTCCACATAGGAATGACACCATATTTCACATCAGATCACAAACAGGGTGCTCAGTTCCCCCTGGTGATCTTGCCCTGATCACTGCTTCAAAAGAAGCTTGTGAAATAATATTTATTTTATTATTTAAGAAGGAGTTTTCTTCACTAAAATGAAGATTACTCCCCATAAATTTTAACCTACATAGATAACTTATTATAAGCTACAAAGGGGCTCACCTTCTCCTGTAAGTAAGGAGGACTGGCCTTTATTTATATATCATCTTCTTTAGTTAAAATTCCTCAACCAAAACCCCCCCAATCAATTAAACACTTTTAATTGGATTGGAAGAACCGTGTATAAAATCTGGTTAGCCCTTCTAGGATTAAGATCCCTTATTAGAAGTTTTGGCAGCAGGGTTAGAAACTGTTTTTTTTTATACTTAGTGTTTTATAACACTTAAGTAATTGTTCTTATTGGAAATTGCCTTATTACACTTTTTAAAGTGTAATTTATTTTTTTAGTCCTTACTGTACACGCCACAATAAGTGGATTAGAGTACAGAAAGCTGACAAAGGACGTAGTTTGCACGTTGGATTGGGTCTTGATTGGGGTTGACCTTCCTCATTGTTTTTTGGGTCATCCGGAGGCGGTGGTGGAGCTCGTTGGAGATTGTTTGAAGGGAGATTCAAAGACTGCATTCAAAAATTAAGGCTTTCTGGATTTCCTCAAGATAGACAGTTGGGTTGTTGGTGACCATGTCCAGGAGAAAAGCTCGGGCGTCTTCGGAGAGCGACAAAGGCCGACCCCTTACGGCGTAGATATCGGGATTGGTGATAACTGCACGAGTTCTCTCGTACAGCTCACACCAGCGGCGGAGGGAGTCGTGGCTGATACTTGCCGCATGTGATCCATTAATCTCCTCGAGTGATTTTCCATTGAGGGCAGCCCAAAAGACGGCGTATTTAAACGTCGCGGTATACTTGGGTACATCGAAACTAGGAATAAAAATAAACAACTCAATCGGTTTTGGGTTATGGTTGATTGGGGGAGAGATGAAGGATGAAAAACTCACGCGGCTGATGGAGCCCCAAAAGGTCCTGGTGGCTGTTGCCGGGCCAATCGGAACAATGGTGGTGGTGGTGGGCTGGCTACCACTAACTGTCCCAACCAAATCCTTCTGATTGGATGCACTTAGTGATGGGTGGTGGTGGTGGGTGGTGGTGGTGGGTGGTGGTGGTGGTGGTGGGTGGTGGTGGTGGGTGGTGGTGGTGGTGGTGGGTGGTGGTGGTGGTGGTTCGTGGCGGGTGGGGGGCAGCCGAGTGGAGTATATATAAAAACCCCACTTGGGCCCCGTGACTCCCCGCGGTTGCCCGTGCACGGATCATTTGTGCTGCGGTAGTGTGCCCGCTGCGGCACAAAGTTTCAAAGCCCGCCCCAAAAGGCGCAAGCTCTTTTGGGGTGGCTGTACCAGTTGAAGGACCTGTAGTCTTTATTTCTAGACAATTAAAAGATTCTGAAAGAAGATATGGTGCATCTCAACTAGAATGCCTTTGTGTAGTTTGGGCTTTAGAAAAATTGTATTATTACTTGGATGGATGTTTCTTTGAAGTAATAACAGATTGTACTGCTCTCAAAAGTCTTATTAATCTTAAGTCACCAAATAGACACATGCTGAGATGGCAAATCTCTATCCAAGAATGGAGAATTTCTATGACTATAACTCATAGGGAAGGATTAATCCATAAAAATGCTGATGCACTTAGTAGATGGTCTTTACCAAATACTCCAGATAATCCTCCATATGATGAGGAAAATATGGAAAGAGATTTACCAATAATGGGCATTACAATTACTAGCCTCAAAGATGAATTCTTTGAAAAAATTGTAGAAAGTTACTCCAATAACAAAAACACCATTATAATTGTAGAAGCTCTGAAATCAGACTTCAAGGACATTGGTATTTTAAATGGTTTGGATCCACCTTGGAAAAGGAAATTTGATGAAAAAATATTTGTACTCCTAGATGGACTCCTTTACTATAAAAGTAACCATGCTTGTAGTCTTGTACTTACATCACAAAATCATATTAATGACATATTGTTTGAATGTCATGATAATATGTTTTCTGGCCACATGTCGACTGACAGAACCCTTGAAAGAGTAAGATCTGTAGCTTGGTGGTTTTATTGGAGAAAGGATGCTATAGAATACTGTTCTTCTTGTGACAGATGTCAAAAAGCCAATCAAGCCACTGGAAAAAGGAATGGTATGTTACAAGAAATTAATGAACCAAAATCCAGATGGGAAGTCATTAACATGGGCTTTGTAACTGGGTTACCTCCAGCAGGTAAAGAAAATTACAACTGTGTTTTAGTTGTAGTAGACAGATTCTCCTTCCTTGCTTCAAAGAAAATAATGCAATGGATGTGGCTCTATTATTTTGGAATCATATCATTACTGATGTTGGATGTCCTTCAGTCATTATTAGTGACAGAGACCCAAAATTCACTTCTGAATTTTGGGATAATTTGTTTAATTTGATGGGCACTAAATTAGCCTTGTCTACAGCTTATCACCCTCAGACAGATGGTTTAGCTGAAAGGATGATACAAACTTTAGAAGACATGATTAGAAGATATTTTGCCTTTGGCCTTAGTTATAAAGATCAAGATGGTTTTACTCATGATTGGATATCTTTATTACCAGCTCTTGAATATGCATATAATTCAAGTAAACATTCAGTTACTGGGAAAACTCCCTTTGAGTTAGAAAGAGGATGGACTCCTGTTATGCCTGTAATTAGTGTGCTTAGCAAAACAGTACATATTCATCCAACATCTGAATCATTTTTAAATATGAGCAATAAAGCAGAGAAACATGCTCAAGATTGTATCAAACAAGCAGTTGATTACAATAAATCAAGATGGGATAAAACACTAAAGAAGCTAACATTAAAGTTGGTGATCAAGTATTGATATCCACCATAAACTTTACCAACATGGATGGTCCTAAGAAACTTAGAGACTCATTTATTGGTCCCGTTGTAGTTAAATCTTTCCATGGTCCAAATGCAGTAGAAATAATACTGACAGAACCATTCAATAGAAAACATCCAACATTTCCAATTAGTCTCCTTAAAAAATATATCACTTCTGATAAAGAGAATAAGAAGTTTCCTGCTAAGAAAAACACACCTGCTCCGCTCCACCTGTAATAAATGATGAGAATTGAATTCCTCAAAAAATCATTAATGATAGAAGAATTATGAGAAATAATCAAAGCATTAAAAAATATCTAGTAAGATTCAAAAACTCCTTAGCTGACAAAGATAAGTGGTTAGAAGCTAAAGATATTAATAATGATTCTCTACTAAGAAATTATAGAGTAGAAAAAAGACATTAGCCTTTTCTCTCTTTTTTTAGTGTGGGTGAGTGTCAGCCACCAAGATATTACATACATTATGTAACACTTGAAACTGCAAGCTGAATAATTAATAATATTTAATTATATTATTATTTATTTTATTTTATTTTATTTTATTTTTATTTTATTTATTTTGCTAGATTTTCTGATTATAACAGAAATTTTACTTGACTGTTTCAACAATTGGTATATAGTATAAGGGTTAAGAACAAGCCTAGTAATATCTGGTTAAAATATAAGACTCTGTGTTCAAACCACACTCATGACCACATGTAAAATATAATAATAAAATTATATAAAATTATACCTATTTTTTATCAAAAATCCAAGGAAATTTAATTAAAGAAAATCCTTGGCAAATCAATTTTCAAACACGCAATAAATGGATAAAGAACCATTTATTGGTATAGTTTTTTCCTTGAAAATTCTGGAAAATCCCAGCATAACCCATAGTAATATATACTATAAGATTACATATGTATTTAATTACATAACTTATGTAGTATTTATTAAATACATAAGTACATGTGATTTTCAATCACTGATCACTCAGGGCAAGCTCTTTTTCAAGCTCTGGTCCCTAGATAATTTATTCACAAGTATTACTTAGTGAAATAATTATTTATTGCTGAAAAAATATTTCCCACTAAGTAATTTGTTGTGAAATAATTATGGGGTCATTCTAAATAGAAATGACACCATTTTTCACATCAGATCAAGAACAGGGTGATCATTTCTCCCAGGTGATCTTACTCTGATCACTGCTTCCAACAAGCATGTGAAATAATTATCATTTTATTATTTAAGAGGAGGTTTTCTTCACTAAATTGAAGATAACCTCCCCATCAATTTTAATATATACTTAGATACCTTATCATAAGCTACCAAGGCACTCACCTACTCCTGTAAGTAAGGAGGACTGGCCTTTTATCTTATATATACTATCGTTAGTTAAAATTCCTCAAGAAATCCCCCCCCAATAAATTAATACTCCTTAATTAGATTGGAAGAACCGTGTCTTAGTCTGGTTAGCCCTTCTGAGGTATTATTCCCTCAACAGAAGTCTGGCAGCAGGGTTATAACCTGTTTATTTTTTGTTACTTAGTGTTTTATAACACTCAAGTGAATGTTTATACAGTTATTCTTTTATTACACTTTTTTAAAGTGTAAAGACTTTTTATTCCTTACTTTACACGCCACAATAAGTGGAGTAGAGTACATCAAGTTGACAACTCTCCTCTGTAAAATCAAAGGACACTCCTTGTTTGGAATCTTGCAAGGGACGTGAGAAGAATGCCGCTTTCTCAAAGGACCCTCCTTGTTTGGAATCTTGCAAGGGATGTGAGGAGAACACCGCTTCCTCAAAGGACCCTCCTCGTTTGGAATCTTGCAAGGGACGTGTGAAGAAAACCGCTTCCTCATCCACATTTAGATAAAATCAAATCCGGGACTTACTTGTTTACAATGCACAATCTTTAACGTCTTTTTCAATTGTAGATACCCATGTCCAAGAAGCAGCAAAATCTGCTGTTAGGTCAAAACCAACTCTTGCTTCTGCGTCCAAATCACATTTGCCAGTTCAACCATCTGAAAATCCTACTCCACCCCAATTCACCGTGATATTGTCCAGAACCTCTCCCAAGAGACCTCTAACTCCAAGCTCTACCGCCGGAACCTCTGGAACCCACAAGCGTGTATGCCAGACGACAGCTGTGCAACCAAAAATCCTTTGCATCCAAACAAAAGTGTATCAAAGACTTGCCAAGACAAGAAAATGCTGCCAACAACTAAAAACCCGCCAAGCGCTCAGTATCTTTCCACCTTGCACCACTCAAGGAAGATGACAGTACAATCAGCTCAACAAAAATCAAGGGGAAAAACACCGCGTCCAGCACCAAAAAGCCACAAACTGCGGCCCCATCAAAATCAACATTGGCTGCTACAACTTGTCTTCCACCTTCCTCCCACTCAACTTCCTACTCATCAAAAGCTCCAAGGATCAACTCCAAATCAACAATTCAAACCACTGCAAAAAGTGCAGTGGAGTCCGACTCTGAAACTTCCAAAGAAGATAGTGACCCCGCAACAACTGTGCAGTCCTGTTCTGAAAGTGACATGGAAGCAAAAAAGTCTGGTGTCAAATCCCAAATTGAACGTATCTATGAGACAGAAAGCCTTTCTTTGATATTTGATGAAAGCAATCAGCAGCTGTCAGCCTCCCTGATGCCAAGGAAAAGTCCTTCTAGCTATAGGTGGTGCAAGTATGAATTGAAAGAGTGGTAAAACTCTGGGTAAGGTACAAAGGTTACAATTCCCGAATAATATGGGGGAATTGTGACGTAAAATTTAAACAAAATGAAGTAATAATTATATTAAATAAATTTAATATAATTAAAACCAGAGGGGCCTGATAAATCAGGGGTGGTTTAGATCCCTCAAAGGTATCTTGCAAATAAATTGCAGAGGATTTAGGTACCTGGAACACTGGGGCCTGATAAATCAGGGGTGGTTTAATCCCAGGAAAGGGAAGTGGGGAACATCTTCAAGAAAAGGGTTATTACTTACTAGTAATAAACCTTGAGGGATCTTGGGGATATTCAGGGTGAAACTGGACAGTTTGGAGCTCTTTGAAGGATGGTTGGTGGAGCTCGATGGTCACTGTGGAGTTGTTGGGGAACACAGGGCTAAAGAATAACTACTAAGAGGCTTGTCGCAGAGAACACATGATTATATTGCTATGTGTTTTGAGGGTTTATATTTACTACATCTTTGGGATCACAATGTGGGACAGAAGGTGACATGCATATTCATCTGGAAGGAAATGAATGAGTGACAGATGGGGAAAAAAAGAAAGGAGAGAAATGAGCCGTGTGTCAAGACCACAGGTCTGGCGGTGCGCTCAAGCGCAGAAAGCAGGATAACCCTAACTCAGACAGTGAGCTAAGACCATGCATATGCATGCGTTCCCCCATATCAGGTTCCAGCGATCGCTGACCTTGAACTTAATTCTCTAGGACAAGCCACGTCTACTCCCGACGAAGAGCAAGAACCAGAAGAACCAGAACAGCAAAGCGGACTACCCCAAAGGTAAGTAACGCTAGTCCTATCGATGCAGAAGAATTATCACTGACTCTGACAATATCATTGTACAGTTTGAATCACTGCATCGACCGTCGCCCAGGCCAAACCGGCACTATCAGCCTCAGTAAACGAATTACTCACCCCTACAGCAAAGGTGAGTAATCTTGCTGCAGAGTCCCTCAGGAATACTAAGCGCTTCAATGTCTGATGCCTCGATGCTCTGTTTACATTAGAACCAGCAACCTCAATCAGCTTAACCGATCGTATCAGATCCTAGCCAGCCATTACCTATTTTAGAAGCACAGACTACGTCTCGCTCTTAGGTAATGGTCTTTTCTATTGTTTTCATCTCTCTTTCAACCATTTCATGTCATCATGTTATCTAGCACTATCTTGTTTTCCAGTTATCAATTTATCATCTTCTAACAAGAAATTCTATCTTAGTGTTATCAAATCTTATAGATTTACAGTCTCGAACGACAGAACCTTCAAACACCTCTTACTCACATCTGAATCACTAAGAGCGACACGTCATGTCTAACCGAAACATTAGGTCCAACCCTACACCTGCACCTCCTGCCGAAATAAATAACACCTCTAATAACGATGAACGGGACCAAATCAAATGCCCAACGTTCACTGGAGGCAACTTTCCAATCTGGCAACACAAGGTTAAAACCTATCTATCGGTCAAGGGACTTCTCAAGTGCATCCAGTTCCCTATGGATGAAGACACCTCTGATGAAATCGTCAAAGAATACGCTCGAGCTGCTCACATACTCGGTGGACACATTGCTGACGACGTTTACAATCATGTCATCACGGACGACAACATACTGGATGCCTACGAAATCTGGGAAGAACTACGAACAGAATATGCTTCCGCTTCTGTCATGGCTATTTACCACGTATGGTGCAAATGGGAGGACATTCAATACTCCGATGATATTGCTAAGTACATCACCCAGCTAGAATCGGTCTTGGTGGAATTCGCGGCAATGGGATTGGAGGTTCCACCAACCATCCTCAGCTGTGCGATCATCGCAAGAGTTTCGAAAAAGCGCCCTGCGCTAATGGAGTCCTTGATTAGTAACGCCGACTTGTTATTGAAACCCAAGCTGATCATTGCTAAGCTTAGAGATATTGCTCTACACAACGCTGCTTTGGCTACTGGGAACCGCTCTCAACAATACGGCAATGAAGGAGTAACCGCTTTAAACACCAACTTCTCTAGTAACCGCAACCCAAGAGGGTTGAACCAACGCAAGCGACGTTATGCACCATGTCGAAACGGTACTCATAACCCTGACGCTACACACTCTGAGGCCAACTGCTGGACCCTCAATCCCAAATTATACAAGAAGAACAGGGTCCGAGCTGCAAACTTCTCTACTACCGCAGCGGAGGACTACTCCTCTTCAAGTTCACTCGCACGTCCAGCGTTCAGTTACATTACTGAAGTAACCGAATCCACAACTAGCACCAAAGTTGTACTGGACTCCGGGGCCAGCCACCATATGCTCAACTCACTGGAGTCCTTCACGAACACCTCTCCAGTCCGAATGAGCATCACCACTGGCAACAACGAGGACCAACATGAGCTGTTTGCTGTAGCTCGAGGCTATGCAACGCTCCGCTTCTCAGATGGAACCAATGTCGTGCTTAAAGACGCTCTCTACGTCCCAAAGTTGACTCGCAATCTGGTCTCATTTGTCCAAATCATGAAAGATTCTGCAGTAATCAGAACGGTTTGCGACGGACTTGAGTTGAAAATTGATCAGCTTCACACACTCACAATCGACACATCAAATCTGATCTTTGAGATCACCGGGCTGCGGAGCCCAATAGCACCATCCTCTGCTTTTTCAACGCAAGTCGTCAACCACTCGTCTCCCAGCAATTACGCCATGTGGCATCGAAGACTTGGACATGCTTGCAAGAGACGGATTGAAGTAATAACGAAGAGAACATTTCCTCACGAAGCAAGCAAGGCATGTGATGCGTGTATGAAGGGGAAGATAACCCAACTACCATTTCAAAGCCATTTCAAGCCAGTTTCCTCTCCTCTGGAAGCGGTGTGGAACTACTCTAAGGCCAGAATAGAGCTTGGAAGGGATATGTATAACTACACTAGTACTAATGTAAGTTAAGACAAAGGTGCTGATATAAGAGCTGCCTTCCTGACTAATGCTGATGGGAAGAGTGTAACACTAAGAATAAAATAAAAGGTGTGGCTTTTCTATTTTAATCTTAGCCTGACTAGTACTTATAAGCTGACTACTATTACCTCTGAGGTATGGGGAGTTGAGGAGAAGTTGTGAGGGAAAATGGTTGTGTAAAAGGGTTTAAATGGCAAGGATATCTAAAATGTCTAGGTAAGAAGTGTCTTTGATGAAATTGAATCTAATATTTGGGGTAAAAGGTCATACAGGTTGTATGAGGTAGAAATTGCATGGTGGTAATACTACAACATAGTGGAGTATATATGTGGAAAGGGCCCTTCAAGAGGGGAACAAATGATGAGCGCATTATTACAAGATATGATGATGAGCAATGTCCATAATAGTAATAGTGATGAGCAAAAGACTACAAGTGTAATAGTGAAGTGAATGTATGTAGCAATGATGAGCATTTGATGTAGATTATGTAAGATGTTTTATTTACTGAAATAATAATGACTTGGATGATGTAAGCCAAAGAAAAAGAAAAGAAAAGAATGTACCTATGAAAACTATGAAGGCTAATATCTTCTGATCCAAAAGGAAATCAAGGGTGGTTTGAGTGAGTGACTAGGGGTAAGATAAGGTGTAGAATCTGAATCTAGAATAATATTCATGGATATATGGATGGAATATGAGATGTAGAAAGAATGATGTAAGAAGGAACAGGATTACCACATCCTCCCCCAAGTAAATGTCTGTCCCCAGACATCAGGGAAAGAAAGAAAGAAGGAAGAAGTCCAAGTCCAAAAGATTCCAAGTCCTGGAGAATCCAAGTCCAAAAAGTCCAAGTCCAGAAGGGGAAATCCAGATCCAAAAGAGTCCCAGGTCCAGAATCCAGAAAGAAATCCAAGGTACAGAAAGAAATCCAAAGTCCAGAAGAAATCCAATGTCCAGAAGGGATGTCCAAGGCCTAAGTCCAGAAAGTTGATGAATTCTAACTAATATTTATGATTTTAGAAGATTTTAACACTGTGAAATATCTAGAAAGACTCCTATTATTCTTATTGATGTTTGACTATTTCTAATAATTAAAACTGATGGATTTGTATAACATATCACCAGTAACACAACAGGTTACTGCAAATGATAGAGGTTAAATGAGAAGACCTTTGCTATACCCAAGATAGTATGGACATATGGCAGGTGAATTGAACAGAAGACTACTATGAAAGAGTAGTTGAACTAGAAGTCTAGAGAGTATGCAACAACTCTACTAGGAAGATGGGATGATGGGTTCAGTTTTAAGCTAGAAGGAAATGAAGATATCTCTAAGAATGCCAGTGGAATTTAATGATGGTCCAGGATGTATGAAATGGTTTTAAGTCATAAGATAAGAGGAAGAAAATATCCAAGTGCTGTCCAGAGGTCCAGGAATCCAGTATGGCCATGTGATTTAATTTGAAGGAAATTGGTGACTGATCCAAAGAAGATTGACTGATCCAGGTTCAAGGAAAGAATGGTTGGATGGAGATGAACAGGTTTTATGGAAGATGGATGGGAAATTCCAGAAACAAGGGAACAGTTGGTTTGGGTAATGAAGGAATTGTTGATGACTGATCCATGGAAGAAAGATGGCTTCCGGTCCCGGGAAAAGAAAGCTTGGTGAAGATGAACAGGTTTTTATGGAAGCTGGATGGGAAATTCAGAAAACAAGGGAACAGTTGATATGGGTATGAAAGAATTGTTGATGGCTGATCCATGGAAGAAAGATGGCTCTCGGTCCAGGGAAAAGAAAGATGGGTGAAGATGAACAGGTTTATTATAAGGAAGATGGATGGGAAATACCAGAAAACAAGGGAACAGTTGATATGGGTATGAAAGAATTGTTGATGGCTGATCCATGGAAGAAAGATGGCTCTACAGGTCCAGGGAAAAGAAAGATGGGTGAAGATGAACAGGTTTATTATATGGAAGATGGATGGGAAATACCAGAAAACAAGGGAACAGTTGATATGGGTATGAAAGAATTGTTGATGGCTGATCCATGGAAGAAAGATGGCTCTACAGGTCCAGGGAAAAGAAAGCTGGGTTTTGGAAGGATTAAAAAGAAAACTACTAGTTGAATTTATCCAAAAGAAGAGTGACTTGATCCAAAGAAGAATGAATTGATCCAAAGAAGAGTGAACTGGTCCAATGTAGAATGAATTGATCCAAAGAAGAAATGAATTTATCCAAAGAAGAATGGCTGATCCGAGGAAGAATGAGTTGGTCCAAAGAAGAATGAACTGGTCCAATGTAGAATAAATTGATCCAAAGAAGAAAGGGATTTATCCAAAGAAGAATGAATTTTAACCAAAGAGAAATTGATGAATTTAAAGGGTGAAGAATGACTGATCCAGAGAAAGGTGAGGGGTACTGGTCCAGAGGAAAATAATTGTATGCTTTAAGGGTGAAATACCAAGGTGTGGAGAGGTGGACTGATGAAGAAGGATGAAGAAAAGGATGAGAAAAGGGAGAAGAAAAAAAATTAAAATTCCTGGGTATGACAGATGAGGTGTTCCTCCCCCAACTTATTGTCTGTCCCCAGACAATGGAGAAGAACCCATGAATTTTGGAAGGGAGTGGTGTGGAAGAAATGAATTGATGAGATTGGGATTTGAAAGAAAATAGATGGAGGAAGGTGGTTAATGATGGATGATGAGTGAATGGTTGAAGATGGATGGTGAGGATGGATGAGGATGATGATGAATTTACTAGTTATGATGGAGAGATGGATGAATTGGTGAGGATGAATGATGATAATGGGAAATTTCTAGTATGGAGGAAAGAAGGATGAGAAATGAGGATGATAGAGGGATGAGGATGGAAGAATGATGATGGATGGTGATGGAAAGATGGTGATGGGTGGATGAAGAATAGAGAAAATGATGGATGGAGAAATTTCAGGGGAAACAAACAAATGAGGGTGATGATTTATTGGTGATGGACCCCTTGGTCCAGATGGATGGATGATGATGATGAATGAGGATGGATGGTGATGGAAGGATGGTGATGAAGGAATTTCTAGTATATGGATGAAAGGTGGATGAAGATGATGATGAAAAAAAAAAAAATCTAGTATATGGATTAAAGATGGATGATGGTGATGATGAAAGAATATCTAGTATATGCAGTAAAGATGGATGATGGTGATGATGAAAGAATATCTAGTATACAGGAAAGATGGATGATGGTGATGATGAAAGAATTTCTAGTATACAGGAAAGATGGATGATGGTGATGATGAGAGAATTTCTAGTATACAGGAAAGATGGATGATGGTGATGATGAGAGAATTTCTAGTATACAGAAAAGATGGATGATGGTGATGATGAGAGAATTTCTAGTATACAGGAAAGATGGATGATGGTGATGATGAAAGAATTTCTAGTATACAGAAAAGATGGATGATGGTGATGATGAGAGAGTTTCTAGTATACAGGAAAGATTGGTGAGGAATGAGGATAATGAGATGGATGAAGGAAAAAAAATCAGGATCCTCCCAGATGGATGAAGGGGAAATTAAATTGATATGATATATGGAGGAAGAAAAAAAAGTAGATTCATGGTTGATGATGAAGGAGTAAAATTAAATTGATATCCCCCCAAGGAAAAAAATCAGCAACCTCCCCAAGTGGATGAAAGGAAAATTATTTATTTTATTTTGTTCTTGCTTGATGATTAATTTTTTTTTTTTTTTTTTTTTTTTTTATTATTTATTTTTACAATGAAAAAAAAAAAAAAAAATTATTATTGGCTGTCATTTTCCAGCGGAGTGAGGGGTGCAACCGGAGAGAAGTTGGTGAATCCGCGCGGAGAGTGGACGCGGGGTCCCGGCAATACTGTATCCGCGGAATCGCCGGCGTCTCCAAAGGCAGGCACGTTCCTCCGGGTCGAAGAACATCCTTGGAGATGAAAGCGAAGCAATTGTTCCTTGCTTGAAGCGCGTAGCTGTAGGCCTAAAGAGAATGGAAAGAACGAGAACGTAATTCCGGGTTGTTCACCGGCGTCAAAATCGTTGAGGCTAACAAAAAGGGGAAGATGAGAAGAAAACGAAAAGAAAATGTCTCTTAAAGCCGGGTCGTCCACCGGAGTCGAAAATGATGAGAGCTGATGTTTTTATAAAAGGGTTCGACGAGGCCGTCGTTCCCACCTCACCACAATTAATCGATAATTTATTATTATTATTATTTTTATAGTACTATTATTGCTATCATCCATTCAACATGTCGTCCCCTACTCGTCCATTATCGATCGGGTCCTCTTTGTCCTCATCAACGAATAGCAACGACTCGGTATCATTGTCTTCCAGTACCCCGGCCCCACAGCTCGTCGCCAATGTGGAGTCGTTCGGCCCCTTCACCCACGACTCGTTTTCCTTGGAAGAGCTGGCGGCGCTACATGATACCTTCAACGACCACCTAACGGAATTCGCCCGGTCCAACCATTGCGATCCTCTGGCCGCGGCAGCGTCCCGACACCAATTGTACAGTCGCCTCCAGGATGCGTTCAACTCCGTAAGTATCCCTCATAAAAAAAACTGATAAAACAAAAAAGAAAAAAAAAACTGATTTTTTTTTTTTTTTTTTTTTTTTTTATTGTGTCTAGATAATGATGCATACCATCATCCAAGAAAAGCAGGAAAAGGATGATATGAAGAAAAATGAAACTAAAAAAATAAAGGTGATGTTTTTTTTTTTTTTTATTTATTTATTTATTTATTTAAGTGGACTGATACTGATTTTTTATTTTTTATTTTTTTATTTTTATTTTTTTATTTTTTTTTATTTATGGGATTATTAAGGGTAAGCCAGAGAGTTTGTTTTTATATCAATTGGCCTTGAATGATATTTTTTAACATGGCTTGCTGCATATCTTCTGTTTAATGCAGTGCCATCCAGTTCCTCCAGTGAATAAGAGCCTCCACGATTTTGAGTGGTAATTCTGTAAGGTCCATTCCATTTGTTTTCAAAGAGCTTTCCATATTGAGAGTCCAAAGATTTGTTGTATACTAATACCAAGTCCCCTGTTTGTAGTGGTTGTCTAGGTGTCCTCTTCCTGTTCCAATATTCCACAGATGTTTTCCTTGTATTCAGCAACTTTTGATGGGCCTTCTGAAGAATGTCATCCCTGTTTTCCAATTGGAGAGTCCTGGCCAGAAGGAGGTCTTGAGTGCTGTTCACTTTGGTCCAATCTATGCCAAAGAAGGTTTCCAGTTCCAGATCAATTGGTAAGATGGGGGGCTGTCCAAGAACCAGTTCATAAGGGGAGTATCCAGTTGATCTTTTGGTGGAAATCCTGTCTGCAAATAAAACCAAAGGTAAATAATTCCTCCATTTCTTGCCTTCTTGTCCACAGAGTTTAACCAAAGTGTCCTTGATGGCCTGATGTCCTCTTTCCACCATTCCATTAGCTTCAGGGTAGTAAGGTGTGGTAACTTTGATTTTTATTCCTGCTTCCAACAGTGATTTCTGGAACTGTTGACCAAATTCTGAACCTCCATCCACTGTAACTGACCAAGGTGCTCCATATCTGTAGATCAAGTTGTCCAAGAACCATTGGGAAATCTTCTTTGCTTGAATCTTCTCCAGACCAACTGCTTCAACCCATCCAGAAAGATCATCTCTAGCAATTACCAAGTATTTCCATTTACCAGCCTTGATATGAACTGTATCCAAGCTGACTCTTCCAAAGATTATTGCTGCTCCAGTAGGCTTCTTGGGTTCCATTGGTAATACTGAATTCCTTTTCTGGCAAGCTTCACAAGACTGGACCCACTTGGTTACACCTTTCTTGAGTCCTGGCCACCAAAACCTGAGCTTAGTCCTTCTGTAAGTTTCTGAAATACCTCTGTGGCCTAGTGTTTCATGAAGAGATTGGAGGATATTGTTTTGGGCTGAGGGAGTGGTGACAACTATCTGGGAAAAGGGTTTGTTAATTCTGTGCAAGACATTATTGGAGAGGAAGAAATTGGCTGATTTATGCAGAATTTGTTTGAAATCCAGGGGGCTGCATCCAGGAGGTTTGTTCATTGTTGAAAGATACTCCTGTAAGTGTTTCCAAATTCCTTGTTGCAGAGGCTTTTCCCCCTCCCCCAAATAAGCTGATGTCCCCAGAAGCAATCCAGGAAAAGAAAGAAGTCCAGAGGAAGAATGTTTGAGGCCAAATCCAGGGTGAGGTTTAATCCAAGGTTCATCTTCATCAAAACTAGGGCAATCTTCTTCACCAGGGTCAGGAGGTCTTCTGGATAGTGCATCTGGAAGGGTGAAGGTTTTGCCAGGGGTATGTTCCAAATCAAAAGAGAAGAGCTGAATGAAAGCAATCCATCTGTTCATAGGGGCATTTGGAAGTGAAGGGTTGTTGATCATTCCAATAAGGCACTTGGCATCCACTCTGAGCAAGAAATGTTGGCCCCATAGCCTATGCTGAAGTTTCTTGAGGATCTTGGTGACACCACAGAGTTCCAACTTGGATTGTGAGTATTCAGATTCTCTTTTGGAAAACACTACTGACTCATAAATCACAGGCCTGTCCAATCCAGAGGAATCCACTTGGGTGAGGACTGCTCCTGCTGCAATGAAGCTAGAATCCACAGAGAGTTTGATCTGTCCAGCTCCAGGTCCATAATCCAGCTTCTTGAGGGTGATATCTGATCCAATGATTCTCTTGAGTTCCTCAAAGGCTTCCTGGCAATCTTCAGTCCAATCCCAGGTGGAATCCTTCCTAGTAAGGTGTCTGAGGGGAGCAGTGATAGTTGAGTAATTTTTAATGAACATCCTGATGTAGACACAGATACCTAGGAAACTCCTGACAGCAGATGGAGTGGTGGGAGTTGGCCAAGTTTCTATTTTGTTGAGCTTCTTTGCTGATATCTTCCTTCCTTCTTTGCAGACAACATGGCCCACTAGATCCAAGGCAGGGACACAGCAAGCAAACTTTTTACCAGAAATAGTGAGTCCAGCTTCTTCTATCCTAAAGAGAATCCTTTCCAAAGTGATGGCATATTCATAAATAAATTTTCTGATCTGGGGGTTGGCTTCCAGGGTTTCTCCACCATAGTCTGAGATTGGTCCTTTAATTCCTCCATCATCAATGAAGATTCCAAGGTGCTGAGGGAGTTCATCCTGAAGTATCCACATCATTTGGGCCTGGTATACTGCAACTGAATTGGTGGCTCCTTGGGGTAATCTGGTGAGCTGGAATCTTCCTAGAGGGGTTTCAAAAGTGGTTAAGGGCCTGGATTCTACTGATAATTCTCTTTCATCATACCCTCCCATAATATCACCTAGTCCATAGCATGCCCTTCCAGTGAAAGATTCAATGAGATCCTCTGGTGATGGTGGTAGGCCTGCATCCTTAATGGTTACTTTATTGAGTTTTTGGAGATCATGAACTATTCTTAACTTCCCATCTTGCTTTTTGACGCAGAAAATAGGGCTGGAATAACTGGAGAAGGACTGTTCATAGAGGCCAGTGCTGAGTCTTTCTCTTACTAATTCTATGACTTGATTTCTGATGGGAGCTGGAATTGGAATTGGTTTCTGTTGCCAAGGTTCATGGGGAATAACTGGAATGATGTAGGGTTGTCCATAGGTATGTTTGAGGAGTCCCCTTTCTGTTTCTGTGAATGCCAAAGCTGCTTGCCTGAGAGTGATGACCCAAACTAATAGGAGATGTTCTTGTTCTGACAGCCATCCAGGAGGTCCAAAATTGATAAGGTCCAGCCTCTCCTGAGTGATTTTAGAAGTGGGAATGAATGGTGGAGGAAAAGGATGTAAAGGAGTGGAATATGGGTCCCTAGAAAGTGGAGGCCTTGAAAGAGGTGGGTTGAGAGCCAATGGCATAGGTTGGTTTACTGGTTTTACTTTTTTTAGAGTGGATTTATATTTTGCTGAATGAGTGACTAAAGTTGGTTCTTTTGGGTGATTTTCCAGGATTCCATCTGTAAAGGAGTGTAGTTGGAAGCCTGGCCTTAGACTAAAAAATCCAAAGATGCTGAGTTTGCTGGGAGAGAAGTTTCCCATTTCTGGTGACTGGGAAGGATGATTGGGACCAGGTAAGTTTGTCCAGAAGTGTTTTTGATTTCCAGTGATTCCCCTCTGTCTCCATGGTAGTTGATGATTTCTGACACATCCATTAAGAAGGGTTTTCCAATGATTAGCTGAACAGACCCTCTAGCTACCCAGAAGTGGACAATCCTGGATACTTTCCCAATGGTGACAGTAACATCTTCAGCAATTCCAGGCATTTCTGTAAGGTGACCTCCAATTCCTCTGAGTTTCATGGGTTTAGATGTGATCTGAAGTCCAAGTTTGTGGGCCAGGGATTCAGGTATAATGTTTATCATTGATCCAGTATCAAGAAGGGCCTGATGCTGTTGTCCATTGATGCTGAGGTTTACATATCCAAGGGGGCAAGAATAGTGAGTGGCAGGTTCCTGGGGTTCTTCTTTTTCCTGGTCCAAGTCTCCAAAGTTTGCTGATTTAGTTTCTTCCACTGGGACTCTTCTGTTAGTGATTTTTCTCTTTACTGCCTCTGATAATGATGGGGAAAGAGCAAGAGTTTCTCCAATGGTGAGCTGGATGACTTGTTGGCCTAGGATCCTATTGGCAACTTCATCATCTATTCCAGGGTAGTCTTTGGCCAAAGCCTTCTCCAGGTAAGTCTTTCTAGCTGGTTTTTCCTTGGAAGGGTTGCTGGAGGATGGTTGTGCTGAAGGCTGTTGAAATCTGACTTTTGAAGAAGGGGCAGGGGATGTTGGAGAAAAGGGAGTCCTGGCCATGTTGAGCAAATCCTGGGAGTCCATATCCATGAGAGTGGTCTTTTCCTTCCTGGTCCTTTTTTCTGGCATAGCCGGTTCCTCTGAAGATCTGGTCCTTTTTCCCATGTCTGAATCATACACAGTAAGTTGAGGGTTGTCATATTCCTCCAGTTGTCCAAAAGAAGTTGAAAGTTCGACTGATTCCTTGGCAAATTGCTCCACCACTCTTAAGATTGGTCGCCTGGTGTCCCATGGAATTAAGGTCTGATTCGGAAGTTTGTAGTCCTTTCCATCCTTGATTACTTGTCCTGAGCTGATGTCCTGGGATAATTTGATACATCTGTTGGTCCCATGGGTATCCTGGAAGCAGTAAAAGCATTTGAGTTTCCTGTATGCTGGAGTGGTGTTGTCCATGTGAGGAGGAAGGGATTTTCCAGCTGTAAAGGCTGCAAGTTGTCTGGTAAGATTATCCATAGTCTGTTCCAAGGGAGCTGATCCTGCAGGTTTGAAAGGTCTGGTAGGGATAAAAGGTTTGGTGGGGATAACAGGTGAGTCCTTTGTATTTGGGGTTTCTGTCCTATTCCTCCTGTTGATGACAGCTGCTGATTTGACCCTTTTGTGTATGTAGGTGAGAAGAATTTCAGTGTTTGGCAAGATATCACCTCCATCCTTGGTTGAAAGCATCTGGTTGTCCCTGAGAAGTTCATCTGTCACAGCAAGTTCCAGTTCCTGGCTGAGGGCTTCTAGCAACAAATCTCTGAATTCTTCCAGGTCAGTACTGTAATTCATCCTTACTAGATAGTGGGAAATGGTTTCAAATTTGGTTCTGAATGTCTTGAAGTCCTCCAGGGTATTTATTCCTCCATCATGGGCAGTGGTGCTGACTAGATTCCTTAGGTCCTGTCTGGTGTATCTGACCAAAGGCTGAGAGGATCCAAACCTGTTAAGCAACTGTTTCTTTAACTTTTCCCAATCCAGTTCTTCATGTCCTGACATCTCCTCTACTTCATCTTTTAGATCCATACCCTTTTAATGAAGTAATTTGATCGGCCAGTTCTTTTGAGTTAGCACCATCATGTCTTCCTGCAGCCTCAAATCTCCTGATGAACTTCTCCATTGGCATATTACCACCATCAAAGAAGAGCTCTTTGTCCATTGGTTTGATCTTGATTCCCCTGGAGGTTGGGTCCTGGTACACTGGCATGGAAGCTTCCCTTTCAAAGAAATGTGAGTTGAATCTTGCTGAATCCTGGGGTGGTGGCCTGTGTAGGTTCTCATGGGTAACTGGGTTCTGGGGGACTGAAGTGGGATGCCTAAGTCTTCTGAATCTTCTGATGGTTGGGGATTGTTTCTGTAGGGACCAGGGTTGTGACCAGAAGCAGGAGCCATGCCTTGAGGAAGGGAGTTGACAGGGTTGGTAGGTTGAATAGGAGCTGGGTAGAGACTGGGAGCAGAGAAGTTGATGTAATTTCCAGAATGAGACATCTTAAAGGGGAAGTGAATTTAAAAGGTATGTAGATGGGATTTAAATGAGGGTTCTGAAAGATAAGAAGGGGTACTGATAATTGTTTGTGATTGAAAACCTTTGTAGGGATGAAGAGAGGAGGAAAAGAAGTGAAGAGGAAAGGGAAAAAGGATTTTAAGGAAGAGGGTGAGTGAAGAGAAGAGGTGTAAGAAGTAGTGTGTAGCTAAAGGTAAAGTTGTTACTAGGGCTGAAGATTTCTGAGGGATGGAAAAGCCACTGTTGGGACACCACTTGTGGAACTACTCTAAGGCCAGAATAGAGCTTGGAAGGGATATGTATAACTACACTAGTACTAATGTAAGTTAAGACAAAGGTGCTGATATAAGAGCTGCCTTCCTGACTAATGCTGATGGGAAGAGTGTAACACTAAGAATAAAATAAAAGGTGTGGCTTTTCTATTTTAATCTTAGCCTGACTAGTACTTATAAGCTGACTACTATTACCTCTGAGGTATGGGGAGTTGAGGAGAAGTTGTGAGGGAAAATGGTTGTGTAAAAGGGTTTAAATGGCAAGGATATCTAAAATGTCTAGGTAAGAAGTGTCTTTGATGAAATTGAATCTAATATTTGGGGTAAAAGGTCATACAGGTTGTATGAGGTAGAAATTGCATGGTGGTAATACTACAACATAGTGGAGTATATATGTGGAAAGGGCCCTTCAAGAGGGGAACAAATGATGAGCGCATTATTACAAGATATGATGATGAGCAATGTCCATAATAGTAATAGTGATGAGCAAAAGACTACAAGTGTAATAGTGAAGTGAATGTATGTAGCAATGATGAGCATTTGATGTAGATTATGTAAGATGTTTTATTTACTGAAATAATAATGACTTGGATGATGTAAGCCAAAAGAAAAAGAAAAGAAAAGAATGTACCTATGAAAACTATGAAGGCTAATATCTTCTGATCCAAAAGGAAATCAAGGGTGGTTTGAGTGAGTGACTAGGGGTAAGATAAGGTGTAGAATCTGAATCTAGAATAATATTCATGGATATATGGATGGAATATGAGATGTAGAAAGAATGATGTAAGAAGGAACAGGATTACCACAGCGGTTCATGCAGACCTAGTCGGCCCAATCTCTCCTCCCACCAATGGTGGAGCTTGCTATTTTTTGACGTTACTGGATCAGCACACTGGCTACATTCACACCGAAATACTGAAGAACAAAAGCGATGCAACACAATCAATTACAAACTTCAAAATTTTCTTTGAGAAGCAAACAGGCTATCATCTTAAGAAACTCATCACTGACGGCGGTGGCGAATTTGTCAACAAGACTTTAAGCACTCTGCTAACGGAAGAAGGAGTTCAGCACAACGTGTCACCTCCTTATACGCCCCAGCATAACAGTTTCGCCGAGAGAGCTAACAGAACTGTCATAGAGATGACTAGAACCATGTTGATGCAAGCCAATGTTGCTCCAGAATGGTGAGGAGAGGCAGTCAAAATGGCTACCGCTACGACTAACTGCCTTCCTTCGATATCCAAAAGCAGAGCGTCTCCGATTGAGCTCATGTTCAAGACCAAGGCAAATCTTTCATTCTTACGGCCTTTTGGATGCAAGGCGTGGCTCGTGAAACCAAAAGCCAACCGGGAGGAAAAATTCTCATTGATTGTGTGGGAAGGAGTTCTACTTGGATTCGATAACGACTACTCGTCATACAGGGTATATCGGACGGAAACAAAGACTATAGTTACTACCAAACACGTGCACTTTGACGAATCTTCTTTTCCATCATGCCCAGCTATGTCAAAAACCATGGGGGTATATGGCCTGAATAAGCTACTGCTGTTCAAAAATGAAGAGGCACTTCCTTTTGCCGAACTTGAAGATCTTGAAGCCGAACTGAATGCAGGAGCGCCGCATCCGTCAAGCAATGAGGATGTGGAGGTAGAAGCTGAAATCAACCGCATCCTGGAAGAAATTCTACCGGGACCGAGGCAAGATGACAAATGTGATGAGCCAGGACAACTGAACATGGCAAACACCACTGCCAACCCTGAGACGGACCAATTCATGCCTCCAGAACCGTTGAGACGCTTGTCGGTAGTCGGCCCGAGACATCCCACTAACATAAGCAGTGAAATCAACACAGCGAATATCAGAAACTACAAGCGAAGACAGCTGTACCATACGACCGCTCTGGTAGATCCAAAGAACCACAGGCAAGCCATGGCCTCATCTGAATTGCTGATGTGGAAAGAGGCGGAATTGAAGGAGGTTGCAAACATGCAACGACATGAAGTCTGGATCCAACGACCGAGACACAAATCAGAAACTCCAATTCCAGCTACCTGGGCGTATCGAAAGAAACTGGGAGCTGATAACCAAGTTGTCGAGTTCAAAGCTCGAATTTGCGCGCAAGGCTTCCGTCAAACCTACGGCATCAACTTCGAAGCAAAGTATGCTCCAACTGGAAGACCAAGCTCGCTGAGGCTCCTGCTATCGCACGCAGTCAACCATGGCTTGGAAATTCATCAGCTGGATGTCCGGAGCGCCTTCCTGACATGTCTGCTAGAGGAGCAAGTTACTCTAATCCCTCCACCTGGCCTTGATTGCCCTCACAACTCAGTGTTGGAGCTGAAGAAAGCGATTTACGGCTTAAGGCAAGCACCGCTACTTTGGTACAACAGACTGGCCAACTACCTAAAGAAGATCGGCTTTTGTATTTCAGTAGCCGACCCGTGTGTCTTCTATCGATTGAACGTGGCGGGTAAAGTGAACGTGCATGTGTTCGCACACGTAGACGACCTGGTCATCATCGGCAGCAAGCCAGAGGAGTTCAAGGATGAGATGGAAGCTGAGTTCAGAATCAAGTACATGGGGCAAGCCCAGTTCTTGCTAGGAATGAATCTTGATTTTAGAGGGGATTCTCTATGTATTGATCAATCGCAATTCATTCAACGCAAGCTTGTTGAGTTCGGATTTGAAGGTCTACATCCAGCCTCGTGCCCACTCAACCCAAAGGCCTATCTACGTAAGGCAACACCAGATGAAATTCTAGCTTTCAAACGGACCGGTATCAACTACAGGGCCCTGGTAGGCTCACTGAACTACCTTAGCGTACTCACCCGACCAGATATCGCCTATGCAGTGAGCTCGCTTTTGCAATTTCTGGAAAATCCAGGCATGCTCCATTACCAAGCCGCTACGCAAGCCTACAGGTATCTAGCAGGAACTGTGTCGTTCGGCTTAGTCTACAAACGCAACACCGAAGTCAAGCTGAAAGCCTACGTCGATGCAGATTGGGGCAACTGCCCTGATACTCGAAGATCTGCAACCGGCTTCGTTGTTCTAGCCGGTTCCCACTTGCTTACCTGGAAATCGACCAAGCAGTCTACGGTTTCTCTATCAACGACTGAAGCTGAGTATAAGGCACTGTCTGATCTTGGTAGAGAAATTGCCTGGTTTGCAAATCTTCTCTCGGAAGTTGACCTAGACATCAATACAAACAACATCACAGTCTTCGTTGATAACCAAGGTGCAATAGATCTAGCTAAGAGTGAAACATCCCAAAATAATTTTTGAACGAAGCACATGTCGATTCGACTACACTTCATCCGAGAATTAATCACTGGAAAAATCATCAATCTCGCCTATATTCAATCCGCTAATAACCCAGCCGACTTCCTTACAAAGCCAGTAGGACGTGTCACCATTTGCAAAGCGCTAGCAACCATCAACGTCCATGGGACTATCAATGCTGCTTCAAACACAAGTGCTTGAAGCACGGTGGGCTGTCAAGACCACAGGTCTGGCGGTGCGCTCAAGCGCAGAAAGCAGGATAACCCTAACTCAGACAGTGAGCTAAGACCATGCATATGCATGCGTTCCCCCATATCAGGTTCCAGCGATCGCTGACCTTGAACTTAATTCTCTAGGACAAGCCACGTCTACTCCCGACGAAGAGCAAGAACCAGAAGAACCACAACAGCGAAGCGGACTACCCCAAAGGTAAGTAACGCTAGTCCTATCGATGCAGAAGAATTATCACTGACTCTGACAATATCATTGTACAGTTTGAATCACTGCATCGACCGTCGCCCAGGCCAAACCGGCACTATCAGCCTCAGTAAACGAATTACTCACCCCTACAGCGAAGGTGAGTAATCTTGCTGCAGAGTCCCTCAGGAATGCTAAGCGCTTCAATGTCTGATGCCTCGATGCTCTGTTTACATTAGAACCAGCAACCTCAATCAGCTTAACCGATCGTATCAGATCCTAGCCAGCCATTACCTATTTTAGAAGCACAGACTACGTCTCGCTCTTAGGTAATGGTCTTTTCTATTGTTTTCATCTCTCTTTCAACCATTTCATGTCATCATGTTATCTAGCACTATCTTGTTTTCCAGTTATCAATTTATCATCTTCTAACAAGAAATTCTATCTTAGTGTTATCAAATCTTATACCATGGTATTCCAACACTTGGTATCCTCCATCTGGAATGGCCACTAGTCTCAAAGTGGAAACCATTCATTTGTACTGTTATGATATGTGTTACAGAATCTTTTATGGGTTATGTCTTCCCTTCAGACTATAATCCTTATCTTTCCCGGGATAAGGTAATTATCCTATTAGTTTCACATAGTATAAGGTGGGTGTTTTGTTTATTATGGGTTATCCATTGTGAGCCTGGGTCTCTAAAGTGACAACAGGACACAAAGTTTGGGGGGGCACTACTGGTTGTATTTCAAGGATAAGAGATACAACTAGTAGAGGAAAAGGGAAAAGAAAAGAGGGAAGGGAATTGATTTATCTTTTTATTGTTTGTTTGTTTGTTTAGAGTGCTCTTAAGAAGATCAATGAGCTCAACCTGGACAAGTTGGCTAAGCTGTGCCAGAGTCTTTAGAAGTGCAACAGCCTGCTCACACACTAAGGAAACAGTGGAGGGACAACAGAATTAGTAAACTAATCTGCCCTGATTTTTAGACTTGTAGTCAAGGTTCTAAAAGGGTAACCTGTTGAAGAATTGATCTCATCTCTTGATTGAAGGATGAAGGAAAAGGGAAGAGGGGAAGGATAAGGGGAAGACAGAGAAGGACTACTGTCAGAGAAACAAGGTTCAAAAAGGGGACTGACTGACAATACTTGAAGTACTGGGTGAAAGAGCCCTTTTGTTGGTTAGAGTGGTGAGCTGTAACTTGCTGAATCCTTGGATGTCTGAGTTGGTGGTTCTGGGTGTCTTTTGGTTGTGTATCCTGCCTGCAACGGGGGATACACCAACTTCAAAAATTTTCAAGGTTTGCTTATGTAATCTAATATGTAGATGTGGTTAGCTGTAGCATAGAATTGTTTATTTAATTACTCCATGAAGGAGTTGAGAAATTACAAAGTGTTCAGTGAACACTATGGTCAAATTTTAATGAAGAAACAGAATTTGAAGTCAAAACAAGGTTTAACCCTCAGGGTAAAAAGATATAATGCATTTGGGACTGGTATTAAGATCATGAGTAATAAAGGCAGACTTTAGGTCAGCTGCACTGACTCTAAGGCTGACATCCATTATTACATAAGCTAGAAGGCTCTATTTCACTTTTTTTAAGGGACTTTAGTTTATTTGAAGTCTTTAGGGCAATAATTAATGGCCTAACTGTAGGTTTAGGACATACTTATTGTCTCTAAGGCTGACAAAGGGTGTGCCAATTCCACCAGATTCTCCTTACCCACTGCCTCTGAGGAGGCAATTTCAACCAACCTTGGTTGACTCAACAAATTGACCAAGCTCCAAAAATAGCCAATCCCTGTAAACCCCACCCACTCCATCAAGAGACTGAGTTTTACTAGTCAGGTAAAATCTGCGCCAAACTTACATTTTGCACCTATACCAGCCAATCTCAAATCTCCAACCTCCTACCACAAGTGTCACCTGAAATTATTGGCCAACCAGCCACTGGTATTGCTTCTACAAGTTCCGGAAAAATGACCTTTCTTTCCAATCTTGTGCAACCTAGCAGCCACCCATTGCTACTGCGATCTCTAGCCATCCATCTTTTGGAATCACCAGCTTGGGAAACACAACCCCTTTTGTCAAATTTTCAGCTAAACACCCTAGCCAGCCACCCATTCCTACTGCCAGCTCAAGCCAACCACCTGTCCATATCACCAGCTCACAAAAATTCACCTTTGTAGCCGACCTTGCTGAAGCACGCCCTAGCCAGCACTACAGGCTTTACCAAACCATCTGTCAGCATCATAAGCTTGGGAAACCAACTCCCATTGTTGACCGTGCTGCTACTACCCCTAGCAACGGCATGCCTACTGCCAGCGCAATTTATAAATTCACGCAAACTGAACAAATCGTGCCAAGACCTTTTTGCCCACTCAAAAGAAGTACGCCACATAAATCAGAAAATCCAAACAAGAGTTTGAACCGTCCCATAGATATTTATACCAATCAACATGGCTGTTTTCCAAGGATTTCTGGTAAATGTTTCAATTTACACTTTGATTAACAATAGCTTTAAACTTATTATGTATGTTATCAATCCCAGTAGACTCCACGCCAAGCTTGCCGCCAAACTCCATGTCTGACGCACCGCCTAAACCTAAATTCTCTACCAAACCCAAATGGTTGCCGCTACACTCCGCACCTGCCGCACCTCCAGAACCAAACTTCTTGAACAGACCAAGTTTCTTGCCATTTACCGAGCTCAAACAAACAACAATGACATTGAGTACTTCTGGAAACTTAATAATTCTGGGTCCTTTTACCCAACCCAAAGCAAGTTTGAAAGACTATCTTGAAATCCAACACAAAGCCAAAGATTTGCAAATCAAAAACCAAATCCAGCCCCCCAACAACAAAATCCAGCCCCCCAAGAACCAAATCCAGCCCCCCAAGAACCAAATCCAGTCCCCCAAGGCCCAAATCCAGCCCCCTATCCCTAGTGTACTTCTGCCCTCGACCAACACACCGGTAAATGCACACAAGGAGTCACAGGTGGTTCCAGACAACGTACATCCCAACTTACAGCCGGAAAGATCAATTCAGCCTACAGATCAGCTTGAAAATGGCAGAACTACAGAGCCAAGCTTAGTCCCAGATACGGCCATTGCCAAGTTTCATCCAACTACCTCAATCACCAATGATAATCAGCCTTCTGGCACGGCATTGCCCGCCATCACCAAGGTTCTTCCAACTACCTCAATCACTAATGATAATCAACCTTCTGGCACGGAATTGCAAGAAATTCAAAATCCCAATGATAATCAGCCTTCTGGCATGGCATTGCAAGATATTCAAACTCCCAATCACAATTGGCGGCCAGACTCTAGTGTACCAATACCAGCCAACCGCAATCACCAAGTCCAGCCTGAAACATTCATAGTATCAAAGCCAGCCTCAATCACAATCACCAAAAATGCAGAAATTCCTGAATTAGACCTGACTGCCATTCCAGTGTCACCCATGCCGCATAACCGTGATCTAGGAATTAAAAATCCTATTACCATCAACGGCAGATGCTCAAAACAATTAGAGGACCTAAGCAAGACTGCGGGTCAGATTAACGCAGCCAATGAAGAATCTATTCATCATTCAGAACTCAAGTTGGCTGCAATACCAGTGCCAGCCAAGCTGCACAACCTTGGCCTAAGCAATGAAGAATTTTCATTAATTCCAGTGCCACCCAAGCCGCACAACCTTGGCCTAAGCAATGAAGAGTTGTCATTATCAAAACAAAATACCAAGGCCAAGATTGACGAAGTCAATCCAGAGAATATTCACAATTCAGAACTCGAGTTGGCTGTGATTTCATTGTCACCCAAGGCACACAACTTTGATACAAGGGATAGAAATTTTACCGGTTAAGATCAAACTTGCAAAAAAATACTCATTTTTATTGAATATCACAACTTTCTTCCTCTCATTTGTATTTTCCCTTCTTGAAGAACTGATGTATCATCCCCTATTTTTGGAATCTGTACCGGGATTGTTCTCTGTAAATACTATGTACAGTTTCAAACCCGGATTTGATTAGAAATTTGACTATATCCCAATGTGCATGTACAGGCAGGTATACAATTAATGTGTTAAAAAAAGAGCACAAATAAGTCTAGAAAAAGAAAGCTTGTGGGCCAGGGGTCAAATAATCTGGCAATCACAAAGCTGTTGTGACAACCTGTCCATGTAAGCTTTGAAGTCTTCCCCCTCTTTGGCTACATCAGCCCAATTGGCGGGCGTATCCTGCCCTTCCACCTGTCTCCTGATAACATCCTCAATTTGGCATGTAGTTTGATGGGCCTTGTTCATACTTTGCTTCAAGAACTCAGCATCAGCTGCTTTGGCCGTCATTAACGTCTTGGCCTCCAATAGTGTGGTCTGCGCCCTGCAAATGGTAAGCTGAGCATCCCTGATGGTTGCTTTGGCTGTTCTAATCACCCTAAAGTGCTCAGTAAGCCAACAAGCTATGATTTTGAAGAGCTCCTCTGGGCTAATCCGGGTTGACGGTGTCCTGGCTTCTCCAGAAGCACTGGCCCTTGGCACTTCACCGCCAATCAATTCATATGACGGGGGTGCAACAGTTTGAGCCATTATATCAATACTGTTCTCAAGATTGACAAAATCATTCAGCTTGACATGACCTGAACCTACAAATCAACAAGAAATACATAAATTCAACATTCAGATGAGCCCATAATTAGTGTATAATGAGGTTACATGACAACTAACAGAATAAGCCAAGGAGTCCAGTGTGCATGGAGCTAATACAAATTTTAGGATCTGCATGATGTACTATTTCAAGGCCATGTTACTTCATAATCTGCCCATTTTATACAATCAAGATTCAAGACCTACACACTGCCAGCATAATTTCCTAGGATGAAGTCACCCCAGTTAAACTGGGATGCACTCAACCAATTTAAACTTGGTTGAAATCAACTGATGAAATATAAATCCAAGGGACCCCCCTTGGTTTTATATTTCATTGGTTGAGGTCAACCTACTTTAAATTGGTTGTTTGCATCCTAGTTTAACTGGGATGAACTCCACCTAGGCAATTATGCTGGCAGTGACACTGAGCTCTCAAGGCCACCATGAGTTGTTCCATATGACAATCACCTTCAAGTCCAAGGTTTGAGTCACCTTCAAATCCAAGGTTGGAGTTCCCTGCGCATCAAATCAATTTCAAAATACATCACCAGATCTCAGAATAATACTCTCACTTAACAAATAAATCAGACAGTTTGCTGCGGAAAGAAAGAAGAAGATCCTCAAATTGATGAGGTATGGCAGCCGCAGACATTCTATTGTAGTGATTGGAATCTGATCAAAAATTGGTATGTAAATGGCTTAGAATCGCAAACCGTTATCAGAATTTGTTGGATGTAGGGGCACTTGGTGCACCTCCAAGCTATAAATAGCCAGAAGTTACATTTCTACAACCAAGGCTCCTTTCCCAGCTGCCAGAATGGGGAACAGCTCCATACTTTCCTGTGATCATCATGTTCTCCGCCGTAAAACAACATCCTTCACGCTGATCTCCTCAATCACCTCAAATCACCTCAGCACCAGAGTTGGCTCAAGTCCTATCAAAAATACTTTGTGCGCCCTGATGAGCTCTGCTCATTTGCTGCGCACTGCTCAGCCAATGTTAATCCACTCCCCATAGCTGTGTATGTACAATGTTGGAAATCAGTCCAACTCCTTTCAAGATATTCTTGCTCATCCTAAACATGTTTGTTAGCCAAGATTCCTTTTCTGCCCTCGTAAGTTCCTTTTTTATTACTCAGAAAAGACTCAGCAGCTCACCAACTCAGTGACTCACTGACCCACCGCTAGATCCTTTGTTCCAGTCTCCTCACCACTGGATCTACAACTATGGATCTATTTGTTGTTCATCAAAAACCCGCCGCCACCTGTTTCTTTTTAAGTTCTTGGTTCTCTGATCTTACATGAAGCTTGGTAACAAATTTCACTTTCTGCAACTGATTTTGCAACTAATTTTTTCAATCCCCTAATTATCTTGTTCACTTGCGCAAATTTTTGGCTCAACTTTTTCAAGACATGCCAAGTTTGTATTTTCTCTGCAAGTTTTTCCAAGCCATACAGATACTGACATTGTACCCTTTGACTTTCCTCCAGTTTTGCGTCCACAATCTAAGCAAAGCTTTTGTGTACGCAATGGAGTCATAGGCCAACCAAAATCTTGCAAACGTTAGTTTCTTTTTACCTTTGTTGTCCAATACCAAGCTGACCGCTGTGGAACTACTCAAGGGACAGAATAGAGCTTAGAAGGGAAATGGATGACTACACTAGTACTAATGAAGTTATACCAAAGGTGCTGATATAAGAGCTGCCTTCCTGACTAATGCTATGGGGAATGAGGGTAACACTGAGCATAAAATAAAGGTGTGGCTAATTTCTATCTATTCTTAGATGACTAGTACTGATGAGCCTTGCTGCTACACCTACAAGGTGGGAGGAATGGAAGAGGGGTGTGCGTGGTAGAAGGTATATATATATAAAGTATAATGTGGGGCAGGGTTGGTAGCTATGGAGTCAAAGTGGGTCAAGCAAGAGAGGGGCAGTCTTCTTATATTGAGGTTAAGCTGGTATGTATATTTATATATTTCTAAGGGTGATGGTAACTCTACTAAGTATGTATACTAATTTATGGGATCTGTAATGTTGGTATATGTAGGGGGTAATTTAGTAAGCTATGGGGTCCATAGGGGAACAAGAGGGAGGAACAGCTGTCCTTATATATCTGAGAAAGAGGAGAAGCCATCAGGCTGGAGGGAGGAACAACAAGGCTATGACATGTATCTGGTGGGAAAAGGAAGAACATGACAGATGAGTAGTGGGAAAGTAACTTGTATGAAATAGTCATGCTAGTGACAGATGAGTAGTGGGAAGGTAGAGTTTATGTACAGTAGATATGATGTAAGATGTTACTGAATAAAGCCTAGTCATGTGCAGTGTATGTTATGTAGTGTCTATGTATTTTATATAATATGTATTTTGTATCTTGGTTGTGTAATATATCTACTTATAATATGTACTTATTGTATACTTTAACTTGCTTTACACTGTAACTTGCTGGATTATTCTTGGTTTGCCTGTAACTCTTGAACCATGAGGAATTTGGGTGTGGTTGTAGTGAGTGACTAGGGTTAAAATGGGGTGTAGAATCTGATTATGCGATAATAATGGGGAATATGTGTAAGGTTTGGGATTTATATGTGGATATATGTAAGTATTTGGGGTTTATGAATGACAAGTAATCTTTAAAATATAGTAATGAAGTGGAATGGATCACCACACCGCGTACATGCAAATTAGCATCTGATGCCCTAAAGGTAATTGAGCTCAAACAGGATCTCAAGGAAAATAACATTAAACATGATAGGGGACTGTGAAGGGATGCTCTAGCAAAACTGTACAATGAGTTTATCAAATCCACTTCAACCCACTTGCCACCCCGGGCCATAACTAAAGCCATTTCTACCCCTACTACAACCAAACACCCAAGAAGCACTAGCAAGAATACAAGGCACAACCACCTGCCACTCAGCAAAGCAGAGCTCAGAAGCGTCTTGAAACAACTTAGTATTTCTCATTGTCCATGGGTTCATCCGGCAACATTGCTCAAGCTCTATAATCAACACCTATCAAAGAAGAACAACGTTTCAGATGCCCACAAAAATAGTGAGGATAATATTATCAAGCATTTCCGTATAGATCAGCCAACTCGTTCTAGCCAGATAGCATCCGCCTTGCCAAATGATTATTCAAACTGTGAGCCTGGGTCTCTAAAGTGACAACAGGACACAAGGTTTGGGGGGGCACTACTGGTTGTATTTCAAGGATAAGAGATACAACTAGTAGAGGAAAAGGGGAAAGAAAAGAGGGAAGGGAATTGATTTATCTTTTTATTGTTTGTTTGTTTGTTTAGAGTGCTCTTAAGAAGATCAATGAGCTCAACCTGGAAAAGTTGGCTAAGCTGTTCCAGAGTTGTTAGAAGTGCAAAAGCCTCCTCACACACTAAGGAAACAGTGGAGGGACAACAGAATTAGTAAACTAATCTGCCCTGATTTTTAGACTTGTAGTCAAGGTTCTAAAAGGGTAACCTGTTGAAGAATTGATCTCATCTCTTGATTGAAGGAGGAAGGAAAAGGGAAGAGGGGAAGGATAAGGGGAAGACAGAGAAGGACTACTGTCAGAGAAACAAGGTTCAAAAAGGGGACTGACTGACAACACTTGAAGTACTGGGTGAAAGAGCCCTTTTGTTGGTTAGAGTGGTGAGCTGTAAGTAGCTGAATCCTTGGATGCCTGAGTTGGTGGTTCTGAGTGTCTTGAGGTTGTGTATCCTGCCTCTCCTGCCTCCAACGGGGGATACACCAACTTCAAAGATTTTCAAGGTTTGCTTATGTAATCTAAAATGTAGATGTGGTTGGCTGGCCTTGTGTCACTTGCCCAGCCAGCTGTAGCATAGAATTATTTATTTAATTACTCCATTAAGGAGTTGAGCAATTACAAAGTGTTCAGTGAACACTATGGTCAAATTTTAATTAAGAAACAGAATTTGAAGTCAAAACAAGGTTTAAACCTCAGGGTAAAATGATATAATGCATTTGGGACTGGTATTAAGATCATGAGTAATAGAGGCAGACTTTAGGTCAGCTGCACTGACTCTGAGGCTGACACAAACACCCCCGCCAAAGAACCTGTAGAAGTTGGCTCCTCTGCAAGGAAAATTCTTGCCTTTGAATCAGACACTAGCTCACCTGCAAAAACAATTCTTGCCCCAGCCCACCGCAAAAAAAACACCTCCAAGCCAATCAACTTCAACTTGTCCAGCCTGGCGCAAAAAATCACCTCCAAGAAACTCAATTTCAACTTTTCCAACTTCAACTCCAGCAGAACAAGTGCGCAAAGGGTACCAACCGCAGCCCCTCTCTGCATACCCCAGTAAAAAACGGTGTTTCAATGCTCATGATTCAATCACACGACTTCCTCAACATTGGTGTAAATCCAGGCAAGATCCGCATGAAGAATCTGACAAGTACAAATTTACACCACATCTTCCAAAAGAATGGGAAAAGCTGGTTGATTGCTCAGAAACTACTTGCTGCTCTCCTCTTGTTGATCTCTCAGCTCCCACTTGAGTTGATAAGCATGCCAATAATCCTGAAGAAACATCTCCTGTACCCCCCGCTCCCCCCTCAATCAATCAAACCACCCCGCAAGCAACAGATTCCTCTTGTTCCACTTCTACCCCTTTGGATGCGCTCAATGACCCAATAATTTATGCCCCGGCCCGAAAGCAAAAAGATCCACTGCAAGTCAAATGGCCCCATAAGTTTTTTTTATTGTTGTTGTAAAACTTGATAGCTTTCACCACCCAACTATTGATACTTGATACTTGATATACAACTAGGTCCATCTCACCTCAATCTTTTCTAAATCAAAAACATCTTAGCCAAACATTGTGTCCATTTTGAAGCTAACAACAATTGAACCACACTTTCAACATTGTATCACTTGTTGATTGAGGCAAAAAGGTGCAAGCTTTGTAATAAAAAACGCAAAAAACAGCCCAAAAGACCCAATAATATCCCCAGCCCAAGCCAACAACAAAAAAGGAAGCATAAGAAAAATTCGCCAATCAATCTCAAGTCTCAGGAGATCAACTATCTGCTTTCCATTGATTCTATCCGGCCATTACCCCAAAATCAAGCCTTGCCTGTTTCATCTCATTCCTTCTCAGAAAACAATTCTGCACATCTTCAAATTCTAACTAGTAAGTATTTCCTTTTTTGCATGCATGTATTTATGATGATTTTAGTATTATGCAGGCCCAATTAATAGTGAAATTGATGATCAGCCAGCTTTTCAAAGACACTGAAAAAATCAGATGATCATACCTGCTAGCAATGGGGAGGAAAGTGCCAAGGAAAATTCTTCTAGTTCCCAAAACCCCAAGTCTAGCCAGAAAAATTGGGGCAGTGGAATTTTGCTTGGTTGTTCAAATGTACCTCCGCCAAAGGAATATTTGATTGCAGAGCACAAGAATCAGCCAAGTCATTTTTTCATTATGGTGACCCAGCTCAAGTATTTTTTGCTGATGGCCTTTTTCTTTCAGCTTCAACCAACCCTGATTATATAAACCTGACTCTTAAGATCAGATACCCTCACCACCAAGTCCACAAGACCCTGATTATTGTCCAGTTTCTAATTTTGAAACCCAGACACCATCCCCGCAAAGGACACAAGAAATCTCACCCTCTGCTCAAGTACAAAATACACCATAATTTTCTCGTCAAGCACAAGATGTCAATGTCAGGCGTGGAAGGGAATGTGAACTTCCCCGTAAGTTTCCAATATAATGATCATCTTTCAGCCTACTCACAATTCTTATCTCATCTTTTTCTTCTCTGCCACAGATTCCAACAGTATCAAGGTTGCTCCAATGAAGAGATATCTTGATCAGTACAAAGTCCAGTACAAGAAACGGGAAAACAAAGCACAAATCATAACACTTTACAATGATTTGCGGAGTCAACTCCGGCTATCCCAGAAAAAGCGCAAGAAACAGCAACTTGATACACCTGCTCAAGTCTCAGAATTCTCCATCAGTGAAGAAAATGAACACCGTCCTTCTGCTTGGTGCCAACACCCTCAGCGCACTCAATCAAACTGAAATGCCAGGCCAACAGGCAGATTAGAAATCCAGGAAAAGTATTTTAATTTCATTTATTGACCTGACACGCCGCCCGCTAGTCAAGACAGAGCAATATCCCAAATGACAAGGAACTACCAACTGATCCCAAACCACCAGATTATCAAGAACCACCAAAAGATCATCAAATATTGAATTGTAAGGAACCACCAGATGATCAGCACCCCTCTGCTGATCCACTTGATCCAAGTCCTTCCTCACCATCTCCGAATGGTCCTTTGTCACCATCTCCAAATTTTTCCAACTGGATATTGTCTATTCCTCCTAATTCTTATCACAAAAATCCAAATAATGATGAGGCAATTTTATTTCAGTTTTATGTAGCTCAATCGGTCAAACTAAACAAAAAGATTTACCATAGACTTGGTGAAGTTGCTGATAACCTAAAGGACTTGAAACTGCTCGCCTCTGTGGGAAAATCTTGCCTGGCATCTCCTAACATCATCATTTCCCAGTCTACTGCACAGCTCAAATCAGTAGGCAAAGAAAGGCCACTCACACCAGTAGACCTTGAACAACACCTCAAGGTGGTAGATTTAATGTATGTGTTTTTTACAGATTGATTCATCTGATAACGCGCCTTTGTTAATGAATTAATTCAGAAATTGATCCACCACTTTATTGGGACATCATGGATTGCATCTGCCTCATCCCCCTGGACTAAATTGTATGCAGTTGGATGAAGAATCCAATCATAGATCAACTTCACCTTTGCCCATGGAGTTAGATAACAAGAGATCCAATAGTGAATCTGAAACCTTTTATTTGTCTTTAGGATCAGACAAGGACGGATGCGCTACCCCCCGCAAATCCCAAGGACCTCTTCACCCAGCTGCTTTGGCGGAAACAATCCAAATCATCAAGACAATGATGTGTGATGCTGAAATTGAATCCTTCCGGCCGGACTTTACTCAACCTGTAAGCAGCACGGACAACAAACACTTGTGGGATTTGGCCGCAGATATCTTTGTAGAATTGGTAGAATGTGCTGAATACAATGGTGTCAGTCTTGAAGTTTTCAACAAAGAGGAAATTAAACATGCAATAAATCTTCATGTGATGCAAAGACTTCAAAGACGGTTTGTGTAAGAATTACATAACTCTCGTGTGACACCTCTCACTCACTTCACCTCAACCGCTCCTCAAGATCCCATTACTTGATCTTTCTTCACTTCATCCCGCTACCACTTCAACTCTTCAACAACACTCCACATCCCTCATCATCAACCTTTGACTATCACTCCTCTTCCTTTCTTTCAATCTCCCTTCTTCTTTCTTTCTTCTTCTCTATCACTTCTTCTTCACTCTCATCTCTTGAGCTACTCCATTCAATCCTGGTATGAAATTCTTCTCTACTCTCTCAAGATGCTCATATACTGACTACCTCTCAACAGTTCTTCCTATCCATTTATCTGACTCTTGTGCCTACTCTTCAGTCCTCTTCTCATCTACTCTGTTATGCTAAATTTTTGGTTTCATTCTCTTTTCTCTCATCTCTTATCTATCTTACTTTGTTTCTCTTTTAGTTCTAGATCCTTTTTAGTTCACCTGAAATTCAAATCATAAGTCTTTTAGTTTGTGTACTTCTGTTTTTCTATTTCTCATCTATGGCTCACCCTTACACTTGTCAGCTTTAGATACCGCCAGGAAAATAAATGGAACAAAGGAAGGCAAGCTGCACATAACAAACAACTCTGGCGCACCTCACGACTTGTCAGCCTTAGAGTCATCACAACTGACCTAAAGCTTGCCTTATTCCCTTTTTCTACCAACAAGTAATGGACAATAGCCTCATATCTTTTGATCCTCAATCTTAATCATTATTTTGACTTCAAATTCTGTTTCCTCATTAAATTTTGACCATAGTGTTCACTGAACACTTTGTAATTGCTCAACTCCTTCATAGAGTAATTAAATAAATAATTCTACGCCACAACTGGCTGGGCAAGTGAAACAAGGCCAGCCAACCACATCTACATGTAAGATTAAATAATCAAACCTTGAAAATTTTCAAAGTTGGTGGTATCCTCCATTGCATGGAGGATGCACAACCTCTAGACACCCACAACCACCAACTCAGATCACCAAGGATTAATCAAGTTACAGCTCACCACTCTAACCAACCAAAGGTCTCTTTCACCCAGTACCTCAACAGTATTGTCAGTCAGTCCCCTTTCTGAACCTTGCTCTTCTGAAAGAAGTCCTTCTCTGTCTCCCCCTTTCCCCTTTTCTCTTTCCTCTTCCTCATCAACCATCAGACCAGATCAAATCAAGCTCCTGCTATCAGATCAGATCAATCTTAATCCTCTCAAGAGATCATCCAGTCTTTTTCTGTGGTTTTTCCTTGAAACAAACCACAAAGGTTTCCCTCTAAAGAACCTTGACTATCTTGCTTGACCATAGTCTAAAAAACTGGGCTGATTAGACTTGTCTTCTCAGATACCTTCCAGGTTTCCATTGTGTGAAGAGGCTGTTGCTTTTCTCAAAGTCTCTGGCACAGCTTTACAACTTTCTAAGTTGTTGATTATCATTATTAAAGAGCACTCAGACTATTCAAAGCTCAGATCAATCAATAGCCTTTCATCCTTTCCTCCTTTTTCCCCTTTTCCTCTTAACAGTTGTTTTCTTTATATCCTGGACATACAACTGTTGCCCCCCATTCCTTGTGTCCTGTTGTCACTTTAGAGACCCAGGCTTAAAATTGGGGGCCTCATTGGGAAATATCCTCCCTTTTTGAAGACCTTTTATAATACCTCTAGACTTCATAATATCAAAAAGGCTGATCACGTTACAATAAAAAAAAAAAAAAAACTTGAAAATTGTTATAAAAATACATATAAAAATTAAAAAATCTCACTATATTATTCCTTAAATAGAAGGTTGATAACCTTTTTTCCAGCTTTAAAATAACATAAATAAACAAATAAAAATTATCAATAACTAATACAAAAAAAAAAAAAATGCTTTTCTGTTTTTGTTGAAAATTATATCCTCCCATATTATTGCAGTGAAAAATACACAAGCAGAAACAGATCTCTTGGATACATAATCGGATCTCTCATTGTTATTGTCTGAGGAAGCTATAGACAATAGAATCTGCAATAAAGACGTAGACGCAGCGTATAACGGTAACCGCGTTCAAAGAGGAAAGTGGATACCCATAGCCACCGCTAAAACACCAAAGAAAAGAAAGGATCAACATAAAAAAAAGGAGATTAAAACCCTATTAAAGTCCAATCAAGGTAGATCCCCACCTCTGTATATCCAATTAATCAATTGTTGATAGTCAACTTATCGAAGATACCATCCCACCTCAGAAATGGCAGGGACCTATCAGCAGAACAACAACAATTATACCGGCTCAGCCCCTCCGCCAAGGAAAGACTTTGAAGGTTTAGAGTTGGCTCTGCCTCCTCTCAGCGTGGAAGATCTGCTGACATCAGAACCAGAACCACCACCGCTGGAATCAGGGATATCTCCGGCATTGATCAATTCCAGGGAGACGTCCAGAGCGCTGGAATTGAACCGATCAACTCCAGTCGCCCGCCCCATACAGAGGGAGACAAAAGGCTTCTCAGAGAGATACAGGATGACAATTTTAGAGGACCCCACAAATTGTCCTCTCTTTGTGACCTCCAGCCTAGCTCAACAAATCAAAGGACTAAGATCAATGGAGAATCCGGATGCAGTTCTGCTTCCGTCCAGTCAGAACCACCCTCTAGAGGCTACAACTGGCCCAATAGAATTTTCAAGGAGGTTTTGGAGATTGACAGCCTCCTCCACATGTTCAACAAACAATATTACATGTTTGTTTGAGCTCAAGCCGCGGACAACCAACAAGGCATGAGACTCCTATTGTCTCAGACGTCCACTACGCAGGACCTAATCAAGGACCTAGTTGAGAGAGACAAGATGATTTGTCTCAGCCAAGACTGGTACCCTAGGAAAGGATTGAACGCGCTAGAGAGGATCTTATATGAGAATCCTGCGGCTACAACTCAAACCCACACGCCCTGTCCAGCTCAATCAACGCAAGAGATCTCCATGGAGATAGCCAGGCACCCCAATCATGCGCTACCAATGGTCTCCCCCACGCCAGAACCAACAGCATTCCAACACCAAACCAACTTGGAGGAGTACCCGGAGCGTACCCCTTGATACCAACATGGGTACAGGCGCACCCCTCCTCCGCCGCCGCATCACATGGATCTCTCGGAACGCCGCCTGATAGCTTCTACACAGCTAGATGTGAACCAGAACGTTCATCATCAGCCTTACCCAGCTTACAACAGGCAATACCCTCCACATCAACACCAATATCCTCCACCCGCCCAAGGTTTCAAGAGGCAACCGCCCCAACCCCCTCAACTAAATTGGAGAGGATCAGGGAGGAACTGGAGAGGCCCCATGGACCAAACCAAGAGAATCCTTGATATAGGAGCCTAACTGATGAGAGTGACTCAAAGGGGCAACCAAGGTCAAAGGAGGAGGAGAGGAAGAGGAGGATTTTACTGAGCAGCAGTTCCCCGATTGGTTTAATCCTAGATGTAGATAATCTCTCTAGTCCCTCAAGTAGAGAGCAATTTATTAGTAATATCAATCAGGAACTGTCTAATAATGGACCTATCTTATTAGAAGAAATCATACAATATCTTTTTCACAAATTCTTGTCTGATTTAACTGGTACTATAGATACAATCCCCAGAACCCTTTTGGAATCTTGTGTAGAGAATTTTAGATTAATGATGAATGACTCTATACTACATATCATCAAAAATGAAATCATGCCAATCATGCTTGACAATGTCTTGTCCCAATTGAGAGATAAATCCAGAGAATACAAACCTAAAATGTGCAACATTGAGTTTGACAAACTAAAGAACCATATGGATGAGAAAATAGAGAGCATTCAAGACCTGATCCTGGTCAATGAATCCCAGTCCCACTCTTCTTTAGAAATATTCAATAAGAATCTAGCTGACATGGAAGCAAGGATTACTGAGAAAATCTCTTCTGTCCTCAATCAGGTGAATGATATAAATATCAATGGGCACAACAGATTTGACCAAAGTAAAAGAAGGTGGGGTGATATATCTTCAGTAATGAACAATGTCCAAGCTAAGTTGGATTCCCTGCTAGAGCCAGTACAGCCAGAGAAGACAAATTCCCCCCTTTACAATAATCCACTTCTCAACATCCAACAAGATGAACACATTGGACCTCAGAGACAAGCTCACCTGACTGCTTTTATGAATCCAAAAGTATTCCCTGAAGGCCCCTCACCTCATAGGGCTAATGACAAACCTGACCCTCTAGGAAAATTCCCCCTCATTGATCATGGTAATTTGGATCTGGATATGAGGAAAGAACTGTGGAAAAGCATCCCTAAGAATAGTGATTGGGAGAAGTTCTCAGGCGAATTGCCATATAATCATGAACTCTGGATTAAGAACACTGACATTTTTGTAAGGGACTATAGAATGCTTGATAGCATGATCATAAGTAGACTGAATATATTGCTAACTGATACAGCCAGAACTTGGTATCTTGGAATAAGAGATTAGAATGGTGAAAAATCTTGGGCCTGGTGGAAGGACACCATTAGAACAAAATTTGGCACCCAAAACTGAAAATGGAAGATGCAGCAAGAATTTGAAAGAGATCACTTTGCTTATGATGGAAGGAAAGTCCACGAATGGTTTGGAAATCAAAGAGAGAGACTCAGAGCTTATCAACCAGAACTTAGTGATTTCTTGATTTGTGAGAAGATCCTTAAACAATGTCCTGGTAATTTGGAATATGCTGTCAAGAGTACCGCATCGAGAGGGATATGATTGTGAGATTAATCTTAAGAACGACTCCAAGCCTCCTTTTGTAGGAATGTATCACTTGAACGAACAGGAGAATGTTCAACTTAAACAGTACGTGGATGATCTTTTGGCTGAGGGTTTTATCAGAGAATCCTCTTCAGCGGCGGGGGCACCTATTTTTTTTGTCAAGACTCTGGGGAAGGCGGATTGGCCTTGTGTGGACTACAGGCAATTAAATTCTCTCACTATTTGTGATTCTTATCCTTTACCAGTTATAGCTAACCTTTTAAATAGTCTTTTGGGATGCAAGTTTCTATCAAAAATCGATCTTAAAGCAGCGTTTAATTTATTGAGGATAGCTCCGGGCCATGAATGGAAGACGGCGTCTTGAACCCCTTGGGGGTTATTTGAGTACCGCGTCATGCCATTTGGATTGGCAAATGCTCCAGCAATCTTTCAGAGATTCATTCAACACTGTCTGCGTGAGTTTTTAGATGTCTGTTGTTTTGTGTATATTGATGATATCTTGGTTTTTTCTAAGACTCAAGAGCAACACGTTCTGGATTTACAAAATATTTTGGGCAAACTTCGACAATATTCTCTTAAGGCTTCCTTACACAAGTGTCAGTTTTTCCAATCTGTAGATTTTCTGGGGTTTATCATTTCCAACAAAGGACTAAGAATGGATAAGAAGAAGTTAGCCACTATTTTAGAATGGCCACTTCCTTTGATGTTGAAACATCTCAGACAATTTTTAGGGTTTTGGAATTTTTATCGCAGGTTTATTCCAAAGTTTTCAGGATTGGCGCAACCTTTAACTGAACTCACAAAGGAAGGCCAGTTTTCCTTAGAAAACATTCATAAATCGGGTCCGCAAACTGCATTTCTTCCTTTGAAGAAATGTTTTGCTTCTGCTCCTTTGTTGCAACACTTTAATGTTACGTTACCTTGAGTAATTCATGTGGATAGCTTGGGCTATGCCATTGCGGCGGTTTTGAGTCAACCGGATCATTCTGGGAAATTACACCCAGTAAGTTTTCACTCCTGTAAACTTTCAGACAGAGAACGGAGCTGGCCGATATTCGATTTAGAGCTTTTAGCTATTGTATCCGCATTTGAGCAATGGCGCGCATGGCTCATGGGGACTGAAACACCGGTGCAAGTATTCTCCAATCACTCTAACTTATGTCATTTTACAACCACTAAACATCTAACCCCCAAACAAGCTAGGTGGTCAGCTTTCCTCGATGGGGTTAATTTTAAAATCTATCACATCCCAGGTAAGGTGAACCCAGCAGATGCTCCTAGTAGGCGGGCGGATTTTCTGGAAGATAATCCCCTAATTCCGGCGCATTCGCTGGCAAGGAAGATGGTCACCAGTCAAGTAATAAATGATATTGTCCCTAATGAATCTTTTAAGTTATATGACTTACATGTCCAAAGACCAAAAAAGGAGGTCCTCAATTATTTTTCCCGTTATTACGACCAGGTAGACAGCAAAGAACGAGAGGATTTAACGGAAGTTGATAAAGTTCTTTGGTTTCAAGATCAAATTTATGTTCCACCCCCTCTACGCACTTGTCTAGTTCAATTGTTTCATGATTCACCAGCTGCGGGTCACCCGAGAATTGCCCAAACATTAGCTTTAATAACAAGATCCTTTTTGTGGCCTGGGGTCAGGAAGGAAGTGATAAGGTACGTGGGTTCATGTGACTCTTGTCAGCGAGTCAAGGCGCAAAGACAGACTCCCAAAGGAACACTGGTATCTTTGCCAATTCCTAACCGTCCATGGAGCATCATAGGAATGGATTTTATCACCAAACTCCCCAGTTTGGGAGGATTTGATTCTATCATGGTGGTGATAGACCTTCTCAGTAAGGTTACTCATTTTATACCTGATAAAGAAACTTACTCAGCTGATCAGTTAGCCTATTTATTTAGAGCCAACATTTTTTGGTTACATGGCATGCCAGAGAAAATTGTGTCCAACAGAGGAACTATTTTTGTTAGTGAGTTCTGGCGCGCTCTCTTGAAGGCCTTAAGGATCAACCCAGCATTTTCTACGGCTTGTCATCCTCAAATGGATGGTCAGGCTGAGTGTATGAATCAAATTTTGGAGGATTACTTACGTCATTTCTGCTCATATTATCAAGATAATTGGCACAAGATACTTGACATGGCAGAGTTTTCTATCAATAATTTAGATTCATCGTCTTTAGGGGTTTCCCCATTTTTCGTTTCTAACGGCTACCATCCTAAATTTAGCATCCTAACAGAAAATTCAGGCATTAAACCATTAGACGATTTCTTGATTGATTTACAGGAAACTCAAGAAAAGGCCATTGACTGTTTGATTCAAGCAAAGAAACAACAGGCTCATTATTATGGTCTACATAGGAAACCTTCAACTCAATATAAACCAGGCAATTTGGTCCTTTTATTACAAAAATTCATTCAGACCCGACGAATTAATTCCAAACTCAATTACCAATACATAGGACCCTTTAAGGTGATTGAGATGGTAGGACAAAATGCAGTCCGGTTGGATATTTCTTGAGAATACCCAAAGCTTCATCCAGTTTTCAATGTTTCGTTGGTTGTGAAATACCGCTCACCTTGTACAATCGAAGGAAGAGGTACAAGGGTAGGAATCAAGGAGACATACAGAGAAGCAGGTCAAATAGTGGATTGGTCAAGTCTGTACCAAATACTAGATGCACGGCCCACAAAGGGGAGGCTCCGTCAGGGTAAGTTCAAATTTCTCCTGCGCTGGTCCAATTCAACCCCAGGAGAAGACATGTGGGTTTTCAAGGACTATTTTGCAAAAAGTTCTTGGGAAATGGCGCCAAATTCAGGAACAATGAAAGAAAAAGAGTTATAATAGGTAAATCATATTTTGTCACAAACTAGAACTTGTAAATACATAATTTTATTAGATTAGAGTTGGGACTAGTAACTACAAAGTTTTTTCTTTCTTTTTCTATGCCATTCGAGAATAGTTTTGAAAACTCTTTTTTATACTTCTAGAAATTTCTTTGCTATTGGATTTAGATTATAAAAACTCTCTAGTTGCCAGAGGATGGATCCTCATGGCAAAATCTTTGTTACCTAGTTGTCATTACCATTACCGTTTCATCAATAAACGATTATAAATATTATACATTTTTACACCAAACAACTCCCAAACCCTATAACTTGAAAGGATAGACCTGAGTTTTTTCTAGGTCCGGATATTCCCTAGCAAGGCTGTTGTTATCCGTAATCCCGTAAATAGTTAGCCCTCACAATATTGAAGGAGGTGGATTCACCTGTTGTATAGTTGATATAATCATGAGCAATACACTTGGCTAAAAGGTGGCAGGTTGGACAGATAAACTTAGAGACATCATGGGGAAATTTTGAACAGAAGAGATAATTTGATGAATGTATGTTCCAAGATTTACCCAGATTTTTTCAGAAGGGGAAAAGTGTGAATTAGATACCTGGTATATTTGATGAAATGAGCCGATGATTTCCAGACAGTCACTGATAGTGTATTGCCTTTGGTCTTGGGTGGCGTTGAAGAGTCCACGTACCCCTCCAAGAAGATAGTTAGTGAAGGGGAAGTAGTTGTGTTTACTGGAGATTTGGGAGAGGTGGTGTGTCGCTCCATTTGGCGGGCAATTGTGGTATCAGAGGAAGCTCTTTGGGATTTTCTGTTGCAAGAATTGAACTCCTCATCAATGTGGGCCTGGATGATAGTATAAGACATCATGAGATCAATGATGATTTTGCGTAGGTCATCCAATGCATCATCTTTTGATGATGCTGTTGGGTTTTTGAGCGGTTGATGGGTAATTTGTCCATTGGCATCCTCTCCTTTGTTATGTTTTTGAAGGGTGGGCATGGTGGTTTTTGTTGTGTTGAGCCAGGTCAAGACAATGAGATGACATTTGATGGCGTTTGGCTTTGCTTCAATTTGGAGTGCCTGAGGATTTTCATCAGATATGTGTTGGATTGAGAGGGCAACACTCTTAGCCCATTCACGGATCTGCCAATGGCTTGGGGTGTTGATAAGAGAGGCAAGAGGTTGGAAAATGTTGGACTCTGGATGAGACTAGCTTTGGAGTTGAGAGGGAGGAGTGGGGTTAATGAAAGTAATGGATGCTTCATGAGCTCTAAGTTTAGGATATCCGGACTGAACCATGGCTCAGATTCTGAGTAGGACAGCATGACATCACCTGAGATATTTGATCAAAAATAAGTTTACTGTAATTGGCAGGAGATTGTACATGTGTGGGTGGATAGTTAAAATACTCACTTGTTTTGGAAATTTCTTTGATCCAATTTTCCTGGTTGCACTGAGCGTTTTTATACACAAACAAGGCAGTAGGAATCTTGTAATTTGAAATTTTTAGAGTGGTCAGACAAAATTTCAAGAGGTGTTTAAGGGAATTCCAGCCGGTTTCCCACTTTGTCTTTGAGACTTGGCCTTTCTGGAACCATGCTGCCAACTTGTGCAGTTGTTCACAAAATGGTTCACTAGGAATGAGGGTGAAGTTTTCCAGGTTGATGAGGTCAGGAGTACCTGTTACTATGTGTAAAGGGTTAGGTGGCTGGTTGGAAGTGGTGGGGGTTGATGGGGGTAGTTCTTTTGATTGGAAAATGTGGTTAGAATCAGAATTATGTGTGTGCTCTGGTTCTTCCTCTGGTTTTTCAGACATGGTCGGGGCATTGGAGGGAGATGAGATAGAGCTGAGGGATGATGACTGGTATAGTTCACAGGTGGGTGAGTGGGATTTCCTGGAAGCTGGTTTTTCAGTGGGGATTTGTGGGCCTGGGTGGTGTGTCTTTGCTCGATGTGCAGGAAGTTGGTTCTCATCGTCACTTCAGGTAACCTCAGATTCTGACCATTTCTGTGTTTTCTTTTGTCTATGCTTGGACAGGCAACATTTTGAAGTGGCAGACTTTCCTGGTCTGAGGCAAGAAGAGGGTTCTTTCAAGGTTGTGGAAGGCAATTTGGATGGGTTGGAGGGGTCTCCAAGAGGAACAGAGTCATGTTCTTGGTTGGTAGGACCTGGGTTATTGGCAGAACCAGGAATTGTGGGAGCAGGGTCTTGTTCAAGAGATGGCAATTGGGGAGACTTGTGTTGAGTGGATGTACAAGAAGTGCTGGAAATGTGTGATGTAATGGAGACCGGTGGATGGTTGGTCTCCTTGGGTTTGTATGTTCAATGAGCACTTGCTGGGTGGAGGAGCGGGTTATAGTGGGTCAGGAAGCTGGCATCACTGAAAGACATTCATCTCCTGGTAGGGCCTTATTTTCCTCATAGTCTGAATGCAGATCATCAGTAATTTGAAGCAAGGAAATGAAAGAAAGGTCAGAGGTACCTTTGCAAATTGTGTCCAGACAAGAGATGATACACTCAACATCCTGATGAATTGACTTGGGGATTTGTAATTCAGAGCAGGTTTGGGCAAACTCTTGGATCTTTCTGACATTGTTCAAGAATTCTTCTTCACTGATTTCTTGAACTTCAGACCCAGGTTTCAGGGCTTACTCTATGAGACAACCAAGAAGATGTCCCAAGTGCCAGGCCATCCTGTTTTTAGGTGAAACAAATCCTCTTTGCTTCCGTAATGGAAGTATAAATCTTCCTTCCTCACCACCACCACATGAATTTCTCCGTATGTTCAAAGAGGCCACTCAATCCCGCACACAGGAAGGAAGGCAACTCATTGAAAACATTTGCCTCATCAAAAGCAACTTTGCTTTCACTTCATTGGGACTCAACACAGAGACCAAAACAGCCTTGCAAAACCAAGGTCAAGGAGTTTACACTTTCAAAGTCAAGGGTACAATCCATCACAGGATTGGAAGTTTACTCCCACTCACACAAGAGCATCCAAAATTCGTACAAATTTATATCTATGACAATTCAAATGAGTTTGAAAACAGACAGTATCATGTTCAACATCTTTCACCAATTTTGATGAGAAATATCCAATCAACTCTGCATGCACACAATCCTCTGATTTGGCAATTTGAATCCCTTGAATCAGATATTACACCTTCACGCTCCATACGCTTGACAACAAATGCAACAAATGTGGACCCAAGGGTTTACAACCTCCCAAGGGGTGACCAGATTGCTGCAATTGGGGTTGAAGGTATTTTTTTATTTTTTTGCTAATAATTATCATTCAACAAAACTTCATTCTGAAATGCTTTATTTTAAAGGCAATGACCCTTCATCTCATTGCACTTGCAAGGTCATCATCAAATATTGAGGTGGATCACTTTCAAGGATGTCTGAACTTGAAAACAAATATGATCCACTCCATTATGTACTTTTACATCCAACAGGTGATCTTGGTTGGTGTCCTGAGCTAAAGCAGCGGGTGCCACAGGCTACTGCAATGAACTATTACACATATTGTTTGGAATATTGCAACCCAAATCACTCCCTCATTCATTGGGCTGGCCGCCTCTCCAACAGTACTGCACCAACCAATATGTAAAGATTGAATTAGAAAGATTGCTGTACATTTTATTGAATCAGCCTCAATTCCGTGTGAAGCAATACTATGGTGTGGTTGATGCTTATGAGCATTGTTTCCAATTGGGAAATGATACAGGTACATGACTTATTTACTCTTTGCACACAGACATTGACAAAGGGAAGGATCAAGGGTAGCAGAACTGACTGGCCTGATGAGGTGTGCAAGAATCCATGGCAGTAGATAGCATTTGTTCCCACAAATTAAATAGCAGTATCATCCATGACATCCCCTTCATCTCTTCTTCGTCAGCCCATTGATACCTAAATCATAGCTATTTTGCTTTTCATAAGAAATCTGAGTAGCTGTGTTTGAGTGAATGTGGTGTCTATGCCAATCAACACCAATTTCCCAGAACTTGCACAGAACATAAGGATAGGTTTACTATGGATAATGAGGAAGATATGGTTGACAGTGATTATGGGGTTAAAGGAGCTGCCAAAGGTCAAGGTGCTGCTAGGGGAGGAACATCTGGTGATCAAGGGGGTGAGGAGGATTTTGATGCGCTTTTGAGGGGAAATGTTGATTTGATGGATTTGTTCTTTCCAGCCAGTTGACTAATTCCCTATGGTTCCTATCTCCATATGGATAGATGCAAAAAGTGAACTGGAACATCCAGAGGACCTTTTGAAGTATAACCTGACAGTTCAAAGACCAAAATGTGCTTGTGGGATGTGGCCTTCCAAATCAGTCTACGGCATTGTGTTGGTCAAACCGGAATTTCACTAGGTTTTTGATGGGGATGCCTGAATCAATCAGTGCATATCCACCACTGCTGAACCCAGAGGAATGGGAAAATTGAAACCATTGGACTGATAACCGCTATGAAAAGTTGATTGCTGACTTGAAAGATTTTTCCAAGAAGCACAACAGTCTTGCAAAAACGGTCTTTCAAAAAGTCTACCAGGACAAGGTTGCACGTATTTGCAATCATCTGTCACCCCCTTTGGCTTCAAAGGCTGCTGAAGTTCTGTGCCACATGACCTGGATGTTCCGCTAAGTATCAAGAAGGCATGTGAGCAACATGTTCAGATGGCTGGGTTTGGACGGTTGACATTTGAGTGGGAGGCCAGTTCTTTTAACTTGTCTTTGTGGAATGCGAGTTTGGCAACAATTTTTATAAAGCATTACCATAACTGGACCAGCTCACAACCAGGTGTGATGTGGGGGGAGGTGGGTTCAATGGAGCTGATCTTGGAACAGCAGGTTTGTGGCCAAGGAAAAGAAATGAGGCAGGCTCACCAGATGGATAGTGAATTGGCCAAAAATATGAGGGTGGAAAAGTCGAGGACGCCAGGGATAGCTTGGATAAAAACAAGTAACTCATGGGTGAAAAACCAAAATGGGTACATGTGGCTTGGAGAAGTGAAGTGGTTACTCTAGGCTCACATAAACTGGATGAGATTGAATCAGAGTGGCAAAAACGGCTGCTGAGATGAAGAGTATCCAGAAGCTTGTGGACCATAGCCCTGAAATAATTCCACAAACAATTGTGTCACTTGCTACAATCCCCCGGAGGCTTCCAGTTGATGCCTACAATGCCACATTCCTTCAAAGTCTTTCCCAAGTTGAAAGAGATCAGCTTGCCCCTCAGGCAGCTGTTGGCTTGGAAGCAAAAGCCTGGATGCTAAACCAGATGACAATGCGTATTAGACCAGGTGGAAGTGGAATCCCCCAAGGAAGTATTGGTGATCTGGGAATTGGTAATTTTCCGGGCCCTAGCAGAGGCAGTTGAGTAGGTGATTGTTTTTTTGGTTGGTTGTATGCAAAACAAACTGACACAAGTTATGTTATTACATAGGTAAAAGGAAATTCACTCCAAAGATTTTTGTAATCCTTCCAAAAAGTTAAGCCCGGTGGTGTGGGAACTCCTTTTGGGACGGGGGTAGTTCTGTGAGGGGGAAAAAGCAGTTATAGTATTTCAGGTATGTATGAATTTATTACAACTGTTAAGGGTGGTTTGAAAGACCTGCCCCTCTATTTACTACAAGAGTTAATACAACAATTTTATTTATTGTTGTGGCTGATAACTTTCTTTTTGTTTTCTTTGAGAGAACTATTTATGTAGTAATCTCTTATCAGACAAAGATCTGATTTCTGTTGAGATAGGCAAGTGACATCTCATTTACACGTGTGTAACCTAGACGTGAAACCTAGTGTACCAAACCACTAGCCGCAGCATTTGTAGTCCGCAGTAGCATGTATATAGTCTGTTCAACCCGTGCCGGTTCCGATCTTCTTTTCCTTACCAATTGGAGACCGGAACCGGACACAGAGTGAGCTCACCACGCGATACGGGGTTTGACCAGGTTAGTGCATGCAATGTTACCTTACCAATTGGAGACCAGAACCGGACACAGAGTGAGCTCACCACGCGATACGGGGTTTGACCAGGTCACCCTAGTTTTGAGTTCTAACAATTTCAACTTACACCACATGTAGATAGTCTATCACGTACATGTCACAGACAGACCACTATATAGTCTGTCAGGACAAGGATCCACATCTCTTCCTCATCCTGCAATCTACATTATAGGATCCCAAAACCCCAGAAACCCCAGAGCCTTCCTCTCCACAGATCAGACCATAACAGTGAAATATTCAAAGTGTTGTACCCTCTTCCTTAACCTTTAGTAAAAAGAGCACAATTTTCCTTTTGTTTCTTTTGTGTATTTTAAACTGATATGAAAGATTTTGTTGTGGGTCACCTGATTAAGATCACACTATTTATATGGATGAGTAATTTTATTTAGTTTGCTAGCTAGATGATGGGGCGTGGGATCCAAGTGGGATGCTACTGGGATGATTTTGTTTCTGGGAGGGAACAACCTCCCCTTTATATAGTAAAATGTGAGGGAGTTTTGCTGGTGGGATGTCTGATTGAGGTATTTATGCTGGTGCGGTCTCTTCTTCTACGCTGCCTTCATGCATGGAGTGCATAAAGTGAGCTATTTCTGCTGGTGAGGTTATGTACTTAGACTGTGCCACAGATCATGTGCTGCGCCTTGTGACCTAAAGTGAGCTATTTCTGCTGGTGAGATTATGTACTTCTACTGTGCCACAGATCATGTGCTGCGTCTTATGACCTAACACTAACCTACATACTACTTCTATATATATACTATGTACTTATTATTCACTCTAATTCTTTGTAACTGTATAGCTATAAATGGGTGACTTATACATTAAATTTACCCTAGATTTCAATTATGCACTTATATTGCTACTATTTTGGCTTCTGAAAGATAATGAAAGAATATAATCCTGCATGATACTTGAAACAGGGTTTGGAATACCACAGCCGGCTTAACTTTTTGGAAGGATCACAAGACTGGAAAATTATGAGGCATCAAATTAAGACCAGCAGGCTTAATGATTGGGAGGGAAAGGAGTGCTTGGCTTGATTGCTGCATTCCAAGAGGTGATGTTGGCTGGGTTCAGGCAAATGCAAGCTAATGTTTTGGAATAGGGGAATTGAAGAGTATTTTGTGGCAAAATGAGATCATATCATGATCTTTGTTGGGGTCAAACTGCACTCCACCAACAAGGACATGATTGATGCTGGGAAGGGACTTGAGGTTATCCAATGTTGGGCCCAGAGTTAAAACATTAGGGGTTTTGATGGGACTTTCCTTGCCATTGTGATTCACATCTCCAGTCTGTGTTGGTTCCGCTTCTTGACAGAAGAACATTCACTGTTTCACATAGGGTATCCAGAAAGATTTACTTCTAAAAGGCAGGATTCAAAAGAAAAAATGATTATTGTGTTGGGATCTTGTTTGTCATCTGAGACAGACAGTTTGTTGAGTGCATGAAACTTGGACATCAAATGTAGACCACTTGAAATGAGCCATGTGTTTCACTGTAAGCCCCGAGATAAATCATGTATTGTGAAAAGTGAATGTGTGACTCCTTTGGAACAATTTAGTTTTCCAACCAAAATTTATGTTGCAAAAATATCCAAGACACAACACAACAAAATATTTGGGAGGGACATGGCTCTCATAATCTCAAGATAATTGCTGGTGCCAAAGCTACTGGGTCTGGACAGTTGGGTTCTTAATAGGGGGGTTTTTGTACGGCACATTCAACTTGACAAGTGCCAATGATGATAAGATGAGGGGAAAGCAATTCCTGAGTTTGATAACAAATATCACATGCAAGTTGTATATCCTGAGGGGAAAGCAATTCCTGAGTTTGATAACAAATATCACATGCAAGTTGTATATCCTTGGGCAACTGAACTCAAATTGAATCAGTGGCACCAAGACTCAGAGGGAGACGGCACCAAGACTCAGAGGGAGACGGCACCAAGAAGAGTTTGAATGTTACCATGAAAAAAGTGGTGTTTACGGATGGAAACCACATTTATTCCTCTCCTGATGGGGCTGGAATTATTTCAAGATCAAGCACAATAAGATGGAGAGATGAACCAGGGAACAAAGATGACATGTCCAAGTGTGAAAATCTGACAAAGCAATCTACAACTGATGGGACACACATTATCCAGATTGATTGTAGTGACAGGTATTCAACACAAAACCAATCCTGCATAAACAATTCAATGCATTGTTTGTGAAAGTTGAGGATTAATTCTTGGTGTAACTGTCAATATGTTGGGAACAATAGCTTACATTTGAGTGGGGTTCAGCATATGATTCATCACATCTGTGCGTCAATTGCCTTGAGGGATGAAAGTGCTCCTTAATAACCTGCACTCATGGTCCGTTCTCCAACTATGGATTCTGATCAGATCTGACAATACACACATCAGTAAACAAATGTTGGTCTTTTTGAAAATATGACTGATCCAGTATCTCTCCCCAAGCGCATTCTACGTAGAATCCAAATTTCCAGACCATCAGGAACCATGTGAGAGGGGATGCTAAATTCCATGGCATGTTGAGAAATGGCATCCTGGGCTGCTTCTAATTGATGCAGATGGTGAAAATGGGTAATAGACAACCTCTCACCAGGAAAAAAAAGTTGGAACCTCCATGGAGGTGACTTCTCTATATCCCCCACTTATCCCACCTCTATCTACTATGTATCCTTGGTGTGCACCAATGTTATCTCCATGCCTATCTACTATGTATTGCCAATGTATAATGATACATCAGAGGAGTTTTCAAAAAAAATTCAAAAGATCCAATTGTTTTTATAGAAATTTCTGAGGCAAGAAATTCTTTTTATTACAACCAATGTTTAATCAATGACAGCTCATAATAAAATCAAACAAATTATATTTGGTGAAATGGAGACTATAGTTTGATCTGGGATGAAAATCATATCCAACCATGGTTTATCTATTACTAAAGTTCTTGGAAAACATGACCATAGAACTCTGAAATAAGCCAGTTATATTTGAAAAGTGCATACATCACGCCAGGAGATCCACCACCCCCACTGCCAACACCTTGGAAGCTGAATTTCTGATATGCACAAGCTTCAAAATCCAAAAACAAACATCAAGTAGCTTGATCAAGTGAAATTCAAGGTTTCAAAAGTATTCTTTACAACATGGCTAACATGAACTCCTTGTGGTTTTCAACTCTGGTACAATTGTTGCACAGTCTTTCAACCACAACTAATATTTTATTTTGTATAAATTTGATATTTTGGGATTAAACATGGAAATACAACCAATTGTGATAATCAACTTGAAGTAAACAACATGATTCATTATAAGCCATTTATTGCAAAATTTAAGTTGAAAAATTCAACTTTTCCTGTTGAAAAGGAACAAAATTCTTATTACATATTCCTTGTCTATGTTGAAACCTTGCATTGTTAAGAATGATTCTTTTGTACCCATCAGCTATTCAATTTGAAGCCAATATGGCATTGGTTTCCCCAATTTTTTTACTTCCTCCATGTTCACAAGTTTCAGAAAAACAGTGATATCATATTCTTTTTCCTTCATCAGATTATTTGTAATTATGGTAAGTGCAAGTTGAACTAAGAACACAAGCATAAAAATCTCCTATCAAAAAGCATCTATGGAACGTGGGCCTTGAATTCTGCAAAAAATCAAAAAAAGATTATTCCATTAATTTTGGTGCCACGTTGCACATTCATAAATATGGTATATAGATTTTTCTAAAATCAAATTGAATGCCCTAGTTGGAATCAGGAAACACTTTCCAGGTGTAGGATCATTTTTTCCCCCACATATGTTAATATCCATTTGAGAATCACCATTTCAACCTCCTATTAATTTGATATAGACTATATCTCTCATTTCTGTCTCAATAAATTTCAACCTAACACATAATTTAATTTAGACACAACAAGATTTCAGGTGGGGATCAATTTCTTTTTTGATTCTCTCTTCAAATCTGCTTAAATGTATCCCTGTCAAGTCCCAAAAAGAATTGTAAGAGAAAAGAGGTTATTGATCCTAATGAAATTTGGCCATTCAATTACATGAGAATTTTTAAATATCCACAAAAACAGCGTAAGTCATTTACTTGGAAGCTTCCCGCATGGAAAAGCCCTCTTGGGTATCAAATCTCCTGTATAATTTTGTGGTGTTGTTGAAATATGTATACCATCCTGTTTTGGTGTTACTGCTCTGAATCCTAGATTATCCTTAGATGATACTTTAGATAATTTTCAAAAACCATGTCCAGTCCTCCGGTAAGTTATGCAAAATTACTGAGAAAGAGCAAGAAATTGAAAATGATGATGATTGGCTTGATGATATATTTCTTACCATATCTCTTACCAATTAATTCTGGAAGCCTTCTGATCTCACCTCCTATCATCACACTCTTTTTTTCCAACTAAGACCCAAGATTACTTATTATCAAAGAATGGTTGACACTGGTCTTGTATTTATAGATTACCTTTTCAGCTTCCATCTGTCATTTTATAATATCAACTTTGGTTAGAAATGATTCACATGATTTGAAAAATCTCATTCTTTTTCCATGAATAATCAATAAATTTTGGATTCAAACAAAACAATTTTGCCATATCCTATGATCTTATGTCAAACCCCAATCTTAATTACCCAATTACTCATAAGCTGGCCAGGATTTTCTGTTGTAGATTAAGCCCGCCGGGCTTAAACAGAACCCTTGATTTTCCCTGTTTTCCTGCACATACAATATTTTTTTAGTTCAAGCATCCTTAAGCCCGCCGGGCTTAATATCAATGAATTTTGGATTACAACCATAAAAAATTGATGTATTCTATTATTTTATGAGGGACCCAATCATACTACCTAGTGACACACAAGCCCACCAGGAATATCTTTTTTAGATTAAGCCCGCCGGGCTTACAAGCACCCCTGTGCTTCCTTGTTGCCCTACACTCAAAGTCTTTTAGTTCAAGCGTTCTTAGGCCGCCGGGCTTAATATAAATCAATCTGGATTCAAAAAGAAATTGTCCAGATTCTATGATTTTATGTGTTTCCCAAACTTACTTAATTGGTGAGACATAAAACTGCCACAATTTTCTGATATAGATTCAGCCCGCAGGGCTTAAATCCTAACTGAGCTTGTCATTTTTGGCCTGACCCTCGATTGTTTTTGGTCCAACCATCCTTAAGCCCGCCGGGCTTAATCACTAAGATGAAGCCCCAGCTCATAATTATACTTTTATGCTACAGTCCAAGTGGAAATTTCGGATCTTCCAGGAATTTTTGAAGAGATATTTATCAAGGGAAAATAAAGAGGATGTGGACAGGAATTCTGGATACTAAGACCTGAGTCAGGAGAAAACAAAGAAATACAGTCCACTAGGTTGAATTGCAGAAAATTACTCATCCAACAAGAAGTATTGACCTTGAGGAAATGCACTTAGATGAACAGATATTTTGATTTCTATATAAACATTAGGTTTGAAATTTACAACAACTTTGGGGTCAGATTGTAGGACGGAAGATGGTGGATTACATGCAAATTCAATCTTTATGGGGAGAATTGAGTGACAGGAAGTGAAAGGCGTGATAGATACGGAAACAGAGAAAACAATGAGATATGTGAATGATGAAATTCCAACACTTAGTGAAAATTAAACTCAACTGCAAATTTATTCATCTGGTTTTTACCTGAATGAAAGGATCTTGAATAACCACATGCAAGCTGCACGCTTCTTGCATAAAGAACCACCCACAATTTTTTTTTTTTTTTGGTTTGATGAAACTTCAATGATTTTGTGTATAAGGCAGCTCAAATATTGCATTAAAATAACTGATTGGACATTTTCAAGGAGAGTGCTTCTCTTTGCACGTGTTATTTTCACTAGCCTTGGGGGGGGTAGGTTAGATCAAACCCAAGACACTTATTGGGTAGAGACCACATGAGAAAATGATGAATTCAACCCTGCAGTATGATATATTTCGAAACTGGATACATATGAGTGGATTCAGATAGCCAGACATCAGGCATAAAACATATGTATCCCTCTGCTATCCCTTTAATCAAGTGATTGATATATGTTGGATACAAAGTGGAGACAGCGTGGTGAAATACAAAGACCTTGTTTTCCCTGAAGCAAATCCCTCTCAGGCTTCATAAATTATGATCAACTCTGACAAGAAGTTTTTAAATAAATTTTGAAGGGTTATGTGGGTAATACATTACAACTTTGGTTCACAGAAAACCGCCTGAAAAACCTATCCATTCAATTCACTCAGCTTAGATGATAAATTACAAGACATAACTTCCAGGGTATTCCACTTGAGTTTTAATTTCCCCCAGCACCAACTCTACTATAGTAGAAATAAAGATTCTGACCTCTTTTGAATTTTGAAGAACCGCTAAAAAAAGAGGCACACTCTGAGTGATTTCATGTATGATCCAGTATTTTTGAGCTCTTAATATATTCCAAGGAATGATTATATCATATGATATTTACAGAAGATTTCACTGTTTGTGGGTTTCAGTTGGTAACTGAAACTCAACATCAAGAATTTAACCTTACAGGTGAAATCCCCAGGAAATTAAATCACAGAGGAATTAAAAATCCCTCAAATCAATTATACATCTGATAAACAGATAAATTGTGCTGGATGAAACATTTTGATTGAGTATATGCTCAGTTGCTTTGATTTTCATATGAAAAATTTAGAGCTGTTCATTTGGATCATAAACCTCTTATTTGATCCATTTGAAACCATGATTGCTGTGAAATTCAAGCACACTAGCTCTTTGGGCCAAGAAATTTAGCTCATGTATTTCATTTCCTCTATCAAAAGTCATCTGCTCTACAGTACTCTTTGGAGTTTACTGTTCAGAAGCAATTTCCAGTTTCAGCCTTCTCTATCAACAGATACACAAACTTCAAAGATTGGATAATAAAACCACCCCATAAGCGCCTTGCTTAAATACTCCCATCATCCTCCAGACAAACCACCAATTGTCAAACTTGAATTACATTTTATTTAGGATACTAAATTGGATACCATATCCCGTATATACCAAGCAAGACATTGGTTTCAATTTCTTAAGGAAGCTGTTTTATCATTTGAAGTCATGGTTGCTATTACAATCCAGCTGAGCTTGGAGGCCATGATTTGACATAGAGGATATTGTTTGTCCATTGGAACTATTTCCACCAAATTGATGAATCATGGAATTTAATCTCTCAATTTTGCATGGAACAGAGGAACCGCTATTAAGCAGTCCCTGATTCCTTAGTAATTTGGAATACCCATAGAATGCATTTGGATAGAGGTACTTCAGTCATATTTTGGAAAATTTGTGACATTTTACTGAAATTTCCAGCTTCAAATTCCATCAGAATCCATGATTAGAAAACCAAACACAGTTTCAGGTTGAAATTGACCAATTTTAACCATTGAAGAACTAAATATGCAGGTCCTGTGGATGATTAGTTGAAGTCCACTCAAATTTAAGCTTTTTTTTCATGGAATTTTCAGGATAAATATAGAATTACGCCTATTAGCCATGAACAATTCACAATAACCATATATTTAATTTATTATCCAGGATTTGGAGTTTGTTGGAATAACTGTTACTAAAATCAAGCTGCATCAGTTTTGACTGGACAGTTGTGAATTGCTTCATTTTATCTTCATTCTTCCCCTCACCATCTTTCACTACAAAGATTGTTCATTTTTCCTCAGGGTATATTGATCAAAAAATCAGGTATATTGATCAACTTTTCAATTTTTCCCCTTTTTTTTTTTTTTTTCCTCATGCTGCAGAGCTACCATCCTTATCAGGAACTCCATGTGTAATCAATTGTTTCAATTGTTATCAACTGATTTCCCATTTCTCTGATTCACAGTTTTTGTTGAATTATATTCCTTGGAGTCAAGCGTTGGTTAGATTTGATAAATTTTGATAGGTTAAATTAGATACAATTACAATCAAGTATGTACAGGAGGTTTTACAAAGAAATTATTTATGTACAAGGAAAAATGTGATTATAAATGAGAACTAATTTCCGGGGACCATCTCCGAGTTTTTACAAATAAATTATTTATGTGCAAGGAAAAATGTGATTATAAATGAGAAGTAATTTCCGGGGACCATCTCCTCAAGTTCCTTAACCAGGGCTCTAATATCAGGTTTTGAGCGCAACTTCAAAGCAGATCTTTGATGCTTGGTGAGGGAGTCAAGCCATTCACAATCAAAGCATACCTTTGGAAACTTGGATGGTGGTTTGAGCTTGCTTTCAAGTGGCAAAGACACACTCCGACGCTCCCGGGCCGCAGCACCAGAACAGCCTTTTGGGGTTGCTGCTATCATAGCAGCCTTCAAATCATCAATTTTACGCATCATGCAAGAAATTTTGTGATGTTGCCATGGGATTGATCAAACGGTGCATTTTTTGGGATTTCTTTTTGAATAAGCGATTTGGATCATTTGAGATACTTCATCATTGGTATCATTGTCACTGCATGCGCCTTCAACAATTGGAACAAGGCCCAAAAGCTTTTGATACTTGCTTAAGGTCGCAATTCAGGCGTGTTGTAGCTGCAAGAAAGTTTGGTTTTGTTAGTCCAGGAATATATTTAAGCGGTCAATTCAATTGTTGCTTACATTAACCAATCTGAAAGTGCGCCAAGCAGTCTTGTCTTGTGCTTCTTGTTGACTTTCAGACCACTTATTCTCTTGTTGATACCTGATGAAATTTGTTTAGTAAGGAGACGTGAATCAATATGATAGTTAAACAAAGCATCAGGAAAAAACTGACCGTCTACTGAGTCGCTGGGTAACATGGAGATGAATGGCATTTTGGATGCTTTCCTCTTTCAGACCTTTGGGAACAATTCCAGTGTACTCTTTGCATTTGACCAGCTCAACAAATGTCTTCACGGCCAGATCAAGCAGATGCTCATTGTCAGGACTGTTGATTGGTTGGTTGAAATTTGGGCGGAAGGAATGAACTCCGGCGGCAGTCATCATCCTGCGCATGATGGCCAATGTTTGGGGGGTAGCGGATGGATGACCAGGACCATGAGGATACGGATAGTCTGGATCACTCAAGAGATCCTCCACCTGATCATCAATATCCATGCGCAATTCCTCTTCATCATGATGAGGTAGAGTTTTGCTTTTTGACCCTATCAGGGTGGCGACATGTCTTTGTATCAAGCGCTGAAGGTCACAGTTGAGTTAGCAAGACGTAACATGTGGGGGACAAATGGAGACATACAGTGAATTCCCCTCCTTGTGCTTTTTCATGATCACTAGTCAAATTTCATGAATTTTATCGGTGATTTACTTACCATTTGAAAAACTATTAATTAAATATATGGAAATACTTCAACTTTGGAGCAGTCATGTGAAAACAAGATACCTCATTGATACATTCTGTTGAAGTGGGGGATACAGTCAAGATACAGTGTTGATATGTTGTGGATGGGTAAGAGCCAAGCAAAGGCACCTCCATAGAGGTGCCAACTTTTTTTTCCTGGTGTCTTCAAATAATTGAGCAGCTGGAATATTGAATTGTACCATAGTTGAATCCTTGATGTACCCTGGAAGCTATGTTTTCTGGTGCGTCATCAAAACTGTGAGACTTGAGTGGTGACGGTTGTGTGTGAACCCAAGTGTGTATGGGATTACACACACAATCCTTTGACATATGTTTACTCATTGATTGTCAGATATCATCAGAATGTATGAGAGAGAGATAACTGAGACATAATAGTTGTTAAGAACTTAGAATGGCAAGATCTGAAGAATCCAAAGATGTAGTGAGAAAGAATAGCTCCGGGCCAGTGCAAGAAGGAAACTACAATAAGCAAGAAGGAAACTACAATAAGCAAGAAGAAAACTGCAATAACTTGTGGGGCAATAAATATGAAAGGTGGGATGCATGGTCTTATAACCTATACTACTTTGGGCTTTTTTGGCTGTGTCTCAAGACACTTGAAAAAACCTTTGTCTCCTGGGGAAGGACCTGATAGGACCAAGTGCATTAGCAAATGTTATGGTTCATCATCTGATCCGAGCTAGTCCCTTTATGGTCTGTATTTTTTTCTCACATCTGTAGGTAAGGTAACAATTGAGGTAATAAGTCATGGATGATTATCTTGCGGATTTTTTCAATTTTTGGGTTGAATCCAATCCTCTTTGACATATTTACATAAATATGTACTAGTGCTTGGAATTGAGCTTGGAGAAGGACCTTTTAAGATTTTTTGATAGATCCAGAGATTCTGGTTAAAATTTTGAATTGTGACATAAGAGATGAAGATATTAATCACATAAGAAAAGAGAAATATGCTCACTTTGGATGGAAATGACAAACAGAGGCAATATAGGTGACGGTTTGCTCTCCTGTTGATAAAAGTTGTTTGCTTCACTGCCATCATAATTGTCTAGGATGAAGTCATCCCAGTTAAACTGGGATGCACTCAACCAATTTAAACTGTTGAAATCAACTGATGAAATATAAATCCCAGGGCCCCTTGGTTTCATGTTTCATTGGGTGAGGTCAACCTACTTTAAATTGGCTTGTTTGCATCCTAGTTTAACTGGGATGAACTCAACCTAGGCAATTGTGCTGGCAGTGCTTATAAGCTGGGAAGGTTAAACAATCTCTCAACCATTTTCATTACCCAAGAAGCTCCACCTGTCCCAAAGCAAGAATCCCCAACTGGAATTCTGATTGAAAATATAATTTGATTCTTGATTCATTTTTAATCATTACTAGTCTACCCTTGCATTAGAAATAAAATTTCATTGAAGCTTATCAACCATATAATCATTTCTTGTAAAAAAACCTCAGCAAAAGTTATATTAGACGGTTTCTCTGTAATGTCACATACATGTAACTAGTGATAGCTTAATGTCGTAGTTCGCATCAGTTGTCAGCTCCAAACCCTAAGTTATGTTGTTAAATAGACGCTATTAGTTCTCAGTCCTGTTTCTCTAACAACTCAACTTCTTTGTTTGCTTCAACTCACTATCACCTTTGTCAAACCGTCTGCAGGTCCATTTGCAATCTTTTCACTTTCTAAGTCTTTGTTATCTCATTCATGATCCATCTCTTTAGGTCTGTCGTGTATCTCTGTCTGCCACCGCACTTAGAGCATCTCCACCCAGGGTGCTATCCTGGGTTGCTATCCAACTTTTAGCAATCCACACTGAAAATCATCACAGGGTGCTAAGCACGGTGCTACTATAGCTCCAGAGGTTACAAATGCTATCCAGTTGCTGGAGCTGTTGTCTAGCACCCATGACAGATGTTCTACTTTCTGGTGAAACTTGTTTGGACATCTCATTCACTTTTCACACCCTTTCCCCCAAAAACCTACACCTTTCTTTTTTCTCCTACTCCAACAAGAACACACACCATCCACTACATAATGCCACAAGTAGCAGTCAACCCTCTTCTCTTAGGTAGGAAATATTTTTCTCATTTATTTTTATTTTGAATCTTCCTAATTTCCTTTTTCTCTCAGGTTTAACAGACAACGGCAAGATAGAATTACCAAATGACCCTGTCAAGAAGGGAAGCCATGGCCTTGAGATACATTCAAATTCCAATGGAGAAAGTGATGCAAGACCCGCAACCAAGAAAAAGAAAGGTTCCGCACAACCATCAAAACACAACCTTAAAGAAGACATCAAAGGTAGTTCACGTTCTCAAAACTACTCTGAGGCAGAGGACGTTCAAATCTGTAAATCTTGGCTCCACGTAACTCAAGACCCACTGAACTCAACCAACCAAACTGCTGATACTTTCTGGAACTGCATAGCCGAGCATTTTACCAAGGCAATGGGGAATGCAGTTAGCATCAAGAGTTGCTGGCAAACACTCCAACACACACCATCAAACTTTTTTTTGGCTGTGTCAGACAAGTAGAAGTTTCCAATCAAAGCGGGACAAACTCTGAAGATTGGCTCAGTGCAGCTATGAAACTCTATGCGGCTGTGTCAACATGCGGAAAACTGTTTTTCCATCTCCAATGTTATCACATCCTCTCTCAAGCACCAAAGTGGATGGAACATCGAGATGACCTTGTAAAGAAGAGGTCTGAGACCCCAAAGACCCAATCCAATGTCATGGACATCAATAGTTCAACAGCATCTAATGAAACACAATTCTCAGCACCGTCCTCCAATATTATTGATGGCTGTACTAGCAATGCATCAAAAATCAAATCAAAACAAACTGACAGGCCAATGGGGAACAAGCTTGAAAAGAACTCGCTCAGAAAGAAGCCCTTGATAAACAATGGAGATCTGAAATTCTTGAAGTTCAGAAAGACCTTGTCAGACAATTGGCCATTCAAAACAATATCCTAAGTGGCCAACAAGAAGCAATTGATACACTTGCAGACAAAACTATCATGAAGGTGGATGTCTCATCTGTCACTGAAGTTAATCAACCGTTCTACGACTGGAAACAAAAAAAGATACTTGAGAAGATCACTTGCAAACAGAAGCTTGAAGAGGAGAAGGAAGAGAGAGAGAAAAACAAAGAAAAATAAACAGTAGACACAAATTAGTTCGAGTTTCTTCTGTTTTCATCACTTGTGTTTGTTTCACATCTTGTTCACGTTTTTTTTTCTCTTCTTTTTTGTTTTTTTTTCTTCATTCATTTTGTTATTTCTCACTTGAGTGTCACTTATTGCAATGAAACCACTTCAAATGGTTTATATATCAAGTAGAATTGCTTGTTTTAAAAAAAAAACTTAAAACAAATTGATCAATGTAAATTGATGAACACAGGACTTGAATGACAGTTATTCAATAATAGAAGAGTGATTTGACTTTGATTGACCTTTGAGGGCCCATAGATGAATGACCAGGTCATCTCGCAGTCTGTTGTGTTTGGTTGAGTCTTGCAAAGAGATTGAATTTGCTATGAATTGGGAAAAAGATGCCAAACGGACTGGTGAGGCTGAACAACTATTTCATTTCCTTCAAAGATACTTGCTTTGTCCTGGTTGCATTCATCTTCAACAATCATATTGTGTAGTATTACACAAGTTGTCATTATCCTATGGAGCTTTGCATGTGTCCAGCCATGTGCAGGTTGTGATACAGTGGCAAATTGAGATTGTAGAACACCAAACGCCCGTTCAACTTCTTTTCAGCAGGCCTCCTGCATCTTGGCAAAACGCTAATCATAAGAGATTGAGTGAGATTGAGCATCAATAGATTGGAGAAAAATAGAAATTCCAGAAATTAACTAACCTTCTTGTCAAGTCCTTGTGGCTCAGAGATTGTTTTAACAAGAGTGCTCCAATTGGGGTAAATACCGTCCGCCAAAAAATAGCCATCTGTATATTTGTTCCCATTGATTGTACTTGACTTTTGGAGAAATTCCATTAAGTAAGTTTGCAAAGAGTGGTGATTGATCTAATAGATTGATGTCATTATGAGATCCTGGCAGCCCAAAAAAGGCATGCCAGATCCATAAGCCGTAAGATGCAACGGCCTCAAGGACAATTGTCGGAACCTATCATAATTTGAAGGCATCCAGCAGTTAAATTTTCTTGATTATATGGGATGTACTCACCTTCTCCTTCCCCAGACTGACCTTTGCATGCCATAGGACAGTTCTTCCACTGCCAGTGCATGCAGTCCAGGGAGCCCAACATTCCAGGGAATCCCTTTTGGAATTGATGGCACACAAGCGTTGGATATCGTCATCTGTTGGATGTCGAAGATACTTGGTTCCACATAGTTGAATAATTGAGGTGCAGAATTCATCAAGAGCTTCCAACAATGTACTTTCAGCAATTCGAATGTACTGATCATTCAAGTCTGTGGCGCCTCCATGTGCTAGCATTTGAATTGCTGAGGTGGTTTTTGAACAGGGTGCAGGCCTGGATGACCAAGAGTGTCCTTCTTCTGTACAAAGTAGCGGTTGTGGTCTGAGACTTCTTTGACTATTTTCAAAAAGAGAGATCTGTGCATTCGAAATCGGCGTTGGAAAAGGTAATTGGTGTACATTCCTGGTGCTAGATAGTCTTTGTATTGTTACTGATAACCGGTTTCAAAATCTGGGGGTAAGTTGCGGCGGTGTCGAGGCCTGGAGCCCCCACGGACAGCTCTTTCTTGATTTTCACTTTTGTTGCTGCTGGCTAGAGCTGCAGTTGTTTCACTGACTGCTGACTGTATTTTGCGTGTTGCCAAATTTGCTATTGCTTGGGAAGCAAGGATGTTCTGAAGGATTTGGAGAGTCATGTTGATGACTGAAATGAAATGAAATAACACTTGAAATAAGATGAGATGGTCAGGGATGAAGGGAGAAAGCGGGGAATAAAGGGAGAAAGGGGGGAATAAAGCTTTCATGAATTTTTGGCTGCCCATATAGCTACTGCGGCTGTGTACAAGCCGCTCTTGAGTTGCTATCAAAAAGCTTGGGGGAGCTATATTCTGCGTTTAGCACCCAGAATAAATCACCCGCAATGTAGATGCTCGTAGCTTGTGTCTGACATAAATACCCACATCATGGACTTACAGTCTTATAAGTTATTGTTCAGCCTCTGAAGCCAATGAACCAGACGAGATTGAGATGGGTGAGACTGAAGAACCAGGCAACATTAAGACGGGTGATACACGTTGAGAATGTTGAGAGTAGAGTTGAAGAATTATATTGTATCCAGTAACCGTTTCCCCTTCTATGAAATCAACTGGAGGATGAGGAACACTTTGTGATCATCTAGGAATTTGGTAATTTTGCATTCCAGATCTTAGACATGGGTGAGCAAGGGGTTCTTGAGTTAGTAGGTTGGTTAGCCTAGCCCACTCCCAAATATTCCAATGGCTATGGTAGTGTTGGATAATATCAGGGGGTTGTGGATTTGAGCTTTGAACATGGGATGAATTTTGAGGACAGTGATAAGGGTCTCTTTGAGGTTGAATAGGAACAGACAGGTAAAGACCAGCTGTTGGACAAGGGTGATGGCTAATAGCTGGTGGTTCTGGATTCTGTTGGTTGGTGACTCTTTGGTTGGTCTGGGTTTGAGGCCTGTCTCCGGATGATGGTCAAGCTCCATGGTTGGGCACTTGGTGAAGATGTGAGCATCTCAGAGAATTCATATGACAGTTTTGACAGCACGTCCTTGAGAGACCAGAAGGAATGCACTGGATATTTCTGTTCCTACACTGCTCACAGGAAGCCATAGCTGTAGGAAATTTATAAATCTAATGATAAAAGCTAGGCCAATCTTGAGTCAGAGCAATTGGGGGCAGTTGGTAGAGGGAGTTGGATGTGGAAAGACAGGGCGTGCAGGCCGCACACCCTTTCTATGTACATAGGTAGGGGCACGCATGCCCCTACCTAGGTACATAGGCTCAACCAGAGGAATCCCCTCCGGTCAAAGAGGTTGTATAACCTCTTTGACCAGAGGGAATACCCTCCGGTCAAAGAGGCTATACAGCCTCCTTGACCGGAGGGGATTCCTCCAGTCAAGCCTGTGTACATAGGTATGGGTGTGCGGTGCATAGAATGGGCATGCTGCCTGCGCGCCTTTTCTATGTATGTGGGTAGGGGAACGCATGCCCCTACCTATGTATATAGGCTTGACCGGAGGAATCCCCTCCGGTCAAAGAGGCTGTATAACCTCTTTGACCAAAGGGCATTCCCTCCGGTCAAAGAGGTCATACAAACTCTTTGACCAGAGGGAATTCCTCCGGTCAAGCCTATGTACATAGGTAGGGGCGTGCGTACCCCTACCTACATACATAGAAAGGGCGTGCAACCTGCACTCTCTTTCTATGTACATGGGTAGGGGAGCGCACACCCCTAAACCCACCCAAAAAAGGGCGTGAAAGGGAGTGCAAACTGCATGCCCTTTTGATGTATATAGGTAGGGGTGTGTGTTCCCCTACCCATATACATAGAAAGTGTGTGCAGGCTGCACATCCTTTCTATGTACAAAGGTATGGGCACGCACTCCCCTACCTGTGTACATAGGCTTGACCAGAGGAATTCCCTCCGGTCAAAGAGGTTGTATAACCTCTTTGACCAGGTGAATTCCCTGCGGTCAAGAAGGTTATATAACCTCTTTGACCAGAGGGATTCCCTCCGGTAAAGGAGGTTGTATAACCTCTTTGACCAGAGGAATTCCCTCTGGTCAAAGAGGTTGTATGACCTCTTTGACCGGAGGAATCCCCTCTGGTAAAAGAGGTTGTTTTACCTCTTTGCCTGGTAAAAGAGGTTGTATCACCTCTCTGACGGGTGGGGATTCCCTCTGGTAAAAGAGGTTGTATAACCTCTTTGACAGGGAGGAAATTCCATACAGCCTCTTTGACCGCAGGAATTCCTACAGTCAAAGAGGTTCACTGCATGAATTTTTCCATCGGACAGCCCTGTCCGACGAGAGCTCAGACAGGCCCGTCCGCCCAGATGTCGGACTTGGCTGTCCTATGGGTGGTCGGACTCACTGGTCAGACCCCCCTGTCCGAGCAGAACTCGGATACCTCTGCTTGACGGGTCCTCGAGCAGCTCAGTCCAACCACCGTCGGACTTGCTCAACCGTGCTGCAGTCGGACAGCGCTGCTCGAGCTTTACTCGGACTGGCTGGTCGGACAGCCTCGTCTGAGGAGATGCTGTCCGACCAGTTCCCACTGGTCGGAATTGTATGTCCGACAAGTTAGCGACCTGTCCGACAGGTTCACTAGTCGGACTACTTTGTCCGACAGGTGCGAGTCCGACAAGTACGTCATTACTGTATATTTCCAAGAGGACGGATCAAGTTTGGGACAACAATTGCGCCCACGGGCGGCGTGTCAATTGACTAGGTCACCGACGCAAGAGTCGTGGTCTAATTAACTTGGAATTATAGCGAGGACAGCAGGACACAAAAAAACCCCTTGGGTGTTGCTGAAATCTCATGAAGAAATCATCTTGGTTGTCTAGTTTTTCTACATCCAATCCGCTAATCTGTAAGTATCATAAATCGACATTAACTCTGGATTCTTTGTCTTGAGAGTTTCTCTTAGCCGATGAGATAGTCCCCCGAAGTTGATTGATAGTTGATTTCATAGAGTCAAGCTCATCTTCAGCGGAAGGACCGTGATCAGCCAGATGCCCCGTTGCCTCGTTGTCGGTAGAGTCCTCTGCTTCTCCGCCATGGACACTTTCATTGCTTTCCATCTCGTCGTCGTCAGTTTCTACCGTATCTTGACTGCCCAGTGTGACTTCTCCGTCGCTGCCGAGCGATCTCACTGCCTCGTCGTCGGTAGCGTCCTCGCGGCTGAACATCTCGCCGTTGCTACCAAGCAATCCGATGTCCTCGTCTTCAATGTCATAATCACCGCGTAAAGTTGCGTCGTCGTCGCTTCCAAGACATCCAAGTTCATCTTTGGTAGCGTCCTCACCACGTAGCGCCACGTCTCGGGCATACGATTCCGGTTCGCTTTCGAGCTCGTCATGTTCGTCTTGATCGGCAACCCTGCCTTGTCCAGCAACGGTGATCGCAGATCCTTCGCGAGCCACGTGGCTCAGTTGCTCGTCGGTGCTAGCTCGGGGATTTTCGTTGGATACCTGCAAAGGAGCTACACATGTGTGAGTTTTATCCCACTATGATTCATGAGATGAACAAACCATTTCGATGAGGTTTGACCGTCGTAGTTGGCCGTCCGGAAGAAGAAGAGGCCCAATGTTTGGGAGGAGGGATGAGACTGGAAAAAGTTCGGGAGTAGAATTCAGAAGTTGGGGAGGCAGGGGGAAATTTGGGAGGAGTAGTTGGAAAAAGTTTGATCACGCTGTCTGAGAGCGAGAATTGAATAAGATCGGGAAGAGGAGCGACACGGTGATATTTATCCTGGAAGGGGGGTTGGTTTAATTGAAATGGAGCCGTCTGGGAGGAGGAACGAGATAGTTGACCAAGGTTTTGATCAAGCTGTTCGGGAGTGAGAATTCGATCAATTTTGATCACTGGCCGTTTGGAAGAGGGAATCTGATGGGATTGCTAGTTGCTTCGGGGGAGGTGTGAAGCTTTGATAATCAATCTGATATGAGCAGGTGGGTAAATGGATATGAGGCCGTTTGGAACAATATGAGGCCGTTTGGAAAAAATTGCAGCTTGTTCGACGAATCAAAAATTTTCACGCGATATCGAGACAAAGTTAACCTGGATAAAATCAAACTTACCGGTTGAGAGTCAGATCCAAAGTTGTGACGAAGCCCAGGACGGAATCGATACCAAATCGATTCTGTGACAAAATTAGCGAACAGGTTTGAGAGCTACTGGATCGCCAAATTGTGAGTGGTTGTTGCGATGAACGAGAAGAGCGGGGCCTTCAAAAAAAGCCTGACCTTGAGCGAGCTCCAGTGAGGCTTGTTGCGAGGGTCTGATGATGATAGATGTGGAAAATGATTTCGAATCCAGTTGGATATGTTCATGCAGACAGTTTTGTGCTTGTGCTCATCATGAAGGAATCGAACCCTAAGTGATAAGACTTGAGGATTAATCCGGAAAATCAAGTTTCTGCAAGATTGGGAGTTGGGAACTGCAGCAGTATTGCGTACTTTTGGCTCTGTGCGTTGAAGGCTGAAGGTATTGAGGGGATTGTACAAATAGTAAGGCAGAAGACTGTGGTCCATCTTCAGCCGTTGGGAAAGTGACCAGAGTGTGAATTCAGCCATGACCTTGAGTCGACAGGTGATTAGGTTTTGTCTGGGGACAGAAAATGTAGAAACGGGTCATGTGTAAGCACCAAGGAGGATGAACCCAAAGCAATGAGTTTTTGGTAAGACATTGAGCTTCACTTATCTGCAGATGGTTCCTAGTGTTCCTCGATTGTCCATAGGGAAAGTGGCCGTTGCTGGAGGCGGATGGTTTGAGGTCAGAGTGGCTGGGAGGAGTGCCTTCCTGTGGTGAATGAGTTGGGATCCCCGTCGGGCGTCGGGGGGGACGGGGTCTACGCACTTGTTTCACTCAACTCCGCAGTTTCGGGATCGGTAATGGCAGTGTAACTCCCCCAGTACTCCCACAAATGTTGAGATATGTAATGAGAGATAGCCCATACTATTCCCTCAAGATTGATTAACTGTCATGTCAAAGCCCAGCACTCCTGAAAATTCAACAAATGTAGCTTGGCAACAAGTGGAATGGCTAATTTTTATTTGAGTAAAGGGTATCAGTTCATATTCTACAAATACATTGAAAACAAGACGTACATAAGGTCTAAATGAAAGCACTGGGGGAATCATTTTTTGTTGACAAAGGGGGTGGGGTAAAACTGAGATAACTGCATTTTTCAAGCATCCACAAAGAAGTTTTTCAAGGCCAGGTGATAGCATAGGCCAGCTAAAGCGAAATCCAAATCGTAACTCCCACCGCTTGACGTGCAAACCACAACTCAAAACAAAAACACGGCGCAGAAGCCTAACTGTAGAGAAGTCAAGCAGAAACCTTCAGGCGCCAACACTCGAAAGAAATCCATCAGGAAGGAGCGATATTTCACACATGCGAGCTGACAGATGGATCCGCATTGTCGTCCGGGGTTGTCCGGGGTTGTGAAAAGCGGGCTTTGCGACCAGATCCCAACCAACATGCCATACGCGATTGCTCTCAACGTGATTTGAATTCCCAGCAGGATCCCTGTACAGGTTGGCACGATACGTCAGTGAGGTTTTCAAGGGTGACCATAAGCACTGAAACGGTTGACTGACATGATTTGTCAGCCGTTTCCGATGCCAAGCTGCATCGGGTCTCCGGTCCTTCGCATATCGCAGATTGGTGGGGACCGCGCTCAAAAATTCGAAACTGAAAATTTTGAGCTGAGCGGGCTAAGACGAAAAATTCCAGATATCAGCTCAGTAAACTTTGTTAGTTTCGATTACCCTTACCATCGAGTCCGTATGCAGGACAATCGGGTCCACAGTTTCCATGAATTTTTTCATTCAAGGTATGTCTTTTTACTGCAGTAGCGCTGAGACGAGAATGACTGTGACAGGCCTTCTTGTTGTATTTGACATCACCGCAAGTATCGAGGTGAGGACAGGCGTACATCGGCATTTCGAAGTTTGATTCTGGGACGGTTTGCGAAGCTGAGAGATGCAGACGCGTGTCTTTACATATTTATGTGGATGTGAAGATGACGACAGTCACGGGGGGTACATACTGTGCGCAGCAGGGCGCACCGCGCGCATCTGCTATGTACATACATAGGGCCCGGCGATAAAGGCCCTCCGCCTGTCCGCTTCAGATGCGTGCCCGAGACTTCGTAATTCACCATTGTCCGAAGTCTATCGCCCCGTCACGCGTAGTTCGGTGAGTGATTTCGCGTGCTTCTATAAGTGTGTCACCCGGGTGTCTGAATGTTGCTCTCTCGGTAGATGGGAGAGTATTAGACGAGCTCCATAAACTCTGAATCGGCCCAAAACGTGGTCGGGATGGCAGAGGATGAACCTTCGATACTTATGCGCCTACGGCTATGGCAAGAACGCGAGAGAGGGGACCTTGATGAAGGCGAACTTTTGGCGGAGAACAAGAAACTCAAAGAAGATGTGAAGGAGCTCGAGCATGCAAAACAAAAGTTGTTGCAAGTGGAACAGGTTCTTCAAAATCAATTATCATACAGCGAAGACGAAAGATACAAGTTAGAGGCCAAAGTGGCTGAAGCCACTGATGAGTGCCGTGTTAAAGCCAAGCTGTTGCGTAAGACTTCAGGTGAGTCTTGAGCTGAAGGGAGAACCCCAATTATAAAACTTTCAAATTGTTTTTGAATAGAAAACCCAACAATTCAAAATTTTGGTTTATAATTGGGGCCTTACTTCTATTCTTGTTTTGCAGAAGAGCTACGTTTGGCAAGACTCGAATTAGACTCGATGGACTCGAGATTGTATTTGCCCCATGAAGTACAAAAAAGTGCGTCCCAGGATGAGAAGAAGAGCCAGGTAGGCCTTCCACCAGCCATCGAGGGTAAAGCTCTGTGTTGATATTGCGACTGCATACTAGGAGATTGAGTATGCCGAATGCGCCAAAGAGATTTCAAACAGCCTCCAGGACCTTCGACTTGAAAATCGCGCGCTCCATACGCTGGTCGAAGGACAAGAAACCATGATCGCAGGCCTGCACGAAACGATTCGAAAACTATCTTCGTTGAACGAGGTCCATGGAGGCGTAGAACTCTCCGGTGAACGTAATCTGGTGCTTTCCGAAGAAATTCACTGTCCAGCAAACCACGCTCTCATTGCAGGTGCTCGAGAAACTGAGATAAACACACGAAATGTGAGACACACTTCTCAAGATTTCGCATACGCATCATTGGTTAAAAGGTTTGGGGGAATCATACTGAAGAACATTTGGTTGACTACCATGGACATGTCAGGCTTTCGCGGCCGTTATCGCTTCATTTGGGTTATTTCCTGGCTAATTATCATTCCTTGTATCTTCATTGCTGCAAGGTGGAATTCTGTGGGAGATGATGTAACGGTACATGCATGGTGGTACCTGAGAGAAAAACATCATCTGAAGCAAAAGTTGCAGTGAGACCTCATTATAATAACTTTAACTGTCCACACAGTTAACAGAACAAAAAGGGCCACCTGGAGTCAGTATGAGAGATGATCCCATCAACAAGCAGCTTCCTGGGGAGGGTGTCTTCCGCAGTTTTTAGCATAGCTGGAAAGTGTACCCAAGTAATTTTTAGCATAGCTGGAAACTGTGCCCAAGTAGTTTTTAGCATAGCTGGAAACTGTACCCAAGTAGTTTTTAGCATAGCTGGAAACTGCCCAAGCAGTTACATCCAAGGTAAAATGTGCTGCAGAACCAAAATGATAGGTTTTTAAAGATGAAAATAAATTTGATGGTGATTTTTTGATGAAAATGTTATTGTCACCTCTTTAGTGTTGCTAAGGGTCAGGTTATAAGATTTATGTAATCCAAAGCCATTTTATGGAATTGTAACAACCTAAAGGTTGTTATGATAGTATGTTTTATGTATTAGATAATCATCACATATACATATTTTCCCATACTACATACTATCATATTTTATTACATATTTTTAACTATTATTAGATAATTATTCTCATCATACAAATTATGTAATCACCTTGTATATAAACCATCATTATTCGCAATATTATGTATCCCTCGGGGGAGTTTTCTACTATACTTTTTATAATTCTAGAATATCATCTCTTCAAAGGTGACAGTACATGTTGGTGTTGCAAGATCACATTCCCAAACACAACCTCAATCTGTCATTGAATATAATGTGAGAAATATATTGTGTTTCCAAGAAAGCTTGGACAAATCCCAAATTTTCCGAATTTTAATCACCAAAAATCACATATTACATATGGCCAGTACAAGTAGACTGTACGGCCCTGTACCAAGTCTCCACTAGATTAGTGGTACAATACCGTCATGTGGCTAGCACATACAGACAGTAATTCAGTCACCCACCAACTTGGGGGCCCAGGATTAGAAAGACATCTTTCCTCCTCAGTAATTGTACCGGAAGGCCTTTCCCACTTTTATTATTGCACTCAAATAATCCTCTGATAAAAAAGGGTCTTTCATTAATAAACAAATCCAAGATGTCATCTTTCTACTATAAACCATTGGACCTCAGTACTCCCTCAGCTTGAACTCCTAGCTTGAGCCTGCCATCTACCGTGGTTTCAAGCACAACCATTCCAACTGTTGAAATGCTGTAATCCACAGTGCCTCTTAGCAACACAGTAGGTATGGACTTGGTAGCCTAGTTGGTAAAGGCAGCACTTCTAGTATAGTGTCTTAGCTTCTGCTAAAGTCGCTGGTTCAAATCCTGCCCAAGTCAATCATTTTCTGCTAAATGTCTGAAAAATGCTTTGTTAATTCTAACACCAACATCCACTGAAGATTGCCAAGAGGAAACTCCAATTCAAGTAAATCAAACTTTTGATTCTGTTTTTTTCTCTTCCTCAACAATCCTTATTCTTTGCTTATCCAATTTTTATTTTATTGATCACACTCTAGGGTGAACCGATGAAAATCCTCATCAGCTTCAAGCTGTTTGTTGCAACCAGGAATAAGAAGAAGGAAAAGGTTTGGATTCCGGTTAACTCTGCAGCTGAGTTCCCTGTGAACATAGTAATTGGGGATACAAAGTTTGAACAGTTCCAACAACAGGTTGCTTCTGCTTGTGATCATCACTTCCCTAATACCCAATCGATAATCCTTGAATCACTCAAAAACCCAGCCAAGTCTCTATTATGGTTGGCTAGTATCCCCCGCTGCCCCAATTGGAAGAAAAGTGACAAGATGGAATTGAAGACTGAGGAGGACTACAACGACTGGCTTGATACCGCATACGACCTTGGTCAAAAGGCAATTGGATTGAACATCAAGATGGCCAACCCCGCCGATGCCAAGAAACGAGCATTGAAGGAGGACCTCCTTGCCAAGCAAGAGGCCAGGGCTGCAGCAGCAAAAGAATCTGCTTCAAAGAAGCGTAAGGCCACTACTAGCGATGTCAACGAATCCAATGCCAACACCGGGGAATCTGAATCTGAGATTGATGCCGATGACTTTGACGACATCAACCTCCACATGAAGAAGCTCTACAACACCCATCCAATCAACTGCGTTTATGATCGTCATAACCCCGTTTATATTGACCCAACCAGCCCCCGCCGGTACATTCTCTTGACAACTGGAGCGGTGCAGGCATGGGCCAAGGATTTGGTAGGCTGGCTTGCTGGTCCCATTATGTTTCAAACCGGCTTTGTCTAATAACTCGCTTTTTCTTTGTTAACAGATGGATCGGAAGTTGGGGGTTGATCTACAATCACCCCCAAGCTCACTGAAGTATTGGACCTTGAACAATCCCAAACGTTGTCGATCAGAGCAAATAGTGGGCTCTGAATCACTTGGTTTATTATCAGGATTGCTTGGATCCATCCGAGGGAACGGTCCCACTCAAGAGGAGGTGTTTGCTGATGCCCCATCCTCCTCCCCACCAATCGAATCCACAATATTGGCATACTTGGAATTTATTGGGGTGCACAACCGAGACCACGTATTTGAGATCCTCACTGCTAACGACCTCACCTCCCACAAACTTTTCAGATCTTCTGGACTGGCTCGAAAGGATGTGATGGACTTGGGATTGACTCTGGGCACAGTTACTATGCTATTTGATAATGTAACAAAGTTTGAGAATCACTTGGCCGCCTAGCCACTCAAAAGCTCCTCAGTACTATATTCATTTGTCATATAGAAATTACAGTCTCCCCCCGATAAATCAAAATACAAACCCAATATGTTGAGCCTCAACAGGGCTTCAAGGCGCTCCACTTTCAATCCTTTCTTGCAAAGTAGAGACCTGATTCCTCTAACATGGCAATTGTGATACTCATTTTTGAATTGTAGTCTATGGTTGGGGTACCCAAGAGTTCAGTAGATTTTTGGATTGCCAAAGCGTGTCCTACGGAACACGGCATGCTCTGATTGTACATGGACGGCTTTGAACACCGACAAATTTCTGGAGCCGGATGAATGTGTTTGCCGGTTGACAGAGCTCTTCCACGAGTCCGGAGGCCATATAACTTGATCTCAAGACTCATCTCCTTCGCCCTCAAACACTCTAGGCAAACGTCTGTTTAGACATTGGCTCTGCTCTCCATTGCAGGATGCTGATGCGATTTGAGCTCGACTAGATGCGGTAGACTCTCATGAGTCACCCCTCCTTTGAGAAAACCTTCAGTACCCTTTCGGGTCTGCCGGATCTAGAGCGATTGATCAGCAGAGTTCACGCGGGTGCATTTACGGTACCCAACTTCCTCAAGGTACTGGAGGCGTTCAAGAAAATTTACAAAACCACGCAAGAGCTTTGCCAGCTCATCGATGAGGCCCCAGCCAGCTTACTTCAAGAGCTACTGGATTCACTCCCAGATGTTGAGAAGCTACTCCAGAACCTTGAAGACATGTTTACTCTAAATGATGACCGGCGAGAACTTTTGCCTCTTGAAGGAAAAGATGAGTCTTACGATATGGCTTTAGAGGAAGAAAGGGAGGCGGAAAAGGCGCTCAAAGCTGAATTAAAGGCGGCTCTAAAGCTGCTCAAGTAAGCGTCCAAATTCCCAATTCTTTTTTGTTAATCGCAATTGTGTAGTGCTGCAGCTACAACATTGGGGGCATGTTGTAGCCACAGTGGCAATACTGATTATGGCAAAACTGAGCTGTAATTACATCTGTAAAAGTGGATCGGATCTCCCACTTGGGGTTGGTAGTGTAAGTGAGAGCCTGAGTTCTTTGGAGACGACTCTTCAAAGCTGCAAAGCAGAGCTCAATTGGGTTGAGCTCTGGACAATAGGGGGGGAGGTACATGATGCGTATAATAGCATCATCACAAATTTCCTGAACACGGCTTTGCTTGTGGATCCTTGCATTATCACAGACAAGTATAGAATTTGGACCCGGGTATGGGTTCATTCGAGGGATCTAATGTTAATATGAATGTGTCAGTAACGTTTGAGATTTTGGGGGAGATCAAAGGGACATACCAGATCCCACTTCAAGAAGTGCTCAAACTTCTTTGCAGTGAAAGTATCTTCTCGCACTGTCAGTGCAAGGACCCCATATAATCCAATAGCAGGGAGAATGCTTAATTGCTCGGGATTTTGGCAAATGATGTGACGGGCTGATGGAGAGCCTCGAGCTGACCGAGAATACATCCAAAGGAGATTGCAATCACAGATTGCACTTTCATCTGATTTAAATTCCAAGAAAATCAGTCCCAAAACAAGTATGGGGATGATAATTTAAAGATAAAATATCTTCCATCTGACCTGTGAAGACCAGGAATTCAGCTGGGTAAAATTCCATCCGGCTAACATATTGGAATTTCTTCAGTAGGCACTTCTTCACATTGAGTGTGTCCGCTTTTTTGAGTGTAATTGATAGCTGGTTGACCAAGTTCTCGTGGACTGCTTGAATACTGAGGAGAACCCCTGTTGAATTGTAGAGCTTTTCCTGGATTTCGTCCAAAAACAGGCCAGGCTTGTCTTTGAGAAGGAGGACCATGAAATTGGATTCTTCAGATGATAGCATTTTGATGCGGCCTTGCTGCTTGTATGACTGGGGATCTCAAATGACTGATTGGGTTTGCTCGTATAGTTGCCGCCACCGTTTGAGTGATTGCCGAGACACCGTGTAGCCAAGTGTGTTGCAGATGTTGGCTAGACTGAAGCCCTGTAAAGACATTTGGACAACCACAACCTTGATGGCTGGTGGGTAGGATACAAAGACCATTAGGCAGGAGAAAATCAGTCGGTTTTTGGGGGGCAGCAGTGGTGATTGGGACCCAAATATTACCTGTTGCATAACTCACAGGAGCGATTTGAGGACAACACATGTATGAACAGATCAGGCGCATGAAACCCAAGTACAAATACATTTTTAATCTATCTCCCAGAGGAGATGAGTATTTTCTGTATTCACATGCAAGTTTCCAAAATGCACAGCCACTTTTTGGCCATATATCCATAACTGTTTTATTTTTTTCAAAAAAATGGTCCAAGATTTCTTGGAAATACAATACAATTCAAATATGTGAAGAATTCAAGCTTTCAAAAGTTGTTGCAGTACTTAAAATTTATCAACTGTAGTAAAGCTTACAGATTTGGACCTGCGCAGGTCATTCTCTGCCCTCAAACCCGGTAAGCACAGAAATTTATTAAATGCTGCAAAATTGTAAGATAAATCACCAAAGCAGCTACAACTTCATCTGCATGAAAAAATCTATCTGTCTGGGGCTGGGTTGCTCTTTTTGGATGGATGGGGAGCAAACCTTATGTTCAGCTTTGGTGGCCTGCCTGCCTGTAGGTATTACATGAAAATTTCGAGTAAGCTGCGTGGCGCAACTAGGCCCGACCCACCACAGGGGGTTACCCCATCCGTACTTATTCTCAAGATCCCAACGCACACATCCAAGTGCTCCATCATCCACACCACCACTTCCAACATCCCCCGGAACAAACGCATTATGCACCCAACAATCATGGAACCTTGGTCAGGCTTTTCTAGATCATGTGGCCTCTGGATTTCCACTGAGGACAGCGGCCAACGAAAATGGCTTACTCCAATGTACAACGTGAGTTCATCACCATCTTCATTTTTCTTAAGATTCTGAAAGATTGAACCCCTTCTTGTCTCCAATCTCAGATGAAAACCCAGGGGCCCTCTCTCAACCCCCACTCGTCTAAGGCATCCATCCGTTCCCTCAAAACGGACGAATTCAGAAGATTGTGGCTGGTTCGTGTCCCGCGTAGGCCAAGTAATTGCGGATCTCATTGATTACTGCCACTTTCCTGCTGGTGCTTCATTGCTGATTTCAGCACTACCACCAGTAAGTTTGATTTTTGTTTGCCAGTTCCTGTTGCCGAAGCAACTAGCAATCCGACACCACATCATCTCAAAGTCCTTCATCACACGATTTCAAGTTTTATCTTAGTCAGTCCAATCATGGACCTATCCGCATAGGGAAAAGTGTTTTCTTCGGCGTTACCGATCAAACCAAGGCTACCATTGAGGAACTGAAGAGGGATAGGGTGGTACGCAAACGGATGCTCATTCACCAGGAGAGTCTGCTACCTTCACCCTCAATAATCACCATTGGCTCAACAAAGCCATCATCGAAACCATCAACTTCTACCGATCAAGATACACAAGAAGAAGTCGATCTGAAAAATGAGTATCAGTTTACCCCACCCCGCCAATGTGGGATCTTCTTCTCTCCACCAAGGAGCTTGGACAGCTTGGACACTCTCACTTCAGAGCGAACCAGATCTGAAAACTTCATCAGAAGTACCCATCGCCTTCAACCCTCCAAGGAAGAGACCGAAGCAATGATCAGATCGGAGAGTTACCGTCGCTTTTCTTCTGCCTTCTCGCGTGCAATTGTTGGTGGTGCTATTTATCTCGATCTTGAGTAAGTAACTGCTTACATTTCAAATCACTATTTACTGATTCTTCAATCCACTAATTTCTCTTCTCTTATCTGTTTATTAATAAATTCAATTTGTAGCAATCAAGATCTTCGTACAATTCCAGACCTTCAGAAACTGGTCGAGGAGTTTTCACCACGCCCGACTTCCTGTCTGTTCCTGTCAAACAACCAGTTGACCTCGAGTCCGTTTTGTCAACTCGAACGGATCTACTTCCAAGGACTCGAACATCTCAGTCTACGCTCCAATCGACTGACCGAAATCCCGGAAGAGATTGGACAGCTGAAGAACTTGAAGCTTTTGAATCTTGCCTTCAACAAGCTCGAGTTCCTGCCCTCCTCGATCCTCAAGCTAACCAATTGCAAGCTGCTTCTTAACGCAAATCCCTGGCTTAAGCCTCCCCTTCCTCTCGACAGCTCTTCCCCTCCTGTGACTACTTTGGGGAACCGGACGGTCCAGCAGTTCAAATGGCTCTCAGAATCCCAGGGGGTTTTTTACTTTTCTCCACCCGCAAAGACGTTTGTGCCCATTGACGATTCGCTATCACCTCCGCTGCCAAGCTTACTCGAAACCTGTATCCGAAAGATGTGCATAACCAAGGATCTCAGCAGCGAGAACGAGACACTCATCGTACACGATGATGATCATGATCTTGACCATAATTACTTGTATCTCCCTTCTTCATCCACCAAGTCACCTCATCCGTCTACAGAACTTCCCGCCGTATTGCCCGCCCAAATCCAGAAAATTATCAAGCACCCTACCTCATACTTCTATCGCTGCAACCTGTGCACCACCAAGTTGGTCTTGAAACCCGGCGTGCTCCCCCATCCCACTTCGCCTCAAACCTCTCCCCATCCTCGGCACGCTTTCCATTTCAGAACCCTTGGCTTTGTCGGTCTCGCGCCCTTCCCCCAACCTCAACCCCAGCCCCAGCCCCAACCTCATACTCCTGATCAAAAGATTGAACTCAATCATAATCACTTGATTCCCATTCGCTGGAATATCTGTAGTCTTAAGTGTTGCATCGAGCATCTCATTACAACTTAATGCCCCCCACTACTTCATTGATGCATGTTTCTTCTTTTTTTTTGCTAGTCATGTGAATGACGAGGACAGTGGAAGTGATGGTGTGGGGGAAGAGATCCATCCAACCGGAGTCGCCATTATGTTGAGCGATGAGGCTTTCAATAGCGAAGTTATCTAAACTGATTTTGAGGGGGAGGGAGAGAGAGCGAGTTACAAGACTTACCTGCAGTGATAAAAGTGACACAGACTGGGAGCTCTCTGCTTGCTTTCCAGGTTCTCCCAGGAAGACTTCTCCTGGAAGAACTTGAGGAAGACTTCTCCCAGGAGAACTACAGGTTCTCCGAGGAAGACCCCAGGAGAACTACAGGTTCTCCGAGGAAGACAAGGTACCTCGGGAATAGTTCTCCCTAGTTTTCCTTCTCACCAAACTGGCCATGCACTTTTCTGAGGAGTTTTCCTCCTCACCAAAATGGCCGAGCACTTTCCTAAGGAGGTTTCCTTGGTTGGTATCAGTTTCTTTCAGTTCAATTATAATATATTTTAGAATAGATACAGTGATGTCGATTTGATTATGAATAAATTCATCGCTGTTTGGCTCCATCAGTAATTTGAGCAAAAGTAATTGTTATTACGTTGGTGTTACATGATCTGAATTATAACTCTGCAGCCGATCCTCCTCTTCACCGTGAACATGAACCCGATAGATACATGTTAGATCCGGGTTTCCATGATTTGATTTGATTTTCAAGAGCACTTGCGAATAGGGCTGTAATTTTGTGTTGGGGACCGTGAATTCTTGAACGTTCGTCAAACCGTCTATTCTGTAAGTACCATCGACTAATAAATCTCCCTCCTGGCTGCCGTGATCCAATCCCCAGAGCTCGAATTCTTTGGGTGCCGTTCGAATATCATATGCCAAGGAACGGGAAACATGCCGAATTGTAATTCCTTCGACTCTGATTGCTCGGGAGAGTTGAATTCCAATCTGACCAGTCGTTCCGTGGAAAGGCCAGCATGTCCCCAGGCTTAGATCGGAAAGAAGAACGGTAAGTGAAGGACTGCCGGATATTTTCTGGAATTTTTGGTAAAAAGGAAATCTCGGTGTTTGTATTTTGCGATGGTAATTCCAGGTCGGGGACGTCAGGGATTCAACTATGGATGCGCCGGCAGAAAAGGTAGCGAAGTCTTTCTTTGTATAGTGGATTAATCCTTTCCCTTCTTTTTCTATTGGAAATTTGTGGCTGGAGTTCTCCCGAGGACATGTCATCTTCCAGCGGTTCTCTATCCGGAAAAGGCCCTCCTCGAATTCGGACCTTTTGACTCCTTCCATAGCTGAACCAATGAGACTTGCAACATGTTCGGACGTTTTCAGGGCTTGTTCTCGTAGATCTCGTAAGTTCTGATCGAGAAGGATAATCTTACTGTTAAGAGATGATTGCTTCTGGGTGACAACTATCCGACCGAAAAAACCACTGTTAGTTCAAAATCTTTTGTGAAGAATCGCATGGTAATAGCTACGTTAAATGGACCACCAAACTTATTAATACGGTTGACACAAATACTAATGTCAAAGCACTGAACCATTTCTTGAGGCATTTCCATCCGATCGCAGCTTTCCTTCCAAAATTTCCGACAGATTTTCGATGGGTTTCCCTTGAGTCGTGTGAGAGTGGTCGAGGCATCTTGTCTTGTGTATGTATTGCAGCGGTTAAAGGTTTTCAGGGGAGACGCAGCATCTGCCTCAGGCCAAAGACAAATCTGCTGCAACACGCGCGTTACATCCCTGAGACTCGCCGCAGCAGGTGATCAGACCCCAACCCCGAACACTCTCCACATCCTTTCCCAGATCTTCAGTGCAAATTCTTTTCATTGCCAGGCCGCTGATAAGCTTGAAACTTTGGGATTTTCAAGTTCCAAAACAAATTATGGAACCCGCTAAGGGCCCAATTATAAACAGTAATTGAGTTTTTTTTTGAAAATCTTTTGAATTTTTTTGGAATTTTTTTTTGGAATTTTTTGAATTTCAAAAAGGGGCCCAAAACAGTTCCAAAAGACTTTTGGGCAAAGTGGCACTTATAAACCCCAACTCGCGCAAGCCGCAAATCTGCCATGACTGCTGCGCAGTATCACCGGGCCCTGGCCGGCCGCATCTGATCTCATGCAAACCAGTGGCCCAGCAAGCCACGATATCCTCAAGGCCACGATATCCTCAAGACCCGATATCCTCAGGATCACATCAAACCGCACTTGATTAAACACCAGATCACTTACCCTTGATTTGACCTGGCGGAACACTCCTGTTTTATCCTACAGGTAAGTCATTCCAGGTCTTCTGCGACTACTTCAAAAACCGCTGACCATGATGGCCACTTTGTTATTTCAGTCTTAGTAATGTGCTCCCTCCACCGATTGACCCAACCCTACTCCATCTATATGCCCTCTGGCAGATGTACCACCAACAACTAGGACCCTGCAAATACATATACATCCGTGCACCCCAAGTAGCATTCAAGAGACCTACTCGCTGGGAGCCTTGGAACAATGACCGTATCCCGCCCATCCGATTCCTCGAGTACTTCCGCATGTCATTGGACGACTTCTGTTGGCTATCAGACAAGCTACGAGGCAATTTGCAACAAGATCTCCTCCGCCGAGGGGACCCGCTGAGTGTGGAAGCCCAAGTCGCTGTAGGGTTGTATTGGCTTGGTCATGGGGCAACCGACGTCAACATTTCTCACGTCTTCAACATTGGAAAAGAAACTGCGGACAAGGCATCTGGACAATTTGTGATGGCAGTCCTACGAGTCCTCAGGAGGCAATCCATTGGGTAAGTTAACATTGCTTGTCAGTTGTTGGCACATTGTGGGACATACTGACAAGCCAATACCCCTCAGGTGGCCGGCTCTGGATAACTTCAACCAGTGGCAAATGATTTCGGACTCATTTGAATCCACTCACGGGATCCCTGACATAGTGGGGGCTATTGATGGCACTCACATCCCCCTGGCCGTCCCCCCGCATGACATCTGGAATGGATACATCAACCAAAAGGGCTGAGCATCCATTGTCTTCCAGTGCATTGTAGATGGTGATGGTAACTTCCGCAATGTGAGTGCCATCTCTTTAGTATGCCTTAATAGATGGCTAAGTTTAACTTGCATTCCAGTTTAGCGGTGGGGGGCCCGGATCAATGAACGATAAACGGGTCTTCAGACAATCCAGCTTGGGGCAAAGCCTCCTGTCATCCGGCAATGTTGCGCAAATGATTCCGCGGGGGTGCATGCTCATAGGTGATGCAGGCTATCCTGAAAACAAAGACATCCTACTTCCTTATCCATCCAAATTCACGCCTCAGAACGCAAGGTTCAACTACATCCAATCCTCAACCCGCATTATTTTCGAACAAACGCTTGGCCAATTGAAAAATTGGTTCCGTATCCTCTTGTCTCCCCAGTTGGCAAGGCCTATTTGAGCACGCAACAACTGCTTTGTATGTATGATACTTCACAATCTACTCAACCGCCGCGGGGCCCTATACCTCCAAGACTGGGACCAATGCAGCATTGAGGAGGCTCAGTACGGACAGATGTTGGCTGGGGACCCTGTCAGTGTTGGTCCATCCGAGGACATACAAGCTGTGCACACGACCTCAATGTCTACTCGTAGGGACATGATCCGCAACTCTCTGTGCCAAGGGTAATGGTTTGATTGTTCATGGTGGCTTTCCCCTTAGCTCATTATCAATTTCTCTATATCAATACTTGTATTGCGTTACCTCTCAAAGCCAACGACAACTATCGGCTTTGACAACTTCTCCTTGTCTGGTAACGGTTTATGGTATTGTTTTGTAGTCTAGCCCCTCTTCCATGCATGTATTCAGTTGATCTTGGCTGTCATGCAGAATGTCCCTCCAAGTTGTTAATTGTGGATACAATCACAGAGTGTCGACACCGACTTGGGCAAGTTAGGTGAAAAAGGCACTATCGTATGCACACGGGATTTTATCCTTCTTGTATATCACAGAAGGTGGAAAACTGCAGTGAGTCAATTCTTTTTTTTTCACAATGATGTTCGTGTTTCAGATTGCACAAGCTCAAGTTTCATATAGGAGATGTAATTACAAATTTGCATGCAAAGTGGTGCATGATAGTCGTGTTTAGCCTCTGCCAGGGCATCAATTCGCAGCAGCTCCTTATGAGCAGCACAAGACTCGGCTTCCCAATGGTCCTTGCGTCGCGCCTCCTCCATCTGCCGACGCTCCACCATGGCCTCGCACCGCTCCTCCATCCGTGCCTCTTCTAAACGTACCCTTTCCTCGTGCATCCATCTAGCCAACGTATCTTGGGCCTTTTCCATCATCTCCTTGATGGCAATAGTGTCATTGTCGTCCTTCTTTGGTGCCTCCTCATGGCGGCCCCGACGATGAGGAATACTAGAAGTTGAGCGTGGGGGCCGGCTATTCCAGGTTTTTTGCGCCAGGGTCGGGGTGCTTGTGAGACCCTTTTGAGTAATAATGGCCTTATTGCGTGTCATCACGGGAGGCTGTTCAGGCTCATCATTGCCTGAAGATGAGTCCAAGGCCCTCTCGGCTGCGGTCAAATCATTGAGGAGTGCCGCCCGCCGCCTATGTTGAGTTGGGCGTGGAACAGATTCCAGGGGATTGGTTGGCAAACGGGTTGATCCTAGACTGCAGCTGCCCTTGTCCTGATCAGAAATGGCACCCCCGTTTCCGTCATCTGGCCCAGGCGCAAGCTCATCGGACAGGTCATCCAATTCCATGTGTCCCATTGCATCAGCGGCTTGATTGCCCACATGCATCCCAGATAGAAACTCCCACAGCTGGGAGTAGTAGTTTGGTATTAGAATCCCCATGATAATCATCAGAATCGGTAGGGGCAGGTACATACCGATAAAGAGAGCTTTTCTTGGTCCAAAATGACCTGGAGGCCTGCACTTCTGGAGCGATGTAGAGTGTCCTTGACCTTCTGTGGGGTGAATGGACTAATCAGCAACCAATATACACATGCAATTGCTTGTGAGCTTCACTGACCCGGTAAGTTCCCATTATTGCGTTGTACCGAGATGTCATCTGCGAAACCTCGAGGTTGACCAGTTGAGGATAGGCCTCAGGACTGACATCATATGAGGCAAGGAATTTTGAGAATATCATGAAGCCCTTGTTTTTTGATTCGTACTCGGTATGTTCATCCTTGACTGACTTCCAAAATTGAAGCAGTTCAAGCGTGTTAGATTCCCCCCAGACCATCCGTTGTTCCTTCTTCAACCCCTGGGCCATGCGGTAAATGGCCTGAGCTTGCTTGGCCGCCAACTTGTCTCTAGCGGTGGCGGCCTTGGCCGCAGACTTAATGATTTTCTCAGCTTGGAGTGCGGCTGTAGCGTCCTTGGCCCGGCTAATATCCTCGCGAGATTGTTTGGGCTTCCGAAACGGGTGTAAAGGGTTAGGAATCAGGAAGGGATTTGGAGTGATGCGGTTTGTATTGATGATACCAGAGCCAAGTATAGGTGGTGCACTTGCAGGCAGGGGGGCGGCTATTTGTGGATTGCTCTCGTCATGGGGCAGTGGTTCAGGGGGAGGTTCAGAATAGTGTGGCTGGCCAGACCAATGAGATGGCACTATAACTGGTTGCGAAGTGACAGACGGTTGGTCTTCAAGGTTCATCGGGGGGAGGAAACAAGGTGAAGGATGATCAGGCTGGTAGTTTGCGTGCTGGTTGGGCGTTGGGGGAAGGGGACTGGAATGGGGGCCAGGATATACAGGCCATGATCCATCGGCCATTTGCTGGTATGAGTATTGATAGTAGCCGTGGTTGTTGGGTCCGTTGTTGTTGGTATGCATTTTTGTCCGGAGGGGGGAAGAGGTTGGTTGTAGGAGGGAATGGACAGCAAGATTCCAAAGCGGAAAATAATGATACTTGCTTACAATCACATATTATACAATATTCATGTGATAGATAATAGAATGATATTACATACAAATGTACATACTACACAAGGTTTAAAAATCACACTTTCATATGTGGAAAAATTCTAAAAGTTGTTTTGGTTTTCAAAACACCTCCTTGAGGTGTTTTGGCAATTTTTGAAAAACCAAAACAACAAAATTCCAGCTATAAAAATTTTCAAAAAATTTTCAAAAAATTTTCAAAAAAAAACTCAATTACTGTTTATAATTGGGCCCTAATATGAAATATAGAACATGGATCTGTTGAAAAAGCTTGAGTAACTCAAAAATTGACAAAGGTGTGTTGAGTTTCAGCTAAAAAAAAAAAGGAAAATAGGAGGCAGGAATTCAAGTATACAAGGAGGATGTTTTGGTTTCCAGAACCTGTAAGAAAATCAACATATCAAGAGAATAAATACAATCGCAAATAACTGAGCCATCTAATTAGAATCAAGTGAGCTGCTATGCCAGCCTTGGATATTGTCCATGTTGATGAGGCAATCCGGCATTGCTTTCAATCCTTCCAATTGCTCTTGGTTCAGATGTTGAAGAACATTCTCCTCGTAGCAATCTCGAGGAAGCCCAAGTGAGACGTGTGTATGGCAGGCAAGAGGCTTAGTTTTATCGGATGGTGGTGCTCTAGTCGCTGGAAGCGGGCCTGGCTTCCTTGTTGTGGGATCCTTGTACAGATCAATTGTACGACGATCAATGTGCTCAATCAACTTGGTGGCTTTTGCGCTACGAAAAGGCAGAGGAATCCGGGTTTTGATGTTCGGAGTTTCGACATCACTTTCATCATCGGAGCAAAGCCGTTCATCCTCAAACAAGAAAGCGAATTGCTCCAATTCGGCAAAAGAATCGCACGTCTCTTTTCGTCGCTTTGCCAACTGGAGGTATGTTAATAAATGACGTTAATAATTAATACTGGCTCTACATGTTCACACTTACTCTTTTTCTCTTGTGAAATTGACGGTCACTCTTTCGGTTACGAGTCACAGCACCCGGATGTGACTCCTCACGATTTCGGGTAGCAATCCGATGCTCCAATGCATGTATCAGCAGTTTTTGCGCTTCTGGGACCGTCGGAGTGTCAAGTTGTTGAACATGTACGCCGACGAAGCAATTCTTCTGGAAAGCAGTGATAAAGACGTCCACCACATATGCTGACACTCTAAGGTTCCACAATCGACACTTGTGCTCTGTAGGGCTTGCCCAAGAGAAGTTTGGGATTCCGTACTGTCTGGCCCGTTCTCGGACGTACAAAAGCAAGTCAAAAGAGGTCGGCAGGTCCGGGTCCAATGGGCGTGTGTCAATTATCTCTGCAAACTTGATGCACGGTGATTTTGGATCTGGATTCCATCCTATTCTTTGGACTTCTTCGGTTGATAACAAACGTGGAGCGTTGGGGCCTAGACTGGTGTACTCATTTAAAGTATATGTGTCGTTCTGGAGAAGCTCGTCAATCAATTTTAAAGGTTTCAAAAGAGACATTTCATCCTCAGTTGGATGGGGGAGCGGAGGGTCCTTCTTTTGCTTTTGTTGTGCGAGATAGTAAATAAATGATTGCATGGCCCGGTTCTGTAGAGGAAAGATGTCAATTCTCTTTTCAAGCAAGCTTGAAGTGCAAAAAACGTACAAGTACAAGGCTGTTATGCCTCTCTGCCGCCGTACGAAGGTCGGGCTGTTGGCCCTTCTGTGATAGGTTTTCTATCTGAACCTTACGCTTCGTTGATGATGGCGTTGCATGTTTCCGTGGGCTGGAATGGGTAGGAGTAGAAGAACTGCAGTTCGCCTGTTGCTGATTCTGTGGGGGCAATTTTGGGATTGCGGACGGTAGCTGGGGGTGCAAAGGTTCGGGTGTTTTTTCTATGGTTTCAGAGGCAGGTATTGACGTGCTTGTCTCTGGAATCTCCGCAATTCCTGATTTTCCATTGTTTAATTCTGTGTTTAGAAGGTTATCAGCGGATGTCAATAACCTAAACACATACCCTCAACATTTTCCATTCCCGATCCATATTCCTTGTCAACGTCCATATCCTTGGGTTGATTTAGGCTAATCAATGTTCCTGGAGGAGATGGTGCAATGGTTTCGGAATCGATGAGAATAGCCCCGTCTCCTTTTTCCTTTATTTAAGACATCACTGCGTTAGCCCACATGTAGTTCTCCCAAATTATTAAGCTACTGCAGTGTACATACCTCTGAGTTTCCACAGCGAGTTGTTTTAACCCTCCAAGTTTTTATGCTTGATTCAAGATCTCGTTGTGTTTGCTGAATATAAATCCATTAATACTCTTGCCACCCGGAAATATTTTGAGTAACTTGCGTACCTCTACCAAATCAAGCTTATCTCTAACATTTTTCAATTCTTCCATGGCAAGTTGATGTCCTGTTGTTTGAAGAGTTGAAATATCGAGCTGAAAAAAAGGCGTCAGTAAGAAAAAGATGCGTAACTTGACAAAACAACACACCTGGAGAGCGGTTATTGCCGTCTCGAGATCCTTCATATTATTGGTGGTGCCAGCGGCGGCATTTTGTTCAGAAGCTTGAACCAGTTGTTCCTGCCTCATGTTCAAGGTTTTGCGGGACAAACAATAGGAACGTGATCAGAAAACTCTGGTGTGGGGTTATCACTGACAGTTACTGCGATGAACCAGCCTCAAGATTTCTTAAACGCTGGTCGAAACTACCGGTTCTCTCAAGACTTTGATCTACGCCAGACTTGAGATGGTGAATTAGCACCTCCACTTTTTCAAAGAAATCGAGCACGTTTTTGATGCCGTCTAGCTCTTCTTGTTGCAACTGCAGATCCTTGCCAATATTTTCTGGATCTAAAGAGGAAAGCTGATAATTGAAATTTTAGCACATTATCTTTCAGCTATCCAAAGAGGACAAATACCTTGTGGATTTTGTTAGCGTCCTGTATCTGTAGACGTGTTTGGGCAGACTCATCCACCTCAGCCTTCTTCTCAAGGTCGGAAATCCTTCTCAAGGCATCCTGAAACTTGTCTTCGATGTCTTGTAACTTGGACGTTTTAGCTTCATCTGACAGGTCGATCTTCATCTGGAATGCGCGTAGGTCATTGTTTGCGTCGAAAGACCACTTTTTTAGCTGTCCTTCATAGTTCGCTTTCAACTGTTCGACGGTCGATGCATCGGTTTCAATCTGTTGAGCGTTGGCTCGCATGATTTGTTCGTGATCAATCGGTTCAGCCAAGACCATCTGGGTTTCTTCTTTCGAGTTGACTTGAGGAGAGTTTTTCATATGATTGTTTAAATGCGAAGCTCTGCTTTCAAGATCGCGGAGGTTTTTCTCAGCATTTTTTAGGTCGTTAACGATTTTATCCCGGGTTTCCGTAGCTAGTCCATCAAGATTCCTTTGTAGTTTTGAACATTCGGTTTCCCACATAGATGTCACTTCTGCAATCCTGGCCTGACTGGTTTGCGACAAGCGATTGATTTCGTGCTGAAGTCCGCCATTGGTGACATAATTCTTCTTTGCGACAGCTTCATCAAGTTCAAGCCGAAATGCATCCTGAGCCTCGTGAATTGCTTGCTGGACATTGGAATTAAGTTTGACTTCAAGCTCGGTCTTGAAAGCAAGTAAGCTATTTGTAACGTGTTCCGTGTATTGGTTTCTGATTTGCTCGGGTAACTCATTGAATTGGGTCGCTAATTCTCTCCCAAAGGTGTCGAACTCGGACCGTAAGTTAAAAAGTTCACCGTGGGCCTTTTCAATCCCCTAAAATCAAAACCATCACATGAGTTTCTTTGCAAGTCCAACTGAATCTCTGAGGGCCTACCTCCGAATTAGCTTTGAGAGTCACCAACTGAGATTGACTATTGAAATGAACAAGCGGCAACGCCTCCTGAGGATATGGGTAATGTCAGTGCAATTCTTTCTAAGGAGTTTTCTTTTTCTCACCTCGTTGGAAGGTTGTTCATGTTGAGAATTAATTGTTTGAACTTGATAAGATTCGCGTTTCCATTTCTCAAGTGAGGCCTGTGGGAAGGAAAGAAGTGTTAGAGTGCTCTAAATCAAGGACGGGCATCAAACTTCAAAGAGTATTCAGGAACAGCATACGTTCAACTCATCAATTTTTTTTTCAGTTGTGGAATGCGTCTTGTTACAAGTGGAAAACCAATGGTCGAATTGTAGAAAGATGGCTTCCCCTTCAATCTAGAAATTATTTTGACATTAGTAAAAAAACTTGCAACTCTTGTTCGGTGGGTTGTCTCACACCTTGAACTTGTCGAATAATTCCTGTAGAGTTGTGTGAGTCAGCATTCCTTGCAAACAAGCCATAATGGGAAAGGAAACTTACCATTCTGGCGGCAATCTGATTGACTTTTTCTTGCATTTGAGTTTCACATCTTTCCAAGTTTGTTTTGAACTCTCGAACCCTGTTGATGGATGGTGCTTCAATCTGAAGTTGAGGTCCTCCTAGCCTTGCGGAGGTTCGCACTGGTTTCCGGGAGGGAGGTTTCTTGGCCATCATACAATCAAAAAACCAAGAAAAGTAGTACTGAGATGGGGAGACAGAATTTGGTGATTTCGTTGGAAAGTCAATAGTGCAAGCCTTTGACCACACCTTGTGTGTCAAGGTCCTTAATAAACTCAAGTCAGCCGTAGTTATTATGGGCTGTGGGCAACTCCATCAGATGCATACACAAGTGCATTGTCAATTTTATTCAGAAAATAAAAGAATCAATTACAAATGAAGTGACGGTGACACTCCTCCATGTCAGCATATCATGTGTGTTGCATGGCTGTACCCTCACCAGCTTGTACATAAATCTGTAATCTCATTTCTTGGTGTCGTACAATATGGTCCCAAGCTGTCCCAAGTATGTTGTATGTACCGAACAAAAACCCGGTGGCTCCCTACATATGATGTAGCATTGCATACATATATAAATAACATTTAAATGCATTCAGACTGTAATTACCATTTATCAGAGCCAAGATATTGTTGGCAGTTGTTGGTCATCTTGAGCTTAACTCATCCGCTTTTTTCTTCTCTTGGACCAAGAATGAAGGGTGTGTTGTCGTGTCCTGGAATTCATCCTCAGTATTAGTAACTCAATGGTTGACAACAAACTGGTTTCACAGCTTTCAAGATCCTCTCACATCTGCTTTCATCTAGAATTTCTCGACTCGCAATTCTGGTAGCAACATGGTTTTTCTTCCGCCAAACCTACATCGACTTATCAACCAGAAATATCAGCAAAAAGATCTGCTCTCTGCTCGAGAATCTTGTCTTGAGGCCATTGAGGTTAGAACCAATGGATGGATTTTGTGATGCATCTCTCAAGTGGAGCATTTGGATAATTGTGCTGATGGCAGTGGCGTTTGTCTTCCGTTGCACTTGGGCATGTGTCGAGGCAGAGCTCAAGTCATTTTGGACTGAACTTCAAGAATAGTATTTGTGAGTAATCGAACGTTTTCATCTGTTTTTGTAAATCAATGCTTTTGGCAGTCAGCTAATTTCCAATGATCGGCCACTTATCTCTAGTCATCTCGAACTTGAGAACGGATAGCCATACTTCTGCTCTTTTGTTTATCTGCGCTCTTCTCGATCATCTCAATTAGGTCCTGATTAGAAAAATTTATTGATCCATGACAGCGTTGTAAAATTAACAATGATGATGTTTTTGATATTGACAGAGTTGTTAATACAAACAAAAAATATCTAGGATCGCAACAAGATTGATAGAAATTCTGACCCTTGAAGACCTCCCCAATTCATTCAAAGAGATTGAGCAATGTGAGGGACCCCAAAGACGATGAATATGACGTTTTTGTTGGAGTGACCAAAGAAGTTTGCTGGTCTTGTGGGATGTCACCGTGGGTCTCATGATAAAGCAACAGGGAGTTAACCCATAACATACCGAGGGAGTTTGAGAATTTTCAAAAAGCAGCTCAGACGTCACTAGATGCAAAAACGAGAGTTAGCGTTAGAGTGACACCGGCCGTGATTATCGAAGGTTTCTTCAGTTCCTGCTGCGACAGACGTTTGGACCCTCCGGACATGTTAGACGTGTGGTGCCCAGCTTTGTTCAGGCCGGAGAGGACGAGGTTGGGTGGGATGATCAGGTTTTGGTCGCTGGACAGCCGATTGGGTTTGGTCTTGCAGACAGGTTCAGTAATTTTTGCCAGAGATGCGAGGTATTGAGGGTAGACCCAAAACAAAAAGCAACATGTTAGCGAACCAATTCCTTGCTTGGATAGGGGAAAGTTGGTTGGACCCCCAGAGGGCAGACCGCAGGTGTGCCTCGCCAGCACTGGGGATGTGAGAAAGAAGACATACCTGAGCTGATCCTCGGGTTCCACGAATTGCTGGCGGATCGAATCGCCATCGATGAGCTTCTGATATGTACCCGGGGCGAATAAACGTTCGATTTTGCGCCGCACGGCTGGATTGGGTGAGTCATCGGCTATAGCCTATTGTTGATGATATGATATGCGGCAGAGATATCGAAACGGCAACTTCTGCTGGGTTTGGTCTCCACCTCAAAACGGCTTGCATGTGACCCCCTACGTGAAACCCATGTCCGTAGCTGGACAGCTGCGCAAGGTCAAGAGTTCGCGTGTTTGCAGAATCCCCGAGCCAGAGTCAACAACTGCAATGATCTTTGCTGGCAATTCAAAACCAGTACTACTCAACTACCCCCCTCATCTTATGTTTCAAATAAAAACTAGAAAATTGTTGCAACAAAAAAGATCTAGGCTGTGGCGGCGTCGTTGACAGTTTGAGGGAGAGAAACCCTGCCCAGAAAACGGCTTGGCCAGTTTGGGGGGGAGGAAACCTCCCCAGAAGACTGCCAGTGAGGGCGTTTGGGGGGGAGGAAAACCTCCCAGAAAACTGCTTGGGCGGGGGAGAAAACTTGCTTGGCCAGTTGTGAGGGAGGAAACCTGCCCCCAAAAACTGCTTGGCCATTTGAGCCTTCCCAGAAAAC